>CM031945.1:22103308-22563308 GCA_018749465.1 Paracanthobrama guichenoti | reverse complement strand
AACTTTACATTTATTTATTTTTTTTAATTCTTACTTCATCGAAATGGTATGAAATGTGATAAAGGTTTTGGCACTTGCTATGTGAACACACACACACACGATTTGAAAAAGTTAAATGGTCTTGAAAAATAAAAAATAAATAAATAAAATCACTCTTAGTACTCCTCGCAATCAACAATGACGGCATTGAAAATGAATGGGAATGATTGCTGTTGAACGATTAATCGTGATTAATCCAAAATAAAAGTTTGTGTTTAATATATGTATATATATATATATAAATACACACACTGGATGTATATATTTAAGATTTTATTAAATAATAAAATTAATTATTATTATTATTTTTTTGAGATATCAACCACAAATTCTGAACACAATTTGTTTAGATGGTATTTGTTCCCCTCACAGTTTTAGAGTAAAACATGTTTTGGAAAATGTAGGACTATATATTCCATATAAACATATAAAATATTATTTTGTGCATTTTTCATAAAAATAAACTTAAACCTTTAACTTTTTTACATTTATTATTGTATTATTTTTTACTTTTTACACTTCAGCAATAATCCTCTTTAAAAAGAGTCCAAACTTAAGTCTGTGATCTGAAGCCATGAAGATTTATGACAGTTTAAGTTGCAAATTCATTTTCAGGTCTACGCTCAAAAAGTGGTTAACAAGTAGCCCTAATAAATACTTCATAAATTTAATATAGTAACATAAAATCCCTTAAAAATACTTCTGTCCGCCGCATGAGGGGCACCAGATAATGCTTTTTTAAGACTTGAAGTACGCTACAAGCAGACATTCAATAAAAGTAAGCGCACTTCAAAGTGTATAACGATCAGAACAAAGTGATTCTTTTTTACTGAATATTTATAGGGCAACATAAGTTGGATGAGTAAAAATGAGATGGATGGATTTGTATGCAGGTATGATGATGTTCATTTTGTTCATCAGGAGCAGTTTCCATGTTTTATACTGTTCATGTTGGTATTGTGCACCATGGTAACTGTTGTTTCCATAACCCCAAAATGGCACTTTATTTTAATTTTATGTTATTTTGTATATTTTTTAATTAGTGTGGTGGCTATAAGTGGGTCATGTCTTAATGACCATGGGAAAATGTGGGTCCCATGGTCAAAATAGTTGACAACCCCTGCTCTAGCACAATTTGCAGGTATGCAAGTACACATTTCCATTCAAAACACAGCCAGAGATTTGCTCACAACCACTAAGCAAGTTGATCTTTTCCTACCTCAGACTGCAGTTAGTGTGTGCACTCATAAAGTGTTTGCGTATACACTCTAGAGTCCATGGCGTCTCCAATTAGCCTGTAAGCACTGCAATTATGTAATGCTCACCATCTGTACCGCCTCCCTGCCAATGCTAAACAGGATGTGCTCCCTACCATAGCCCTTCAGTGCCTCACACACACACTCAAGCACAAACACACACTCACACATATTCATGCTCAAAGACACCACTGTAAACAAATTGCTCTTACCCTCTTGTAAGCAAGATATTAAGTTATGTCAATCATTCAGATATTCCATTAACTTTGACATCTATTTAACACACTAATGTCATTAATTTTATCTAACTCAATCAAGACTGAACAATTTTATTGTATTTTTTTTAAAGGTGCAGTGTGTAGTATTTATGAGGATCTATTGACAGAAATGCAATATAATACACATAACTAAGTTTCCAGTGGTGTATAAAGACCTTACATAATAAACCGTAATTTTTTTATTACCTATCTCCATACACCGCGGGTCCCCTTACAGTGAAGTCCACCATTTTGTGCCGTCATGTTTCTACAGTAGCCCTAAAGGGACAAACTTCTCTACAGAGCGCTAGCTACTCTCTGCCATCTCAGACGACCCCATCTTTGTCATGTGTCGGCCACCGTAGCTTCTCTATGTGCTTCGAAAGGGAGGGGTGAGCGATGGACGGTTGCAATTCACAACCTCACCACTAGATGCTGCTAAAATTCACACAATGCACCTTTAAATCGTTTAATTTGTAATGTTACTACTAATCTTTCAAGAAAGCCACCTCAGGAATAAAGTAACCACCATGGACATTGGAGGACCACTGTTTTCCGATGGCAGATTCTTACATTTTTACTCCAATTCTATTTATATCTGGTCTTGCAAACTATCAATAGATATTTATTGTTACCTATTCACTATAACTGCTTTAACCCTGGTCCAGTAAATTTGGCATCAATAATTTCAAAACAAAGTAAATTCTGATAGTAATCACTCACTTTGTGTAATTAGATACATTGTAATTAAAAATAATAAAAGGCACATTGTAATTGAATAAAAATGTATTTAATCTTTTACATTTATTCTTAAAAACATGTTTTATGCAGTTACAATGTTGCATTCAAAATATATCAGAGACAGAGTTAAAGGCGAAAATAGCAGCCTAAGCTAGAACATATCTACAAATAGCAAATAAATGCAATTTGTTTTTTTATTATTCATATCAAATTATTTACAATATTACTGTGCAAACGGAAATATAAATTATATGATGGTGATAAATGGCAATGATGAAGATTGGCTAATATTCCAATAATAAAATAAAATCATTAGAAAATTATACAGGGCTTGACAAACTTTTTTGCTCACCAGTCACTGTGGCTAGTGTTTTTTTCAAAGTTACTAGCCACAATTTTGACATCGATACCATGGGGAAAAACTGCCATATAGATATTTTTAATATGATCTCATAATTTGGCAGTGGATATTTAGGACCTGACGCACGGATCCATTACACTGTTACACATGCGTTTTCTTTTGCAACTATTTACGTTCACTTAAAACAGAACTGACTGTGTTTACATGAATAGTTGCCAATATTGTTTTGTGTGTATTTCACTGTTTAGGCAGCAAAAAAGAACTCAATTTAGTGCTGAGAGGCGGCTTTATGTGCACACACGTTGGGTGTGAGGACAAAATCTGCGGGAATGAGTAAAATTCATTGTACAATCCGGAGCAAATGAAAGGAGTGAGTGAGGGGAGGCGGTTTGTTTGTCAACTCACTGTCAGAGAGATGAGAGAGCGAGAAAGAGCAGCTGGTATATCGTGTCTATTTTGGAAGCGTTTCAGATAGTTTATCATTTGACAACACTACATTGCACTTAGTTTATTATTTCAGATGCCTATTTAAAGGACTACATTTGAAAAATTCTTATTATATATCAAATTCAACCCGCCAAAGTGTCTAGTAGGAGTGACTGCGTTACACGCCACTGCTGAAATACACCCTCATTTGACGGGTTGGCAGGTGTTAATGTCAAGCCCTGTATACACACACGCGCACACACACACACCAGCACTACGGTTCAAAAGTTTAGGGTCAAGATAATTGTTTTCAATATATCAAATAATACTTTTATTTAGCAAAGGCACATTAAATTGATCAAAAGTGATGGCAAAGATTTTTACATTGTTACAAACTATTTCAATTTCAAATAAATGCTGTTCTTTTGAACTACACACTTTTGAAATGTAGTGTATATGTTTTTTAAAATTTTTTTATTTGGAATACACAGACATCATAGAAAGCTTACAGAAATTATTTTAGTAGTAAGTGTACCCCCGTTCCCTGACAATGACTTATAGCCACAAGGACGAAACGCATGGAAGACTGGATAATATATTTTTCAGAGAACTATCAGGGCAAGCCTTGATGAATTATGACTTTTCTATCTTGTCCCAGCAAAGCATCTCTGAATGCTAACTCCTCGGCTACATCATCAGCGTTTAGGGCTACATCAATGGCACAAAAGGACAAGACAGCGCAATGCAAATTGTGCACACTTGAGTACAACGACACACACACAAAATGCAATCACGATCAAGACAGTCGATAGATGAATCACACACATGCACCGTGATAAGACCATATCCACTCACCCCAGACACTTCCTAATCTGATCCCGTTTGAGCTGATTTACTCATTCGTGCCTCGTCACTTTGTTCATTTCATGCCTGGAAGATCGCTGATTGTTATGGCCACTAGATTTTCCCTTACAGTGCCGCCACATCTATCACTCCTGTTGTTTATCATTGCCTTTCATCCTCTACCAAATGAGACCATTCTTTAGATTCAGGCCCATCTCCTCTCCTTATAACTCCTCAGCAAAGTGATACATTATTATCAGGAGCTTATTATACCCCCTGTCTGCACTGAAATACACCCCCCTCCACATACTTAAAAATCAGGTCAGTTCACCAAATCCACCAAATACGAAACTTAAACCACAATTTGGGACACCACACTTGAGTGTCAGTGCATGGAGGGCTGTTACTCTTGATATTGTAGTAAACTAGTGTGATCGAGGGCCACAGTTGTTTCAGTCATGGGCTGTGAGTGAAATCTCACGCTAATCAAACATCATCCTTACTCGTGGGGCTACACAATTGGTGCATTCCATAGAGATCAGTTTTTTATATTTCTTACACTAATAACATTACCAAAAACTCTGGAATTTATACAAGCCTTCATGTAAACACCTCAGTCGTGCGATTGAGCTTGAATTGTATTGAAAGGGTCGGTGTGGACCTGAAATAATCCAAACATTAGGAAAAAACTAAGCATGTAAATGCTTGATCTCAATCGGATTCAAAAATACCTTGCACACTTGTGCAGTGTAGTGAAGTGCATGTTTACCAGAGGTCTTTCATAATAAGTTTACATATGCTTTGCATCTTATGAGCGTGTATATGTTTATTTACATCTTGTGAACTGGTTATTGAAGCAGACTGAATATTTACTAATTACTTGCTTTAAAAAACAAGCTCTTCTGACATATTTGTCAGCTTTCTTTTCAGGTATGTTTTAGGTAGCAAAGTCCATAGGCCGCTATACATTTTATAATTATAAGACAAAATAAAAAGAAAAGGGGAAGAGAAGGATAGATTGACAAACATAACACTGTTTCCATTGCCATTTCAGCCCCGCTAAAAACTCTCATGGAGTCATGGATGATGTCACTGCTCTGTGGCCTCAGAGGTCAACCATATTGCTATATCCCTGTATCCCATATGCTATAACCCATAACCAAAACAAAGTATATAAAGAAAAGACAAAAAAACAAAACAAAACAAAAAAAACAGACAAATGTTTGTAATTAAAATGTATCTTTAAAGGGACAGTTGCCTGCTGAAAAGTCAACGTAAACAAAACATAAGAAACAAAGTACAAAATGTAAAACAAAACACAAAGCATAAAATGTAAACCATAAAACAAAACAAATGTAAAACCAAACAAACACACAAAGTGTAAAGTGTAAAATGTAAACAAAACACAAAACAAAAGAAGCAACATTTAAAATGAAAAAACTATACAAAAGCGTAAAATGTAAAACAAAACACAAACCGTAGTTTAAAAAGTAACAAAAAACAAAACAAAGCACAACATGTAAAACATAAAATAAAACAAATGTAAAACAAAGCAAAATACAAAGTGTAAAATGTCAAACAAAACATAAAACAAACAAAACAAAGAACAAATGTAAAACAAAATAAACAAAAAGCGTAACATGTAAATAAAACAAAACACAAACCCTAACATGTAAAAAACAAAACAAAAGAAACAAAAGCACAACATTTTGAAATAATGCACAAAGTGTAAAATGTAAAACAAAACACAGTGTAAAATGTAAAAACAAAACAAGTTACAAAATGTAAAAAATATAAAAGAAACAAAACAAAAAGTGCAAAGTGCGTAACAAAGCAAATGTAAAACAAAAACACAAAGTGTAAAATGTAAAACAAAACACAAAACAAGAAACAAAGCACAAAGCACAAATAAAAAAAAACAAAGCGCAATGTCAAAAAGTAAACAAAACAAACAAAAAAAGTAAAACAAAACAAAACAAATGTAAAACAAAACAAACACACAAAGTGTAAAATAAAGCAAAGCATAAAATGTACAACAAAACAAATGTAAAAAAAAAAAAAAAAAAAAAAAAAAACGTTTAAAGTGTAAAACATCAAACAAAACAAAAAAACATCTTTAATCATTTAATCACATCTTTAATTCTTCAACATGTCATACAGGTTTGGGCAACATGAGGGTGAGTAAATGACAGAATTTACATTTTTGGGTGAACTAACTCTTTAAGAGTTAATTAGCTCTTACATCTCCTGAGAGTTTGACTGACATGCGATCAGGGAACCAAATGTTGTATTTCCTATAATGACTCCCTACTAATCACTGCCTTTAAGTCAGTTTAGAAAGAGTTTAGAAATAAACCACAACACCGGCAAGCAATGTGTATATAACTGTGTTCCCATGCGTGTGAGTGCTTGTGTAGGGAAAGGTAAAAAAACGGACGCATTATTTGTTTGGGTAAGCAGAATGTCTGTGCCTGGCACCGGCCCATGAACTCGCTGCCCTACTCTCTTTTAATGCAGTAATGAACACGGCTGCTGGAAACCAACCATTTCTGCTGAACAGCCGCAAATATCACGGACCTAATGATAGCATGCAGCATGCATGAGGGAAACAAAATCACCAGGCAAGCAAACAAATAAATCTACAAAACACAAATCCAGTCAGCAAGCTTCACTCCAACATACACACATCCATCCTTCCATCCATACATCCATCCAGAGATCTCAGCCGCTGCTCAGACTGTAGGGTCCTCAGCCTCTGTTGCTAAGCGACAAATTGCTTTTCTGTAAGGGCATTTTCCCCATTACGAAACAATATTTGTGCAATACTAATAATGGATGACATCATTTGTAAGTGCAAAACATTTTTGCAAACAAACATCTCTCAAAAGGGGTCTCTAGATATTTCTAGTTCACAATATTCTGTTGTTTACAAGAGCAGGCACTACAACCAGCTATTGACAGCTACCTATTATTTCAAGTGCTGGAAAGTGCATCAAGGACTGAGAGCGAGCGTGAATCAGTCAGCCAAACTGACATGCTTTTGGCTCCACATTAGTGATACTCAAAAGATACTGAAGGTGTGCAAAAGGAGAAAGCTTCTAGGCCAGCCTTTCAAACACCTGACAACCTCACTCTATTGATTCAACGTGTCTCCAATTCAGTGGTTGTCATGGAGAATCGCTTGTGCTAAAAATACCTTGTAATATGTAGAGAAATCCATATATGCATTAGACTTTCAGTAATGCGCTTTGTAATATTGATATTTCTAGCCAGATTTGACCTAAATGGTGCATTTAGGCAAAATAAAAAGTGCCATGGTTCAGTGGTGGTATCATATAGTACTATAATACTAGAGTAGTACTATGAGTAGCTATGCGTATTTATACTATTATTCAATTATATATCATATCATATTTCACGGTATTTAAGTGGTGCTTTGAACCCATATACTGTATATACATATATACACTATGTCGTCAAAAGTTTTGGGATGCCTGCCTTTACATGCACATGCACTTTAATGACATCCCATTCCTAATTCGTAGGGTTTAATATGGAGTTGGCCCACCCTTTGCAGCTATAACAGCTTCAACTCTTCTGGGAAGGCTTTCCACAAGGTTTAGGAGTGTGTTTATGGGAATTGTTGACCATTCTTCTAGAAGCGCATTGTCAGGCACTGATGCTGGACGAGAAGGCCTGGCTCGCAGTCTCCACTCTAATTCATCCCAAAGGTGTTCTATCGGGTTGAGGTCAGGACTCTGTGCAGGCCAATCAAGTTCCTCCACACCAAACTCACTCATCCATGTCTTTTTGGACCTGGCTTTGTGCACTGGTGCGCAGTCATGTTGGAACAGGAAGAGGCCATCCCCAAACTGTTCCCACAAAGTTGGGAGCATGAAATTGTCCAAAATGTCTTGGTATGCTGAAGCATTAAGAGTTCCTTTCACTGGAACTAAGGGGCCAAGCCCAACCCCTAAAAACCAACCCCACACCATAATCCCCCATCCACCAAACTTTACACTTGGCACAATACAGTCAGGCAAGTACTGTTCTCTTGGCAACCGCCAAACCCAGACTCGTCCATCGGATTGCCCGACAGAGAAGCGTGATTGGTCACTCCAGAGAACATGTCTCCACTGCTCTAGAGTCCAGTGGCGGTGTGCTTTACATCACTGCATCCCACGCTTTGCATTGCACTTGGTGATGTAAGGCTTGTATGCAGCTGCTAGGCCATGAAAACTCATTTTATGAAGCTCTCTACGCACTGTTCTTGAGCTAATCTGAAGGCCACACAAAGTTTGGAGGTCTGTAGCTATTGACTGCTGAAAGTTGGCGACTTCTGCCTCAGCTCCTCAGCATGCGCTGATCCCGCTCTGTGATTTTACATGGCCTTCCACTTTGTGGCCAAGTTTCTGTTGTTCCAAATTGCTTCCACTTTGTTATAATACCACTAACAGCTGACCGTGGAATATTTAGTAGAGAGGAAATTTCACGAATGGATCTATCACGGTACCACGCTTGAGTTCACTGAGCTCCTGAGAGCGACCCATTCTTTCACAAATGTTTGAAGAAGCGTCTGCATGCCTCTGTGCTTGATTTTATACACCTGTGGCCATGGAAGTGATTGGGACACCTGAATTCAATGATTTGGAGGGGTGTCCCAATACTTTTGGCAATATAGTGTATATGCACACACACATCACATATAAAGGTGTGTGTGGGCATCCATATACATATGTGTAATAAATGGAATAATGTACAGCCAGCTGGCCATTATAAAGAAAAAGACCCTTCAACCCAACATATAGGTGTTCATTTGTCTGTAGATTATACTTTATGCTTCAATAAGCAAACAGATATAAGACAGACTGCTCTAGTATTCATATGTGGTGTACGTTAATAGACATGTAATTTCCTCTAACAAAGGAAGGAAGTTACATGTTTATTAACACACACCATGCACTCACACTTGAGCAGTCTGTCTTATAGCCTACCTGCCACTAAAACTGCAGCATACTAAACACACCGCATGCTGCCTCTCTGAACAAACAGTGACAGGTTGAATGACAGCTTTCTTTCATTCCTACAATTTCACTCGCTTTCTTTTTCTCTCTTTGTGTGTGTGTTTTTTTTCAACACCCATTAGTCAGTACTAGTGCCTTTGTAACCATGGAAACTGGACTAGCCACGTCTTCCCCGGTTCTCTAGTTCCCTCTCTCTGGTGGGCGGTCTTTCTCTCGTTTGACAGACACCTCACCTGCCCTATACACACACCAGAATATCTGTACATCTCTCACACTACAGGTTACATAACACTAACCAACCCAAGCCTGCCATAAACACCCTCAATGAATGCTAATGTTAATATATACTGTAGTAACTGCGTAAAGAGGAGCCAGTCATCACCACTGACCATCAGTGCGTTTTAATGAATGAGAGTCGCCCATCAAAAATATCACCCAGGCTGCTACATACTCTCAAAGTGAATGTTAGGGCTTATACAGAAGTGAAGAGTTCTGGTGAGAATAAATGAGTGTTGCATTGACCTGCAGTGGCATGTGTGCTGCTTTATGAAGCATAGCATTTCCAAATGCACTGCAACACAACTAGTTACTCCAAAGCTTCGACTTCCAATGAAACCCGAAGCACATCAGTTGTGTGAGTGTATAGCCTTATGCAACGTTTCCAGGTGAAGCTGGATCAAAGCAGGGTTCGAATACAGCTGCAAAGCCACGTCTTCGCACTCACACTGCATACATAATTTGAAAAGAAGTGGCGCGGCTGCAAGCGCCATGTACGTGCATGAGATTCCCACTGTCGAGCATCAGCCATGTCACATAACAGAGCATCCGCACAGCTTGTGTTGGCATTCGAAATACTCTCTTCCTTGGTGTGCTTGAATGCTGGTCAAGAACGTTTGAATAGCAAGTGGTCTCTTGGGAAGGGGGGAAATGTAATGCATGTGCAAGAATGACAAACACGGAGTGGTTTTTGAAAAGTGTTTGATATTTTCCACTTCGTTTTATTCAATTTGGCTCCGGTCAAAGCAGTTCCCGGGAGTTCCATCATAGCAAATAATCTCAGAATGTTTATTTGAATCAATGCGTCCACGTTGGTGAATCCTTTAAAACATGGTACAGCAAAACAGTGGTGATGTAATCCACTAGTCATAGTGCATCTTCATAATCTCAGAAGCACACACACAAACTTCCATCACTCATGGAACACACACACACACACACACACACACACACACACACACACACACACACACACACACACACACACACACACACACACACACACACACACACACACACACACACACACACAGGCAAAGCAGTGAAGAGAGTGGCACAAAACACAGAGCAGATGTTTCACATCTGTGAAATACTTCAGGGAAACACTGATTTGAAATCCCAGGGGCCAGTTCTGCAAAACACGCACATCCTGGCACTTTCTGGACGACGTTATCATTAAAGCTAATCAATTGAGAGACTGATGCAATTAAGAGCATATAAAGCGTCTCATCTACATGTCTAATTGACAGCAGTATAAGTGTGTAGGTGTCTGTGTGTAAACAATACTCACAGTGATTTTGGTCTCCTTGATCTCCTTCTCCTTATTCTGCCTCCTGGCCGGGGACGTGGACCCTGGGCTCTGGGGGGACAGACAGGAGGCATCATCAAAACTGCCATCCGCATCAAAGCTTTCCTCCATCTCCATTGTTCCGTGCCTCCTCTCTTTCTTTCTCTTGCTGTCTCACTCTTTTTGTACTTTCACACCGCTGCTCTGCCGCTCGACTCCCGCGTGCAGTCTGACTGCCTGGCTCTGTTGCTGTGGCAAGCAATGCAGAGTGGAGCGTGTGTGTGGTGGGGGGCGGCGGTGGGGTGGGGTCTCAGGGGAGGGGGTAGTGGAAGTGACGGAGAGAAAGAGAGAGAGAGAGAGAGAGAGAGAGAGAGAGAGAGAGGCAGAGAGGCAGAGAGTAGGTAAGGTACACAAGAATTCAACAGTTAAGAGGGCACACGGTCAACAGAAAAGAGGGTGAATTTCATGAAACCTGACAAGAACATGTCCAGGTCATATTTTACCCCAAAATTATTTATTTTTTTGCATCCGTTTCATGCATTTATTATGACAACCTCAGTCTCACCTTCTTATGTGTTTTTATTGTTCTTAATGCATTTTTTGTCTTTTTCCTTTTTACACATTTTCAGATGTCCACTTGAGTGGACAGTATGCGTTTTTGGATTTAACTGAAGAGATACTGTATTAAACATAATATAAGAAATAACACAGCAATACTCTGTGTATTTATCAATGCAATTAATAAAATGATATCAAATCAATATAAAATAAATACAAAAAATATAATATAGCTTCAATTATTGCAAACGCAATTGAGTTTGTTCCCATTCGACCAGTCGACAAAGAACTTCATACAAGTTGAACTTTGCATGTCTTTGATATCAGAACATGAGGACGTGATTCCATCAAATGGTGCTTTTCCACTGCATGGTACGGCTCGGTACGGCTCACTTTTGGAGGTGTACAGTACCTAGTACGTGGTACTTTTTTAATACCACCTCGGTTAAGGTTCCAAGCGAGCTGTACCGATACTAAAATGTGACGTGTAAACACTGCAGATCACTGATTGGTCAGAGAGAATCGTCACTGCTAGCATCATTGGATTTGCGACACGAGACTTAAGTAGTCAGCAACAGCCAGCGCAGTATCATTTGTTCGCACAAATTATTTAAACGGCTTGCTTAACGCGACCGTCACAACTTGAAAAAGAAATGGCTGTATCGTGGTTAGTAGATGAGGTGGCGGCGCAACTATAACGATCAGTCTATAATCCAACCCATATTGAAGCGGCACTAAACTGTAGAGGAAAAGCAAAACCGAGCCAAAGTAAAGCGAGCCGAGCCATGTCATGCCGAATCATAAAAGTGGATAAAGATCTTTACAACCGGTGAAGGTACAACTCTGTGGAAACCCAAATCAGAGAAAGCACTCACACTCCCTCCAGTGTACCAGAGTATGTTGATTTACCCTTATTAGCTGATAATTCTGATTATGTTCAAAATGGGCTCCCATCTCAGAGAAAACCTCAGACTGAAATCTACATTGATCTATTGATGTTTTCAGACTGTGGAAAAACTAACAATCAGGTGTTTTCAATCTCATCTGATCTGAATCAGCAGTGTTGGGAGTAAAGCATTACTAGTAACATGCATAATGCAATCAGATTCCTTTTTTTATGTAACGAGTAAAGTAACGCATTACAAGTACATTACATAATCAGAATACTTTTTGATGTAACGAGTAATGCATCACAAGTAACATGCATAACGTAATGAGATTACTTTTTGATGTAACGAGTAAAGTAAGCCATTACATGTAACTTGCATTACTTTTTATGTAACTGCAAATTATAATCTAATAACACAAATGAATTTAAGTTACTGCGGACGAAATATTTTTTTTAAGAACAACAGTCACCGCTATGGAGTGATATTCTGGACATTATTCAAATATGCAAATTTCACTTTCTCTGTGTCCTGCCACAACCCTCACAAAATTCGAATGGAATCGCAATCCCCTTTGCACTTGCATTTCTGGTGTCTAACAGTCAACTGTCAGGCAGTCTTGAGGGTGGGGTTTATTGATATAGTAGGCCACGGCCTCTAGTGGTGGAAAATGGGGAATTTGGCTATTTTTGTAATAAAAACAAAGTTCAAACAAAGCCAAAAAAATGCAGAACTGATTGTATGTTCACCTGGCAACCAGAAAAACAAAACAAAAAAAAAAACAAAAATGGCATGAAAGAAAACTGGCATGACTGCATTCGGTATGTATCAGACAAATATTATCATCATAGTTCTAGCTGACACAGTAAATTATCTTGATATTAATTATCTTGAGTTAAAATCAGAGAATCTATGGAAACTTGACATGATGTGAGTATTGTGTTGTCCATATGACTCACAATCCAAGTCATCAAAAAAAAGAAAATTACATTAGTGACATTCAATCGCAGTTCATGTTCGTTTCGTAGGAGGATGATCAGATTTTCTGCTTAATTTAACTTTTTTTTTTTTTCAAATATTAATTTAACTATATTTGTATCTTTATTTTGACATTTAAAACATTTTCAGACATACACATTCTGCTTAGTTGTGGGGTTCAACAGATGTATCTTAATTTCTTTTCGACAATTTGCTTGCAACCAGAGCAGTCTTCTTTTGGTTTCTTTTTGTTTGGTTGGTAGGCGATAAATAGCCTATTTAGTTCCAGGTTTTTGGCTTTGTTTGAAGTGCAAAAAACTACACAGCAGTTTTATGACATTTTTTGTTGTTGTGGCAAAATAGACACATTTATTGGATATTTATCCCCATTTTCCTTATAGGAATGAATGATGAAAACGGTACTTTGTTTTTCACCACTAGAGGGCGTGGCCTACTTTCTGACTATAGGCTTGTTCGACTTGATGCAGTGATGCACAGACCGATCGGCAGCTGACTTGAAGCGGTGCATGCCGGTTAGAAATTTTGTCCGACTTGAGATAGCGCCAACGCCACGTGATTGTGACGTATGGCATCAAAGTACCGTGAGAGTGATTCGAGAGCAGCCGGCTAATACAGCCGGTGCAGCTTCTTAAGAGCGGCTGCACCAGGCTACACGATCATGTGTGTTTCGTGTTTATTCTAAAATCATCAGTTCCACTAATGCTCACAAATCAGTTTTTTATAACGGTAAAACCTGCATAATGTTCTTTTCATGTAGCCGCGATGTTATATTGTCACGTTTATCAAAATAGATGGAAAACGTAGACCCCACTTAATTGACAGTGTAGGCTTATACACTCACCTAAAGCATTATTAGGAACACCTGTTCAATTTCTCATGAATGCAATTATCTAATCAACCAATCACATGGCAGTTGCTTCAATGCATTTAGGGGTGTGGTCCTGGTCAAGACAATCTCCTGAACTCCAAACTGAATGTCAGAATGGGAAAGAAAGGTGATTTAAGCAATTTTGAGTGTGGCATGGTTGTTGGTGCCAGACGGGCCGGTCTGAATATTTCACAATCTGCTCAGGTACTGGGATTTTCACACACAACCATTTCTAGGGTTTACAAAGAATGGTGTGAAAAGGGTAAAACATCCAGTATGCGACAGTCCTGTGGGCAAAAATGCCTTGTTGATGCTAGAGGTCAGAGGAGAATGGGCCGACTGATTCAAGCTGATAGAAGAGCAACTTTGACTGAAATAACCACTCGTTACAACCGAGGTATGCAGCAAAGCATTTGTGAAGCCACAACACGCACAACCTTGAGGCGGATGGGCTACAACAGCAGAAGACCCCACTGGGTACCACTCATCTCCACTACAAATAGGAAAAAGAGGCTACAATTTGCACAAGCTCACCAAAATTGGACAGTTGAAGACTGGAAAAATGTTGCCTAGTCTGATGAGTCTGACATTCAGATGGTAGAGTCAGAATTTGGCGTAAACAGAATGAGAACATGGATCCATCATGCCTTGTTACCACTGTGCAGGCTGGTGGTGGTGGTGTAATGGTGTGGGGGATGTTTTCTTGGCACACTTTAGGCCCCTTAGTGCCAATTGGGCATCGTTTAAATGCCACGGCCTACCTGAGCATTGTTTCTGACCATGTCCATCCTTTTATGACCACCATGTACCCATTCTGTGATGGCTACTTCCAGCAGGATAATGCACCATGTCACAAAGCTCGAATCATTTCAAATTGGTTTCTTGAACATGACAATGAGTTCACTGTACTAAAATGGCCCCCACAGTCACCAGATCTCAACCCAATAGAGCATCTTTGGGATGTGGTGGAATGGGAGCTTCGTGCCCTGGATGTGCATCCCACAAATCTCCATCAACTGCAAGATGCTATCCTTAGTATATATGGTGTTCCTAATAATCCTTTAGGTGAGTGTATGTTGAACTTTATTCTTAGACAAACAGACACTGTATTAAGCAGTAGCTACATTGCATGTTAAAGTATGCAAACACAGCGCGAGCGTCACTACGGGAAGCAGAAAGTGTCCGACTTCACATCTCTGTTTGCAGCTCCTCCCCGCCTGCACGTGGCTACTCTCACCAATCAGTTGCATCCAGCCGCAGCAGATGTCAAACTATCTAATATATTGATCATAATCTAATATCAATAAACCCCACCCTCAAAACTGACTGACAGTTGACTGTGTTTGAATTTTGAGCGGATGGAGGAAGTGAAATAGCAAATAGGTGATTTTCTATTGTTATTCCAAAATGGCAGGGTCATAACTTGTAAGACATTGTAAATGCAATTTTAAACAGACTTTTCCATTTGAAATTTGGCAGACATGTTACATACACGGAAAAGAACATCCAAACGCAATTGCAAATCATGCATTTGTGTTTCCATTATGTCACAACGTAAGCGTGCACAAATTGAAAATGCAATTGCAAATACTTTAAATATTGTCCAGAATATCATTCTATACACTGCAATAGTATGAATTGTAGATATAGCTGCATGTCCAATTTAGTGGACAATAGTATGACTCCTTAAATTTTAGTTGGTGCTACATAATTATTATGATTATTTTTATTTTTTTACCTGCTAGTCTCCTAGGATAGAGCAACTTGGCATTAATGCAGTAATCAATGCCAATTTTATAGCACATTTTCTACTGCAAAAAAATCTTATACTCATTACTATATGTGGAGAATTTTTTTATTTTATTATTATTATTTCTTTTTTACAAATTTAAGTTTAATTATATTTGGGGAAATATGATTAATTATGTAAACCAAGTCACAGTAAAAAAAAAAAAAAAAAAAAACAAGTAAATAAATACACTGAAAATATATAAAATATGAAGAAGAAAAAACGTGATTTTAGGGTAAAATCTTGGCTGGACATTTTTGGTGAAAATCAGGAAGATAAAAACAGACAACCAACGTTTTTGTCTTTTATATGAGAGCGCCACATTGCCGAGAACAGCAGAGAAAAAGACTCTTAGAGGTTGTTAGCATGCTGTTGTGCGGTTGCTAGGGAGTTCTGGGTGTTTGCTAGGCAGTTGCTTACTGGTCCAAGTCAAAAGAGTCCACCTCCAAGTCTCTATGATATTCTAGTCTTTAGAGATGACTCGGGTCTCTCTTTCAGTGCAAATATATGTTTTTTTTTTCACCAGTTTCATTGCATGCCAGGCAAAAAGATCATTAAAAAGATCATCTTTCGTCTTAAAATAATAACACACATCCTCCAGCAATCTACATAATTGAGGTATCATTCACAGTACAAATGGTGTGGGGTGAGCAATGAGCCAAACTTATAGGGATGTGTCTTAGCAAAAAACACTAATTTAAACAGTAATATTAATACCTAAATAAAAAAATAAAAAAAAGAGTTAAAAATAAGAAGAGAAAAAAGATGGGAGGCAAGTGATTTACTCAAACGGCACCACACCTCCTTTCTTCTGAACAGCGTACGTGTGTTTGAGCAGAGAGGAGGGGAGAAGAGAGAGGGAGGAGGGGTGAAATGGGGCTAATTATCATTGGAGGTAAGCTGCAAACAACAGCATGCTGTCAGAAGAGAAAAACCACATGACCTGCGAAAACAAAGCATTTCTCACCATGCATGTGTGTGTGCTGGTGTGAGCTTATCTTTCAGACTCGCTGATGCTTCAAGGTATTTGTATTCATTTTGCATCAGTATTAGTGC
This sequence comes from Paracanthobrama guichenoti, assembly GCA_018749465.1. Lineage (NCBI taxonomy): Eukaryota > Metazoa > Chordata > Actinopteri > Cypriniformes > Gobionidae > Paracanthobrama > Paracanthobrama guichenoti. The sequence continues at coordinate 22,546,640 of CM031945.1, read as the reverse complement.
TTCGAGAGAGGTGTGCATGTGTGTGTCCAAGGCTCTTGAGTGCAAGTATGTGTATGTGCCTTATTTAAAGCTGCAGACGCTGCATCACAGTCCTTGTGTTAGAGACTGTGTGCTTAGCGTGTGTATAAGCAAACATCTCCCAGCATGCATCAAGCTACACTGCCTCCCCTCTGAGTTTAACTGTACTAGAATAGCGCGTTTGCTTTATGTGTACACCTACTCCATCTTTCCGATAAAAAACATGGCCGTGCGTGGCCAAAGATCCAGCATGCACAGCATGACAGTATAACAAAAAGCTAATAACGTGCACAACCACACATTTTTCTGTCTTACCGTCCTGCAGAACATGTCAGCGCAGGCCCGCAACCTGCGGTTCCGTTCCTCGCCACTCACCCGGTCCTGTTCGATAACTGTTCCGTACCCCAGACTCTCCCAGCGTCCCTCGTCCTATCCGTCTAACCCTCCCCAGCTCCGCTTAAACCCAACACCTTCCCAAACCTGGCCTGAAATCAAACTCTAACAGCGTACAAGGATCCAGAACTGGGCTGCCCATATGGCCCACTCTTTGCCGCTCCCATTTGCTGATGGCATGAGCTGCCCTTGTCTGGCTGTTAGTCGATCACGTGGGATAGGGAGGGTTTTACTTGGCCCTGCTTCACCATCTTCTTTAACTGTTACTGTCCCCAGATTGGCGCAGATGGCACCAGATCTACTGACTCAAATGTTTCTGTCAGAATCCAAGCAACAATGGAAGACCAAATCATTTGGTATTTGTAAATTGTATGCGCTTTATTCTTGGAATCAATTCACAGATATTCCACAGAAGTTCAGAAGCATTATTCATGAGCAGGTGATATCTCAAAATAGGACTGTACCTGGTTGCTGATGTTAGTCTTCCTCAGGGACACATCTGGATGCTCCAGCACATGCCCAGAGGCTCCGAGAGGCTGACGTCCATTTACTGCAACATAGAGGCAGAAAGTGTCTTCATTAACCTCAAAGGTTTCCCTCACGTGTTCAAAAGTTGGTGTGTGATAGATAGTGACTGATTAAAGTTCAAGACTGATAACCAGAAGGTTTCTGGTTTAATCTCAGAAAGGATCCCATGGATGCCCTGGAGCCAATCACAATGGGGATCCCTAGGGGGATGGTTCTTGTAAAGGAGCTCTAAATCAGGGGTCAGGGTCATTTGAATGGGAATACACAGGATTGGTGTGAGGGTGACGTTGCCCATGCAGATTTCAGAACAGGTTCAATTTGGTTCACAACCATGACCAACAGAAAGCTTCTTGATTTGAAAGTGACTTGACTGTGTGAGCTGTGCTTTATAAGGCCCTTTTTACACCTGGTATTAAGATGCGTTTTGGACGATTGGATCACAAGTGGACAGCGCTAAATACATGTGTAAACAGGGTCTAAAACACTTTGAGCTTGTTCACTGTTGACCACTTCCAGAGGTAGTCCAAAACACATTCAACCGAATTGCTTTCACAAATTAAACGCTCATGTGGTCGAATGAGTTCGAATAGCCACAAACATTATGGGAAGTGTGCTAGCCGGATTTAAACTTTGTCGGCTGAAGACTCAAGTTTGGTTTGGTCTGGTCTTGTGGCTGTCAGAGCAGAAATGAAAGCTAATGCTCTCCGTATAGATTTTTCCTTTGTCTCCGGGTATGTTCATATGAAAATTGCGTGAGCTTATTTTGTCCATCAGATCGAATGATCTGGAAAAAGCCCATACATTTACCCGCCCATAGACCCTCCCCTTGAAGAAATCAGGACAGAAGTGATTAAAAGTGGACAAAAGAGTGGATAGGAAAGTGTCTCCCTTGTCTACTTGTGATCTGATGTCATCTTAATACCAGGTGTAAACAGGGCCTAAATTGCTACACTATTGACAAAGGACCTATTTTTCCCACAAAATGTGAATAAAATTTCACTAATGCGAAAGCACCTTACCCAACTAAATACTTTTTAAAACTCTGTGCAGAAAACACTGCTGTGATTGGTAACAGACTTGTTGCACGTCATGCCAGAGTAAATACAAGTTATGCCCACCAACAAACTTAATTGTTTCATATTTCTGACATATAAACACAGCACCATTCTCACACGTTGCACAATTTCAACTGCGTGACCCACAGCTTGTAAATGTCACATGCCTGTCCTGTCTCGTGTAGCACATGTGGTGTTTTGGGCCGTATGTTCATGTCTCTGTTTGATCCCTCCCCCTTGTTATCTGATTAGTGTTTGATTTTTTTCCCACCTGTACCCTTATTGATTATTTACCCTTTATATCTCCTTGTGTGTTACAGTCTGTTGTCTAATGTCTCCTGTTCCCTGTGATCCTGTTTGGGATGTTTCAGTTGGTTTTAGTGTAGGGCTAGTTTTATGGTTTCCCCCTTGTGGGTTTTGTTTTGTATCTTGTTATTATTTTGTTAAATACCTTTTCTGCTATTGAGTCCTCACTCCAGTTTTTGCTTGATTTGACATGACAGTAAAGCACTGCTCTAAGTCAGGCTAAATAAGTGTCTGATATAGTACATGTTTTAGACCAGGGGTTCTCAACTCTGATCCTTGAAGTGCACTTTCATGTCGAGTTTATATTGCCAGCCTTGATTAAACTCACCTACCAACAACTTTCTAGTAATTCTGAAGACATTGATTAGCTTGTTCAGGTGTGTTTGATAAGGATTGGAGCTCTGTAGGAAAGTGGACCTCAGGGGGCCAGAGTTGAGAACACCTTTTTGGAATGGAGCTTGTTCTATGTTTTCATCAGTTTATGCAAGTAGTGACGCACACTGACTTAATAAACCTTTATTGACATTACACTGAAGCTAATGTGCAAGATAATGCATTACGTCCAAATGGTAATCATATCACTGAGTCTCGCCCAATGTCCCACAGATGGCTAACGTTCAGCTCTTGCTAAAGCTGAACAGCCTGTGTGTGTGTTCGGTGACTGCGTCCAGTGGTGAGTGATTTATTATGATGGAGGCTGTGGCACAATGCTGTTCTTCTTTGAGTTGTCCCTCTCCTTCCCTCAGGGCTGAAGAAACACACACAGTCAGAGCATTAATGACCCAGCCTTCCCTCATATGAGCACTGACATCCAGCATTTGATAAAAAGTCTGCAGTCTCCTGAAATACTGGGACATTCTTTATCTTGCTGCTGTTCCCATGTCTCTGATTCTTAGCCTGCAGTCTTCCAACATGTCTTCTATTTAAACCTGTGTCCACTGGTGCCGCTTGTGGCTCTCTCCACCATATCCTCTCTCTTTGTATACATTTTTCCATAATGTACCCTCTTGACCTGAGTCAACATGTCCTCTCCCAACACATCTGTCCACTCTGTCCTCTCCCAAAATTTCTGTTCACCATGTTTTCTTCCTTTGCTCTGCCCATATTGTACTGTCTCTACAGCTCTATCACATTCCCCTTCTACTTCAATCTCTACCTCTACCATGACCTTTTTTTAACTTCCCTACCCTTGAAAATATTTTGTCTCGCCAAAGCTCTATTTGATAATTTAATGTGATTTTTGAGATGACTGCTGTGCTTGTGATGGTGGCATGGCATGCTTGTTGATGACCTTAATGCGATTAAAACAGTGTGAATAAAAATCCCTTACTTCACATTCTTTGACTTTGTATCAAATGCTCATCCAATTAAGTAACATTCTATTAATCTTAGTTGGATTTACTCCTCAAAATTAGTCATAAAACATAACTAGGGCTAGCTAGCATGTTATATTAGCATAGCGTCAAAACACAACCATTTATTAGATTAATACCATGTTTGTTCCAAACTCGGAAAATAATGTCAGTCGAGTGTTTGAAATAACTTCCTGATGTAGCTTGTTATCACAGAATGAGGCAGAAGAAATATTATTGTATAGTATTCTGTACAATAATATAGGCTATTTCAATTAGCATTGTATTATACATACAATGCTGCTTGAAAGTTTGTGAACCCCTTGCAGAATCTGTGAAAATGTGAATAATTTTGTGAGGACAATTGAGGGACTCAGACTCAACTATTAAAAAAGGTTGAATCATTCACTGATGCTCCAGAAGGAAACATGATGCATTAAGAGCTGGCAAGTGAAAACTTTTTGAATTTGAAGGTAAATTATACTTAATTTGTCTTCCGGGAAACATGCAAGTATCTTCTGTTGCTTCCGAAGGGCATTTAAAAAAATAAATAAATAATTATTTAAACTAAATAAGAAAAACTTGGACATCTTCGTCCTGTTCAAAAGTTTTCACCCCCGGCTCTTAACGCGTCGTGTTTCCTTCTGGAGCATCATGAATATTTGAACCTTTTTTTAATAGTTGTGTTTGACTCCCGTCGTCCTCAGTGTGAAAAGCTGGATCTCAGAATCATACAGTCACTGCTGGAGAGGGTTCAAATATGCAAAAGATGCTGGAAAACTGAAGAATGTGCAGGACCTGGAGGATTTTTCTGAATAACGTTGGGCAGTTTAACCGCTCCGGACAGACTCGAGAACAACCATCACAAAACAGAAAAACAGTCGTGGATCATCCAGGGAACCACACATTATTAACTCTTTCCCCGCCAAACACAGAATTTTCCGTTATTTGTGAGAAAACGCTTCCCCGCCAAGCACGGAATTTTCCGGGTTTCCATGTTTTCACTGTTAGACGCTAGGGGACGCTATTACGCATCTTCTGAATGAGTACAGACTCTCCTGATCAAAACACAGGTGAGGAAGACGCAGTAAAACAAGTGATCGAATGTAAGCAGATGCATATGAAAGATAACGTGGTGACCAACATTAAACATCATATAAATCAAAACTGCCTAATGAATGTACTATGCTACTATGCAAGGACTATGCAAGCATTAGGGGTGTTGATACTCCATCTGCGTTTGATCATCGTTCTGAATCTGATCTGATGTAGTCTTTCACAAAAACATGATTTTCTCAGCTTTTTTTGTTCAAAATGCAGCTTTTTATGAAACTTACCCACCATGATTCAAAATGTAGCTTTTTTATGAAACTTACCCATATTCAAGAGTTGATAAAAAAGAAATGTATGAAGCTAAAATATTTTTTTATTTATTTTTAATTTTTATTTTTAAAGAAGGCTCTTTCTTTTGATATATTGCATGCTCAGATATTCATAAAAATATTCTATGGGCTATAAAATTTTTGTGAAAATGTAGGCAACTTTTTTTTTTTTTTAAACGCTGGCAGTTAAAGAGTTAAAAATCAAGGGTGTGTAAACTTTTGAACGGGTCATAAAAAAAAAAAAATATATATATATATATTTTTTCTTGTCTTGTGGACTATGTAAACATCATTTATGTAAAATATCTTATTCAGGACAGCACTAAATAAAAAAATAATTTTTACGATCTCTTTAGTTAAAATTATTCACATTTTCACAGATTCTGCAAGGGGTTCACAAACTTTCAAGCAGCCCTGCATCATTTATTCTCATGAAATTGTGTACTTTATGTGGATGACCATGTTCAAAAACCCTGTTCTGTCCACCAAGTTTTCTCCTTAAATTTCTGTCCTCTGTAAATTAAAATAAAAAAAATTACATTTGCATTTTAACTGTTAATTGCCAAACCAATGTTGATAATCTTAAAATAGTCTTGATTTACTGGTCTGAGCATGTATTGCATGATTTAGCATAATTGCTAAATAACATAACTGTCAACATTTCATTAGGTTGTCTCTTGAATATAAGATGCAAACTCTATGGGCCGATGTGTACAGTTGGGTCCTGTGTAATTAACACTTGCTTTGACTGTTTTATATAAAATACAGACTTGTTGAGTCAAAAACATTGTGATTCAGTAAAGATTAGACTCATGATGACCTTGGAACTGTGTATTGTAAAAGCTATTTTGTTGAATTGAAAATCAATATTTTTCCCAAGCCCTTGTGGAAATATTACCTGAGTGTTGGTGAGACCCAGTAGCCTTTGAGATGGTGGTGGATGTGCTTGGCCGTTCCCACGTTGTCTCTAACACAAACACAGGCATTTTTAGATTATTTACAGTATGATGCCCAGCTCATCTTGGTAGTGCTTACTAGTTTTGATTGCTCTACATTAAGTTTAGGACAGTACACATAAATTGTCTTTCTGTCTTTTATCAGGAATTACATTCTAAAAAAAAAGATGAAATAAAACTAAAACTCTTCTTCAATCAAGACTATTCCTCACAGTCAGTTACTGAATAACATTGCAAAAGCAATTTTTATTTTTCACAGCCATGGATGAAAATTGTTACCATATTTTTCTTACACAGTCGCCCCATGTTTCCTGTGAGTCAAGATGGATTTTTTATGCTAACTCTTGCAAAACAGCATCCTTCTTTCCAAGCACTCAGTCAAAAAAGATTTTCCCACACAGAAACATTCTTGTGCAAACATAATTTGCTAATCAGCCTCAGATAGGGCATCCAGAGATGTACAGCAGTGGTTCTCTGTCGGTTGTGATAGGGTCATGAACAGCAGAGAAATATTAAATGAGGCTATATAATTGTAATCAGTACAATACAATAAAAAAGGCATAATATCTTCTAAAAGTGAAAATAAACTGCTGCCCATAAGTTTTGTAGTTGGCATTAATGGTTGTGCCTTCAATCAAACACTATGGTATTTGTGGTATTTATGGTATTTATTTGGTATTATGACTAAAACTAATAAAAAAATGTTGGCTCAGTCTTTGTTCTATGTGTAAATCACATTTCTTTGTCATGTTAATAATTTCGGCTATTATTGGGCCTATGAAGTTATGTAATGGGTTTAAATGTTACTAAAATAGCACTAGCATATATATATATATATATATATATATATTATATACACACACACACACACACACACACACACACACACACACACACACACACACACACACACACACACACTCACCTAAAGGATTATTAGGAACACCATACTAATACTGTGTTTGACCCCCTTTCGCTTTCAGAACTGCCTTAATTCTATGTGGCATTGATTCAACAAGGTGCTGAAAGCATTCTTTAGAAATGTTGGCCCATATTGATAGGATAGCATCTTGCAGTTGATGGAGATTTGTGGGATGCAATCCAAGGCACGAAGCTCCCGTTCCACCACATCCCAAAGATGCTCTATTGGGTTGAGATCTGGTGACTGTGGGGGCCATTTTAGTACAGTGAACTCATTGTCATGTTCAAGAAACCAATTTGAAATGATTTGAGCTTTGTGACATGGTGCATTATCCTGCTGGAAGTAGCCATCAGAGAATGGGTACATGGTGGTCATAAAGGGATGGGCATGGTCAGAAACAATGCTCAGGTAGGCTGTGGCATTTAAACGATGTCCAATTAGCACTAAGTGAACATCCTCCACACCATTACACATCCCCCAAGAAAACATCCCCCACACCATTACACCACCACCACCAGCTTGCACAGTGGTAACAAGGCATGATGGATCCATGGTCTCATTCTGTTTACGCCAAATTCTGACAAATTCTACCATCTGAATGTCTCAACAGAAATCGAGACTCATCAGACCAGGCAACATTTTTCCAGTCTTCAACTGTCCAATTTTGGTGAGCTCGTGCAAATTGTAGCCTCTTTTTCCTATTTGTAGTGGAGATGAGTGGTACCCGGTGGGGTCTTCTGCTGTTGTAGCCCATCCACCTCAAGGTTGTGCGTGTTGTGGCTTCACAAATGCTTTGCTGCATACCTCGGTTGTAACGAGTGGTTATTTCAGTCAAAGTTGCTCTTCTATCAGCTTGAATCAGTCGGCCCATTCTCCTCTGACCTCTAGCATCAACAAGGCATTTTCGCCCACAGGACTGCAACATACTGGATGTTTTTCCCTTTTCACACCATTCTTTGTAAACCCTAGAAATGGTTGTGCGTGAAAATGAGCAGATTGTGAAATACTCAGACCGGCCCGTCTGGCACCAACAACCATGCCACGCTCAAAATTGCTTAAATCACCTTTCCTTCCCATTCTGACATTCAGTTTGGAGTTCAGGAGATTGTCTTGACCAGGACCACACCCCTAAATGCATTGAAGCAACTGCCATGTGATTGGTTGATTAGATAATTGCATTAATGAGACATTTAACAGGTGCTCCTAATAATCCTTTAGGTGAGTGTGTGTGTGTGTGTATATATATATTCTATTTTCTTTAGTGTGTAATGTTGCTGTTTGAGAATGAAAAAGATCTGCAAATTACACAGCCACTCCAGAGGGAGTTATTCTCTATATCATTGTCACTGTTTCTGAACTCCCTGAAACTCCTCTATTGTAGTCTTGAGTTGTCTTTCGGGAGTGGACACGTCACAATATTTGAATATTTGACAATCACGACACACTGGTCCAACCGACCAATCAGAGCACACTGCACTTTTCAGAAGGAGGGCCTTCATAGAGACAGGAACTATACAGGGGTGCGTTTCCCATACAACGTCGTAACTCACTGCTGAACTACCACAGCACGATGTATTGTTGAAGTCACAAGAATCAAGGATCATCGGTATTTTCCTTGCACGATGCTCTAGCAAACAGTATCGTGAAGGACCCCTTCCAACCCCTCCCACAGTCTCTTCCAGCTCCTTCCATCAGGAAGACGGTTCAGGAGCATCAGAGCCCGTTGCACCAGACTGCTCAACAGCTTTTTCCCCCAGGCTGTGAGAGCCCTGAACTCAAACCCCCCCTGCCCCTCCCTGAGACCCCATACAAACCCCATACAAACTCAAATGTTTGTTGGAACGATGGTTTCGGGAAACACAGACTAGTTGAACTATGTTAAGGATGGAACTTGCGACCATAGTTGGCTAACGATACTTTTGGGAAATGCACCCCAGAGCGTTACTGACAGACTGGCAAGAGAGGTACTGCAACAATGACAAATATATATATTTTTTTACTTTAAAGCATGAAATCCTATTCTAGTAGAGCCCAAAAACAAGACTCTGAAAAAAGGCATAATAGGTCCCCTTTAAATTATTTCCAATATAAATATGGCTCCTGAATCAAAACCAGCTGAGAACCACTGATATAAAGTAACAGTTCTGACAAGCTCCCATGAGGCTACGTTGAGACTGCAGGTAAATGTGGACCAAATTCTTTCTTTTTTTTTTTTTTTTTTTTTTTTGCTCACAGTTTTTCTCATGACAGTGTGAACAGCACAAACACATGAAATCTGATCTTTTCAATTTGTGCCACTTCCATATGTGGTACTAAATCCGATACAGGTTGGATGTTTTGCAATGCAACCGCAGTCTGAACAGTCATATTGGATTTCATGCGACTTTTATGTCACTCTAGATCAACATTCATCACAATTCTGCGCTCATGGGAGTCCCTTACATACCCAACGTTATCAAGAGAGTTGCTAAAAGTAGTCAGTGAAGGACAGTGATGTGTCAGAGCTCATATTACAGTGACAAGTTACAAGTTATTTATTTGTCATTACACATGTACAAGTACAGTATAACGAAATGAAGTTTGGAGCAAGCCTCCGGGCCGCAGCCGATTAGTCAGGCGCCGCCACACGCTCTCCAGAAATACAAGAATGCAGTTTAGCAAGCATTACATAGCAAAACACAACAAAACATCAACAAAACATAAACATAAACATAAACATAAACATGACACAGTACACGTGGTCACGTGATGGGATTTTTTGTATGGACTGGGAGAGGAGATAGATAAAGACAGGCAGACGGTTGTAGTGGGGGCGGGGGTAGGTTGTGTATGGTGCGAGTGAGTCTGAGATTGTGTTGTGTGAGAATGTTAGCCATAACTTCAGATGTTTTCGAGTTCAGTTCTATGGTTTGTCCTTGAAGGGAGATAAGGCAGTGCACAGGGGAAGATAGCAGACCAGCTGCCCGGCTGACCTCCCAACCGAGAGATAGGGACAAGTGAGGTTCGTTGGGCTAGTTGATTAGGTCAGGCAAATACAATTTATTATTTTTTAATCCATTTGATGATCTTCGGTAATTTGTCCGGATCATAATCAATCAATCAGATCAATGACAGCTCTACAAGCAAAACATGAGGGCTTGTATCATGAATGTTTGAAAAATATTGCCTGCGCATAAATTCGCATAAGTCCTCCGTGTTTACTTCCATATGATAGCGTGCTGCGTGATGTCTTTTTTTAATCATTCTTTTGCACATGCGGGTCAGTCCAAGGCCATGATCTGTTCACACTGGAATCTGATATTGGCCACTTAAAGGCACAATATGTAATTTTCGCCACTAGATGACACTAGCTTGATGACTCCTTGATTTCGCTGAATCATGGGAATTGTTGTCTTCACCTCTACAGCCAGTGGAAAAGAATCCGACAGGATTCGGGCAGAAATCATATTCATGGATGAGCTGATGTATTAAAGATTTATTAATGTTACTGTAGTATGAAGCAGGGTGGGAGTGGAATGAGGCCACTGGAGTGATTGCTAATGAGAGACGAGTGCGACACATGGATTGAGAGCAGTGGGGCTTTTATTATGCCATAGATGGCCGCTTCTGCTTCTTCCGCTCATGCGAATGTGGGGTATCATATTAGATACATTTTGAGTGTGTTGAAAGTTATCTCATAATGCTACTCTGTGCGTTCTTTCAGCGGCTACTATGAGACGCTTGTTGCACACTGCAGATCTAGATATTAGGCTTGTGGTAAATCAAGAAAACAAGATTTAAACAATAAGACTAACCAACCCGATCTCACGGCAATTCGTACGTATTTTACGAGGTGGCTAATTTGTACGACTGCTCACCTGTCTAATAAAACACATCATATATTAAAGTGTCTTTGGTGTTTCCATGGTTTCTACAAAATAAAACCGGAAAATGAGGGTAACGCAGGTATGATGTCATTTAAAGGTGACGCACAGACATGGTCCGTGTCCTGGCTAAAATGGCTGATTTCTCTGGATTTAAACATTCTTGGAAACATTTGGGATAATGTAAGTACACAAGTCAACAAAATATATAACATTGCATGTCCAAAAATCTGCCATATTGTGCCTTTAAAACAACAATGTGAACAGCTAGTATACAACAAAAAACAGATCTGAGCAATAAATCGTAATTGAGCACTAAGGCTCACAGTGTGAACGTTGCCTTAGATGTCCAAAAGATACACACTAAAATTAGTGCAGGTCTACTTTAGTTGATCAAATAAGAAGCAGTCCTTAAAGGGAACCCCTGGTGTTAGGACTTGTATGGCTTAATATAACTTAAATTATGTCTCTTACTGAAATATGTAGTAGAAAACCCATAATAGATTTGTTATTTAAAAAATCCACATCGTTTTACATATATTTTGAAAAAAGGGAGGTTTTGTTTAGGTGCGTAGTCGATGCCATCAAATGGTTTCACTCGGCAAGCAACTGGCGCTATCTGTAGCTATTTTTACCACAACACAACAAAAAAACGTAGCTGATGCCACATTGTGCGGCTTTGGCTGTAATTTTCAGTCGAAGGACAACAGGAGAAGCGACATAAGTTTACTGCTTTCCTAGTGACAAGAAGAGGAGAAAAAAAAAAAGGGAAAATGCCTGTGGACGAACAAAACTTCCTAAAGACCCACGTCTGTTCTCTCCACTTTAACCCTGACGACTTCGGTTGGTGTTGGTGTCACACACATACACTCGCCGCGTGTAACCATTTGATGGCATCGACAGGCACCTAAACAAAATGGCGCCTCCCTTTGTCCAAAATATATATAAAATGATGTGGATTTTTTATGGGTTTTCTACTACATATTTCAGTAAGAGACATAATTTAAGTTATATTAAGCCATACAAGTCTTAACACCAGGGGTTCCCTGTTATAGACTACAGTATATAATTTTTTCAGCAAAGAGAAAGAAACCATAAGCATAGAATGAAAGTGTTTACAGTGGAAGAACAGCAGCACATGGCTGCGGCGCTGTACACACAGATTGCCTCTGGACAGTTCTGCCAGTGTTTACAGGGCAGTCATAGTTTACTGCCAGACTGTTGGAGAATCATGCTGGGTGCCAGCTCAGAACGAACAGAAATACACAGCACATGTTTACAAAAGACTGTTGAACAGCATGGCTGTTTTAAAGTCAAGTTTAACCTTCACAACATCCAGTTACCTGAAGAGCAAAATCAACATCAGGATATAAAATCAAATCCCAAACTAAAGGGCTAGTCGGTGTCAAGGTTCGGCTGGATATCTTTGTGACTACCACATTACGGTGCCAATATTGTTTGGGGAACTGAACATGCCTTTATACAGTAGTTGGTGCATCTTTATATCCATCTGGTCTTTATCCTGCATTTTATGAAATGTTCTTTGGCATCTGTACTTTTAAATTGCTGATGGTTAGCATAACTAAACCGACATGAATTCAAAATTCACTTCAATTATGCTTCAGCGGAAAACAAGCGGTCATTGCAGCTTCATACGTCCCAGACAGCATGCTGGGGTTTGTCAGAAAAGAGAAAGAAGAAAGATGAACAGTGTGCGAGTATGCGAGAAGGGACATGAGACTATCAGATTAATCCAGATCAGCTTGATTTATCCCTCTTCAGATGAATAGGCTATGAAGATGATGGAGAATGCTAATGAAGTTTTCCAGCCTATGGCGCTGTATGAGGAAGAACTGGATCATATGATTACACAACAACATACTGAGATACCTTATCAACGCTTCGCATTTTTATCAGGCAACGCACACATGTAAAAAGCAGCCTGAGGGTATATGAATGAATCACTGTGGTATAGAAGACTGATACCACAGCAGCAGTGGAAAAAACAATAAATAAGATACATTTGGAAAGGGCAACGAAATTAGCTCTGAGCTTTTTTACTTTTATATGTATATATAGTACGACCATTCATGTTACATGCACAGGGGTCAGAAATTCTGGTCTTTATAAAAAACATGCACTGCATTTGTTTCAGAATAACTAAAATTGAGATATATTATATAGGATGCCATTACTGTAATCACAAACCCTGACTGGGCTTTTCAAAGCAGAGAACATTAGTAGCACATAAATGGTGCTTTATCTCTATGGTACATTGCCCAAAAAGCATATTTTTTTTTCCCCCCAAAAGCATTGGTTTATCAGCAAAGATATGCTGGGATAAATTACAATGTGTTGCAGTGTTTTCAAGAAAACCACTATCTTTATTCTAGGGAATACGAACCCGATTCCCCAAAAATTGGGACACTGTACAAATTGTGAATAAAAACAGAATGCAATGATGTGGAAGTTTCAAATTTCAATATTTTATTCAGAATACAACATAGATGACATATCAAATGTTTAAACTGAGAAAATGTATCATTTTAAGGGGAAAATAAGTTGATTTTAAATTTCATGGCATCAACACATCTCAAAAAAGTTGGGACAAGGCCATGTTTCCCACTGTGTGGCATCCCCTCTTCTTTTTATAACAGTCTGCAAACGTCTGGGGACTGAGGAGACAAGTTGCTCAAGTTTAGGAACAGGAATGTTGTCCCATTCTTGTCTAATACAGGCTTCTAGTTGCTCAACTGTCTTAAGTCTTCTTTGTCGATGTTCCTCTTTATGATGCACCAAATGTTTTCTATGGGTGAAAGATCTGGACTGCAGGCTGGCCATTTCAGTACCGGATCCTTCTTCTATGCAGCCATGATGTTGTAATTGATGCAGTATGTGGTCTGGCATTGTCATGTTGGAAAATGCAAGGTCTTCCCTGAAAGAGACGACATCTGGATGGGAGCATATGTTGTTCTAGAACTTGGATATACCTTTCAGCATTGATGGTGCCTTTCCAGATCTGTAAGCTGCCCATGCCACACGCACTCATGCAACCCCATCCCATCAGAGATGCAGGCTTCTGAACGGAGCGCTGAGAACAACTTGGGTTGTCCTTGTCCTCTTTAGTCCGGATGACATGGTGTCCCAGTTTTCCAAAAAGAACTTCAAATTCTGATTGGTCTGACCACAGAACAGTTTTCCACTTTGCCACAGTCCATTTTAAATGAGCCTTGTCCCAGAGAAAACGCCTGCGCTTCTGGATCATGTTTAGATATGGCTTCTTTTTTGACCTATAGAGTTTTAGCCGGCAACGACGAATGGCAAGGTGGATTGTGTTCACCAACAATGTTTTCTGGAAGTATTCCTGAGCCCATGTTGTGATTTCCATTACAGTAGCATTCCTGTATGTGATGCAGTGCCGTCTAAGGGCCCGAAGATCACGGGCATCCAGTATGGTTTTCCGGCCTTGACCTCTTACGCACAGAGATTGTTCCAGATTCTCTGAATCTTTGGATGATATTATGCACTGTAGATGATGATAACTTCAAACTCTTTGCAGTTTTTCTCTGAGAAACTCCTTTCTGATATTGCTCCACTATTTTTGGCCGCAGCATTGGGGGAATTGGTGATCCTCTGCCCATCTTGACTTCTGAGAGACACTGCCACTCTGAGAGGCTCTTTTTATACCCAATCATGTTGCCAATTGACCTAATAAGTTGCAAATTGGTCCTCCAGCTGTTCCTTATATGTACATTTAACTTTTATGGCTCTTATTGCTACCTGTCCCAACTTTTTTGGAATGTGTAGCTCTCATGAAATCCAAAATGAGCCAATATTTGGCATGACATTTCAAAATGTCTCACTTTCAACATTTGATATGTTATCTATGTTCTATTGTGAATAAAATATAAGTTTATTAGATTTGTAAATTATTGCATTGAAAAGGAAAAGGAAGTTTTATGATTTTATTCAAAAAGATACAGAATATAAATTCTTATGATGTTAAAATATGTTCTCAGAACCGTACACTGATTGTTTATGGACAGGTTATGGAGTCAAACGCAGGGCGGCTTCTGAAGTTAGAAGATCCCCGCTGAACATGATACAAGCTCCGGCACGAGATCCAGTGCCGTTACGGTGGAAACGGGACAACAGAGACTGGTCAATTACACTTGAATTACTTCTAATTTTTGTTAAATTATCTTAAATGTAGGCAATATGTATTAAAAACGATATAAACTATGCTATACTGTAAAATATGATTAAGTTAAGGAGTATTTTCAAAAAAGTTTAGAGAATTTAAGTTAATCAGTAAACATTAATTCTTGTGTGAACTAAAAAAATAAGCTAGTATTATAGTAAAAACAAAATCAACCCATTATGCTGGGTAAAATTAACCCAACATGTATTCTGTCCTATATTTGCCCAGACCTTAACTGACCAGAAATTGGGTTGCTTTTAACACAGTGTTTTTTAGAGTGTATGCTGCTTCATTCTCAAAGCACTAGACAATCCAAAAACAATGATCCAATTCAGAAAATAATAATAATAATTCATAATAGAAAATGACAAAAAGAGAGTGCAAATAATGGGCTGCAAACCGGTGTTTTGGTCACAAATGCCTTCCTCCAAACACAACGTCTCACACAAAAGAGAGCCTTTTCTTGTGGGAATCTTTTTCTTAAGATGTTATTTGTACCATCTTTTGTAAATGTTCTGTTATGAGGGCTTTTTAATGTTTGTTCGTTTTTTTTAACTGTGCCTTGGTTCATTGTTTTTTTTTTTTTTTTGGTTTTTTTTCTTACTGTAGTTTTTCCCAAGAAAAGAGCACCTTTAAATATCTCTCACTGAACTTCTTTGTTTTTGTTTGTCTCTTAAAACACCACAAGATATTCAGCGAGCCTATTCCAAGAAGGGACAAGAAAAAGATTTGGCAGCTTGTTATGTTTATACATATGCACTGTAGATGTATCGGAATCTGACTGTTGGCTTGAACACTCACTGTCAGTAATACTAAAAACATTTTGAGTTTAAAAAAATAGCAGCTTCCATAACGATACTGCTCAAACTCTTGACAGGCTTACTGACATATACAAAGACACAAAAGACATCAGCAATAATACCTTTAGTGCTTGTGTTGACATAGTATTTCCGTCCCTCAGGTGATCTGTAGCTTTTCCAACCCACAGGAAGAGATGCATTCTCGATTTCCTCTGTTGGCATACAGCAGGAGACTACTGGCTGCTGCTACAGAAACAAGGAAGAACAAGATGCATAGATATAAATATAAACACTATATAAGTAAACAAATTTATAATAAAGCTTGACATAAGCTCACATAATCTTTCTGAGTGCACACAACAAAAGCCACACAGAATGTGAGAAGTGAACTAAGTTCTCTTTGCCATCTCATATTGTGCTTAAACTGTGGAATACACACAGCGTTTATAGAAACACAATCATTTATATCTTAAGTGAATGTAAATAGTTTGGATGAGTGTCAGAATATTATGATATGCACGTGTGTCAGTATATTAGATCCCTGCTTAAAGTGACAGCACCCTAATAAAACTACTGCCATCTGTGTCATTAATGCTAACCAAATAACAAAATACAAGGAGAAAATCACTCACTGGTCTTGACTAAATAACTTCAGTAGCTTTAATAAGAATCAGTGTATATTTAAATCATACAATGAGGTCTATGTAGGTGTTTCTTTTTTTTTTTTTTTTTTTACATGTATTCAATTTCTCTACTGTTACTACTACTGTTAGATGCACCTACTGTAGCTGAGAAAAATTAAAGCACTGTTTATTTCATTTGAACCTTATATTGTGTTTGTCCTATTATTTGTCATTTGTCATCTTTATTCTTCATTTTAATAAAGATTAAATAATTGCCTAAATGGTCTCTCATGGTTTTTATTTTTTTATTTTGTCACCTTATAATGCTGCATTTTAAAATAGGGAAATTATTTTGGTTGTATTGCTCAATGACTTGCAAAATAGTTTTAAAATCCAACATGAAAAAGAATCGCGATAAGATTGTGATGCTTCCTGAAAAACAAATTGTGATATGATATTTTTGCCATTTCGCCCCTAGATTATTGTACCATTTGTTTAACCCCGTAAACCACTACAAAAGCCCACTGCAGACCCAGAGCCTAAGCTAG
This sequence comes from Paracanthobrama guichenoti, assembly GCA_018749465.1. NCBI lineage: Eukaryota > Metazoa > Chordata > Actinopteri > Cypriniformes > Gobionidae > Paracanthobrama > Paracanthobrama guichenoti. The sequence continues at coordinate 22,529,693 of CM031945.1, read as the reverse complement.
TTGAGTCTGACCAGGTGTGTGAGGCAGCCCAAATGTCTGTCCAAGCGGGTAGTTTGATAGCATGGAATGTAGTCCTGTCTGTCCTCCCGCCACTGAAGTGAGTTGGATGAACTGGGTCCCAAACTACGTATTATTATTACATGATGTAGTGTTTTGTGGTCTACAGTCCCCACTGATGCCATCACATCGCCTGTCTCCTTCAATGCTGCTGGTCCCACACAGCCCCAAGTCTCCTTTGTCACCACTGGTCCCAGGCAGCTCCAAGTCTCCTTTTCACCGCTGGTCCCACGCAGCTCCAAGTCTCCTTTGTCACCGTTGGTCCTGCACAGCTTCAAGTCTCCTTTGTCACCGCTGGTCCCGCACAGCTCCAAGTCTCATTTGTCGCTGCTGGTACCGCACAGCTCCAAGTCTCCTTTGTCACCGCTGGTCCCACATAGCTTCAAGTCTCCTTTTCACCGCTGGTCCTGCACAGCTCCAAGTCTCCTTTGTCACAGTCGGTCCCGCACAGCTCCAAGTCTCCTTTGTCACTGCTGGTCCCAGGCAGCTCCAAGTCTCCTTTTCACCGCTGGTCCCACGCAGCTCCAAGTCTCCTTTGTCACCACTGGTCCCAGGCAGCTCCAAGTCTCCTTTGTCACCGCTGGTCCCGCACAGCTTCAAGTCTCCTTTGTCACCACTGGTCCCACACAGCTTCAAGTCTCCTTTTCACCGCTGGTCCCACGCAGCTCCAAGTATCCTTTGTCACCGTTGGTCCCACGCAGCTCCAAGTCTCCTTTGTCACCGCTGGTCCCGCACAGCTTCAAGTCTCCTTTGTCACCGCTGGTCCCGCACAGCTCCAAGTCTCATTTGTCGCTGCTGGTACCGCACAGCTCCAAGTCTCCTTTGTCACCGCTGGTCCCACATAGCTTCAAGTCTCCTTTTCACCGCTGGTCCTGCACAGCTCCAAGTCTCCTTTGTCACAGTCGGTCCCGCACAGCTCCAAGTCTCCTTTGTCACTGCTGGTCCCGCACAGCTCCAAGTCTCATTTGTCACTGCTGGTCCCACACAGCTTTAAGTCTCCTTTGTCACCACTGGTCCTGCGCAGCTCCATGTCTCCTTTTCGCCGCTGGTCCCACACAACTCCAAGTCTCTGGCTCCACCACGGGTATCCGAGCCCTGGAATTCACTTCGGCCTGTCGACCCATCGGCTCCATGCTCCCACCGGCTTTGCTTTGGTGTGCAGAGCTCCCGTCCCCACCTTGGGTCCACGGGTCTTTGTCCCCTTGGCTCAGCCCTGTGTTTCCTTTTAATTTTATCCAGTATTTACTTTGTGCTGATGCCAAAGCTGTTACATTGAACTACTCCTGTTATATGGGTAGTTTTCTCTGTTTTTGTTTATAAATAATGTTCTATGTCTGCTTCTTGATCAACCTCTTTATCTCCTCTTCCTTTGCCTGACCTGACCTTACAGACATATTATTGTGAGGAAATTCCCCCTAAAAAGGCTAAAAAGGCTATAAAGGGCTAATAACTGATTTGTGATTGTGCATGTTACAGCAGCAGTCAGTGAGGACTACTGTGGACTGATCCCTCCTTTGATGCAAAACATAAAAGAGATTCCCCACCCACACCATCCATTTTTCTCTCGGTCTGAACCGCTCTACCTTCATCTGTCCCTCCATCTATATGCCTCATCTACTCAACCTGTGAAGGGAGCACAGAAAATGCAGGTTTCTCTCCATGAAGCAGCTTTTGTTCCATGCTGTTCTGTCACCAGTTAAGATGAATAACAAGCAGTCATTTTAGTGAAACCCAGGAATAGGGAAAGTATCTTTCAGCAGAAGCAACTAAAAAGCATTATACTGCTATAGTTGACATAATTTACTTACAGAATTTTTTTTTATTTTTTTTTTTTTTATCAGGATATCAAATTCTCTAAATTACTTTAGAGAAAGTCCTTTTCCTTTCTTCAACTGAACATTATGGTTGTTTAAGGGAGGGTTCTTTTCAAATCTTTTGATGACAAAGCATTCAAACACAGCTATTTTGATGCAAAAAAAACATTTATACAGTGCAGTGTTTTTTTAAATGTGTTTTTAATGTTACTCTTTAGGTTTCATTTATTTTTATTCCTGTTAGTTCAGTTTCATTTTTATTTATTTTCACATAATTATGAAGTTCAGTTTTACAAAATAGCCCATTCCCCACCCTAAATTTAGACCCAACATTGTTGTGATTTTCAGTCATCGACAGGCACTAAGCCACCATATTATTATAGCAGAAATCATAATATGATATTGCCACTGATATGTGGCCAGTTGGTTTCTATGGATACTAATAGTAGACCTGGAGTCAAAGGTATTTAAATGAGACCGATTTAAAAAAAAAAAAAGAAAGAAAAGATTAACTCAATTCATAAGCTGAGCTGTATTCATTAGGGGCTACTAACAGAACCCTCTCACAAATGTATGAGGGAATTTGCGTTGGCCCAAATCCTAACATCAGAAGAGCCCTACTACTAGAGAAAGCTAATGAACGCGACAATAAACAAACCAGACGTCATTCATTTCTGTTCTCCTTCAAGACAAGAGGGGGATTTAAAGACAGGGGGGAAGGTCAGCAGCAGGGGTTTGAGAATACAGACACTCTCAGAGATGCAATAGCCAGTTTGATACAATTACTGTGTTTAGCACCCATTTCCTTAAATAATTATATAAATCAGGTAAAGGCACAAACACAGTAAAAAAAAAAAAGAGTAAGGTTATGATGGATGTAGCAGACTAGCACAATCTGACATACAGTCCCTGACAAAAGTCTTGTCGCTTATCTATTTTGTAGAAACACCTGCTATTAACCTGACTTTTAATTAATCAATTGGGGTTAGAAATAGCTCATATGAAAAGCTAAAACCCTCCCAAATGATGTTTAATGCACTGAAATAAATTAGTTTCACTGAAAAAAGATTTATCATTTAATCAAGACAGAAAGGTCAAATTTTGGCAAGACAAAAGTTGTCGCCTATACAGAAATTGAACAAATTTACTGCAAATACAAAAATATGTCAGCAAATTAAGTAGTGGTGCTGTGAGATCCAAATGTAATATCTTGTATGACTTCCATGAGCTTCAAGGACTGTATCCATTCGGTTTGGTAACGATTCATACAATTTATTGATTGTAGGAATCATCAGGAATAGCAAAGAAAGCAGTCTTGCAAGCCTCCCAGAGTTCATCAATATTCTTTGGTTTTGTCTTCCATGTTTCCTCTTTCATTCTCAATGATGTTCATGTCTGGTGACTGGGCTGGCCAATCCTGGAGCATCTTGATCTTCTTCGCCTTGAGGAAATTTGATGTGGAGATGGAAGTATGCGATGGAGCACCATCCTGCTGCAGAATTTGGCCTCTTTTATGGTTGGGAATATAAGAGGTAGCTAAGATTTCTTGGTATTTTAGACTATTGATGTTGCCTTCCACCCTGCAGATCTCTCGCACACCCCCATACTGGATGTAACCCCAGACCATGATTTTTTTGCCACCAAACTTCACTGTTTTCTGGGTGAATCTTGGATCCATGTGGGCTCCAGTAGGTCTCCTGCAATATTTGCGGCGACTGTGGTGTAATTCAACAGAAGATTCATCTGAAAGATCCACCTTCTGCCACTTTTCCAGCGTCCATCCTTTTAGCAGGCTGTGGGCCTTGGCAAAAGCCACACGGTTTTTCAATTGTCTTTTGTTTAGTGCTGGCTTCTGGGCACTGATTCGTCCATGGAGGCCATTTCGAGACAGAATCCGACAAACTGTTCTGGTTGACACAGGGACGTCTCGTGGAGCTCTGCTGCAGTGGAAAATGGGCTGGCCTTGGATTTTCGAGCCAACAAACGGTCCTCTCAAGCAGTTGTCTTGTGGGGTCTGCCTTACCTGGGCTTGTCAAAAACGTCTCCAGTCTCTTCAAATCTTTTTTTTATCCTCTGTACTTGACGCTGAGACGCATTGAAGTTGTCTGCCACATCAGCAGTGGATCTGGTCTTCAGCCTCTTGATAATCAAGACTTTAGTCTCAGGGTGAATCTTAGGCATGTTTGCAGAGGTCTAGTTGATGTGAAGGTCTAGTGTACTGGGGTTCTTTTTATACACACCTGTGACCTAACTGATCCATTATTAGTCACAGGTGAAGCTCATATACAAGGCGACAACACTTATGTCTTTGCAAAAATTGACTCAATGGGCTTTACCAAGCTGTGAATATTAGAATACTTTTTGACAGTTTCGTTTTGCACTGAAACATTATTACAAAAGCTGTTGGGATTAAAATGAGCCATTTCTTGTAAAAAATCTTGATTAGAAATATATTTCAGCGGCACTTCAGGTCAATTTGTACACAAGCGACAAGACTTTTGTCAGGGACTGTAGCTACTTTACTGGGGTTGTATAGCATGATCAATAGAAAATGTGGACTTAGTGAATTTTCCCTTTTAGTATAATTTTAAGGTAAAAAAGAAAGGTTCTTTATTGCCCCGTTTCCACCAAAATTACACAGAACAATTTGTCCCAGGAACTCCTTTTCCCCCAGACCTGCTGCTGTCTGTGTTTCCATCACGGTCTAAAGTACCGTGAAGATTAGTCCGGTGATGTAGGACTGTAGGACAAATACATTTAATAAAGCCTGAACCTCGTCTTCGGCCCATCGGTCGTATTTTTTAAACTCCATTGTTGATTTGGTACTGCACGTACCACAACAGACTTTTAAAAATAGTGGTTGAAATAAAATGCTGCGTCGAGTCGACTAATCAAAATGCAGCGTGAACTCAACCAATCAGCATGTTCAAAGCCCAAGTCCCACCCCCGAAAGCTCCTGAACTTTGAAAAAGTACTACTTCGCAAGCAGGGACCTTTTGAGGGGGAAAGATTTACCCAGAACTTTATTTAGACCCTGGTCCCCGCAGTCGAAACACACAGAGTACCACCCCAAAGTCCCTAGTTCCTGGAGAAAGTTCCTGCGGTGGAAACGCGGCTTATGATTCCATGAAGATCCTTTAACGCCCATAGAAACTGTCCAAGGTTCTTTATAGTGGAAAAAGTTTATTTACATGAATGTCATTCAAACTAAGAAAAAAAAGGCCCTTTCAAGAACTGTTCATTAAAAGGTTCTTTGAGAAAAAAATAAATAAATAAAAATAAAAAGATTTCAGCACTTCTGCCCTGATTAACTCTGTTTTGAAGTATGGCAGCTGGTTTGAGCTGGTTTAAGCTGGTCCTTAATCGGGACCAGCTTATAACCAGCACTTGACCAATTAAGGACCCGCATAATATAGTGTGTATTATATAATACAGTAAGCTTCAAACCTAACCAGCATATGCTGTTTTTTTCAACAGGGTGTGATGATGCATTTTGGCCATCTATTTTGTGCGCACACTGTAAATAAGCTATAACAAGCTGCACTGACCAAAAAGAACCTAAGCTTTTGCAATAAGTACAATTTGTTTGGCTTGTTGCCGAAGATCTTTACTGTCTGGTTTAATTTATCTACTGAGCTTACAATGCCCTGAACAACATAAAGAGTTCAATTACCCAGTTACCCAAATTGCCAAAGCTTTATTTTCAACTAAATACGGTGTTGATGTATTGAATGAGAATAAACTGTATAAATTAATTGGGTAAAAAAATGAGAGCACTTGAGGCATAATGTTGACTAGTATGGGTTACAGTGAGACACAATGAAATTGAATGGGGCCAATTTGTGAACGTTAAAGGGCACTTACTATGTTTTTTTTAGTGTGTAATGTTTTAGTGTGCATGCAAGCAACATGTTACAAAGCACAAAGTCCATGGCAAACAAGTTAATCTCTCACACTTGGCTTAACCGCCTCGTCCTGCCATTTTTTCTGTGTAGCTACGTCAGCAATACATTTGCATAATGCCCACCCGCTGGCTGCTCTGGCCCAGCCTCAAAGAACAGTTGGGTAAATGAATTTTGCTATGTTGAGGAGACAAAAAACGATTTAAGGACTTCCAGTACTGATGCCATTGTTACCATAGATATAATAATGTTTACAGCGGCTCACAAAGCCTCGGGAGCTAAAACCCAGAAAGGTGAGCTTTAAAGAGAGCATTTCAGGCAGAGGGTGAAAAGAGATGCCACAGCAATATGAGAAAAACAGGGGCTGAATCCAAAATCGCCCCCCAAAACCCTTAATCACTATTCCCTACTTTAGTCCACTAATACAGTTCACTTGAAGGAGTGAATGAAAATTCGGACAGCCGCTCTGTGTACATCGGCTGTACACTCGTTATTGCGGTGCATTGTGGGATAGAATGAGTGCACTCAATAACGTCCACTATGGTTTCAGATACAACTACAAATGGCTGTCCCCTCAAATAGTGATAATAATAATAACTTTAACCCCTGTAAACCCAAACTTAAACAAATTTGTTTAGTGTTTTGTGAACATGTTTCTTTTAATTAGAATAACTTAAATTTACCAGAATCTGGGCTGTGATTTCTATTTCCCAGCATGCTTTGCCATGACACTCAAAAAGGAGAGTAAATGCTAAAATTAAGTGCCATATAATGTTTCTGAGCAAGATTAATGTAAAGTGGGAGATTTAGTAGCGTTTAATGTTTTGCTATGCTAATTTAGAAGAGTTTCTGTTATGTTGGGCTGTTTGGGGATTATTGTCATGGTGACGAGTGGAGCGTGAGCTTACTGTGAGAACAGCCGAGAAAAGTATATTGCCGTACTCATTCAGCAATTGTAATGCTATGCTAATGCTATGTCAAGTCAAGTCATCTTTATTTATATAGCGTTTTTTACAATGCCAACTGTTTCAAAGCAGCTTCACAGTGTTAACAGGAAAACAATGCAACAGAATTTAATTCGGCTGTACAGCCACTCTGGAGAAATGGTGATGTTATCCGGCTAATTTCAATTATCATATAGTGTCAATGCGGGCAGATCGGTAATATAGTTGAAATTTAAGTGTCCCCAACTGAGCAAGCCAAAAGCCAAAGGCGACGGCTAAGGCAAAGAGCCAAATGCTATCAAAGCATTGTGTTACCAATTAGCAAGTTTACTGAATTGTTTAAATTGAAATTACATAATAATTTTAAGTTAAATGCATGAATTAGCTTACTCAAACATTAAAGTTAAAAGCAATTAAAATGTACGAGTACAAAATAAAATGCTAGTTCTGCTTTAAACTTTAAATTTCTTAACTTTTTTGAGTGGCGCTCAACCTAGAATACATTTCTTTAAGTAACATACACTGATCTGTAAAGAGTTAAAAATTGTTTAAAAATGTTATTAAAACATTAATTTTATCTACAAAACAAATTGAACAAAAGCTCTTACCATAATACTTTAATAGAGTCTTTCCCAGCGATGTGAAAAGTCCACGGCCCTTAAGTACATACGGCCCTGTGCACATCTAAGAGCCGTCTCAAGAGAGGCAGCCACTTCTCACATGGAACTTCTCACTCCTTCATGCATCAAACGACCTATGGTCAGCGATAAAGACACAGAAAGAATGAACTAGCCTGAATGTCACTTAGCACATCTTTTTTTTTCCAAGTTTCCCAAAAAAAAGGGGTCAGATGAAAAATGTCTTGCTCTGGTTTCTGGGCTGGAGAGATTTCTGAAAGCCTTTGTTTGGGAGTTCCAGATGTAAGAGACCTAAGAGAGTCTAGTGCTGTAATCTGGCTGTTCTCTGAGGGCTGAGCAGCAACACAATGTGTGACTCTGTGTGGATGGGCCAATGGCACTCTCTTAAGCAACAAGGCCCATTTTGTGCTGTCAAACTCTCCTTTTCTACTAAATCAAATTGACCCTTGCGTGCGGCGCCTGCTGCCCATGCAGTCCCTCACTTCCTCCTTTAATGACACTCTCAAACAGAGCTAGAAGTGCTCTACTGTTCTTGAGACTGACAAGACGGATCGCTAAAGGGAAGGAAGGGCGGAAGACAGCAGACAAAATGCTGTCTTGAGACTGCAGCCTAAATGGGGTATTTGAAGGAAAGTTTTCCTGCACAAACTCAAGTCCAATAACTGGCAGGGAATCTGACACATCCTTGGATGTAATAGAAGTCTAGAGGAAATGAATACGACAACTATCTTTGTAATTGGGTGACCACAGACCACCAATTGAACTTTCTCATGGTTTGTTCTTGAAATAACATGTAGGAGCAGGCTAAACAACTCATTTAAAACAAATATGCTGTGTAATTGCAGACCAAGTTCATCTTACAAGTCACTAGGTCTAATAGTTTAGAGATTTTCCACCCTAATGCATATTTGTATCAAAATGAATATTTTTTTTTTCTCTACTTTCTCTATACATACTTGCTTTGTCAATGACAATACATGTTAAAGGGATATTTCACCCAAAAATTTAAATTTGATGCTTATCTGCTTACCCCCAGGGCATCCAAGATATAGGTGACTTTGTTTCTTCAGTAGAACACAAATGAAGATTTTTAACTCTGATTATGTCTGAATATACAGATACTTTTGAATCTGCATCAATGGAGAAAGATGCTTTGTACCAGATGGTGTAGTTACTATATCGACCAGCAGGGGCTCACTGGAATAATTCCTGGTCTGAATGGAGATGAACAAAATAATCTTTGGTGCATGACACATCAGCCACTTCTCTTTAGTTAAACAAACCTATCTGTGCGCAGAAAACACCCACTGGTTGTGGAGGCACTGTGCACTGTACACCACATCATTAGGACTAAAAGCAGTGTCAACAAACACTGTAAATACACTGTACAGATCAGACACACATGCAGAATTACAGCAGTGCTCTTATAATACAAGCACTCTCTAGGGTCCTAGCAGCAGCTGTGCTTTATGAAGACACAGTACTTGCAGTTTATGAGGTGCTAGAAGAAGCTACACTCTAAAAAACACAGGGGTAAATATAGGACAGAACACATGTTGGGTTAATTTAAAGAGCTCCTATTATGGGTTTTTGAAAATGACCTTTCATGTAGTGTGTAATATAGCTCTAAGTGAATGAAAACATCCTGCAAAGTTTTAAACCTGAAAGTGCAGCATATATAAAGTTATTGTCTCTCAAGAGTAAGAGTCGACTCTGAGTCAATTAAACGAATCGTTTTTCAAACGAATCGCAAGCCGCTTCGTTGTGACGTCAAGACGAATATATGAGCATATTGCCCGTACACATACTGCGCGCACAGACACCAGGGAAAACTTGAACCCCCTCAAACACTGCAGCTGATTCCTGTGGATACTGAATAGCATCATATCGAGAAGCTCCAATAATATCTGTCTGAAGAGCCGCAGAGCCACCGTTTTACCCCAGCAGTTTTGCCCGCGCATGCACAGTTTCCCTACAGTACTTTTGCCCGTGCTGTCAGATTTCATTTTTAAATCTTGGCGACTGTTCTGTCCTAAAACTATCTAACGGTTATTGTTGCTCCTGCTGCTACCTTTTGCATCTGTTTAAGGGTAGGTTTAAGGTAGGGGTGGGTATGGATGTGAAAAAAAAAAGCCTCAAACCACATGAATATGATGCTGGTAGCACAATCTAATATATAGCATTTTTCGCTGTTAAATTGTGCTACCTACTATTTTAATGAGAGGTAGCAAAATCTGACAAAGTAGGACACCATCTCGACGACATAAAACTCTCATGACGAAATGCACATGCGTGGGCAAAACTGCTGCGGGGTAAAACTGTGGCTCTGTGGTTCTGCAGTGAGACCCTTCTCAGAAGCTGTGCTCTACAATGTGTTTTTCGTATTTCATATTGTGTAAGTATCTGGCTAACCGGCTATGTGCCACTATTACATAAAACTGTCATTCTTACTACTTTGAGTAAAGATAAAGGATGGACTGAGGTTTGTTTTACAAACATTAATGTTTACATCAGCTGGGGTAACGTATGCACTGTTATTGATACAGTTCCCACATGTTCACCGCAATAAATTACACACACACACACACACACACACACACACACACACACACACACACACACACACACACACACACACACACACACACACACACACACACACACACACACACACACACACACACACTCTCTCTGCTCCCTGCTGGCTCTCGCGCTGTTTTGTTTTGTCTAGTGTTTCGTCTCTTCTTTTTCCTCTCTGACCCGCTGCTTTGCTGGACTCCTGAAAATACTGAAATGGAATTGATTAACTGGTCAATCAGCGCGATCGACAAGATTTTCTCACTAAGGAAGGGTGCCCCGGGAGAACCCACCTGCCCGGACGGGACCTTTGCCGCAGGGTACGTGAGGGACGCATGGAACAACTGGCAAGTCCTGTGCCTGGAGGCTCTGTCCGTGGAGGATGCGGAAGATTTATACATGATTGGATTATTGATGGCGGGGTTCCTATTCTTTGGCTTTGGGATTGCCCTGACCTATCGGAAGATTGGTAAGACAGCTGCAGCAAATTCACCCAGCCGCTGTCTGTGGAAATTAAAGAATGCTTCGGGGTTGTGTGTGACCGTCTGAAGGAATTAGATCAGAAAGTGATAGGAATTGAGGAACTGAACCGTAACAACGCAGTCCGGACTGCGGATACGCAGGGTAGAGTGGGCTCTATCGGGGGTCAGATCGGTGAACTTTTTTACGGACTGTAACCGGTCTGGCCATGAGGCTGGACGTAATGTCTAGGGAAACTGCACAGACCGGACGCGAATGCTGAGGACCAGATCTGATTGATTGATTATGATCCGGACAAATTACCGAAGATCATCAAATGGATTAAAAATAATAAATTGTATTTGGCTGACCTAATCAACTAGCCCAACGAACCTCACTTGTCCCTATCTCTCGGTTGGGATTTCAGCCTGACAGCTTTGTCTGCTATCTTTCCCTGTGCACTGCCTTATCTCCCTTCAAGGACAAACCATAGAACTGAACTCGAAAACATCTGAAGTTATGGCTAACATTCTCACACAACACAATCTCAGACTCACTCGCACCATACATACCCGACCTTATTCCCTCCCCGTTCCATCCGTCTGCCTGTCTGTTATCTATCTCCTCTCCCACTCATACAAAAAATCCCACCACGTGACCACGTGTACTGTGTCATGTTTATGTTTATGTTTATGTTTTGTTGTGTTTGCTATGTAATGCTTGCTAAATTGCATTCTTGTATTTCTGGAGAGCGTAGGGCGGCGCCTGAATAATCGGCTGCGGCCCGGAGGCTTGCTCCAAACTTCATTTCGTTATACTGTACTTGTACATGTGTAATGACGAATAAACTTCAACTTCAACTTCAACACACACACACACACACACACACACACACACACACACACACACACACACACACACACACACACACACACACACGCACACACACAGGTTTGTTGATGGAAACACGTTTGCTCATGCTGATGGTGAGGAATTACAGTTGAAATGTACCTCAATTATAGTTAAATAGGCTACCTCAAACTGAGCAGCATCACTGAGACGTCCTGCTCAAGGTTCGGGTTCCAATGTTTCATCATCGGACTCGCGCTGGGATTGATGTAAAATCATGTCATCGTTACTGTCTTTACAATGTGTGTACAATTGCTGAGCTTTAGAAAGCCTCCAGAACTGAAGATCAGTTATGGTAATGGATGTTTGTTTCCGAAATATGCGCTGTACGCAGTATACAATCTGACCAATCAGAGCAGAGTAGGCTCTTGGAAAAAGGTGGGATTTAGAGAGATCGATTCATCCATCCAGTCGTTTGAGAATCATTGAACATTGTGGTGATGCGCAATAATATATTATGAAAAAATTAAACAGTTTTTTGACCTTTAATGCATCCAAAACTAAATTAAGAAACTTTATTTGTTTTTACTATAATACTAGCTTATTTTCTTATAACTTACATTGCATTCAAGGTACACATTTTTACATTTTTGTCAGTTCTTGCTTTCCCTGGGAATCGAACCCATGACCTTGGTGTTGCTAGCGCCACTCTCTTATTGTTTGAGCTACAGGAACGTTTATGGATTACTTTAAATCCTCTAAACTTTAAAATACTCCACACAACCACTGGTTTGCATAATTCCTTTATTTCCAATCATATTTTACAGTATAGCATATTTTATATGGTTTATATTGCCTGTTTAAGCTTGCCTAACATTTAGAAGTAATTCAAGTGTAATTGACCAGTCTCTGTTGTCCCGTTTCCACCGTAACAACGCTGGATCTCGTGCCAGAGCTTGTATCTTGTTCAGCGGGGATCTTCTAACTTCAGAAGCCGCCCTGCGTTTGACTCCATAACCTGTCCATAAACAATCAGTGTACAGTTCTGAGAACATATTTTAACATAAGTATTTATATTCTGTATCTTTTTTAATAAAATCATAAAATTTTATGCAATGGCAACGCATCAGGTGTTTCCATCACGCAAAAAGATTCAGGTGACTCGAGTCACGCCCCTGTATGTTGCTTTGCATAAAATGAAACAATATGCAGCACATTAACAAATTTATCGATAAAATAAAATGTACACAAACCTGAATTTTACCGAAGACATGCACCAATTTGACGGAGCTGCACTGCTCTCTCCTGAAGAGGTCGCAAAAAGCCCATGGTAAATAACTCAAACACTGGGTTGTTACGCCTGACCCAGGAGCTGGGTAACCAAATATCCAAACGGTTAAAAAAAGAACCCCCAAAAAATTACCCAAAATACTCAATCCAGGATTTGGGTAGAAAAAATAACCCAAGATAAATTTAAGTGTAGTGCAGTGATCAAAGAGATATTTAACACAAACGGTCACAATGGAAACCTGGGGCCATATGTACAAAGCCACTCAGAGTAAAATGTAAGTCTTAAGTATCTCAAAATTCTAATGATGTAACTTTAGTCTTATATTCATAGACTTGAGCATAAGTGTGATCTGTAAAGGTTCCTATGTGTTAAGACTAGGGCTCATCTCCTAATGTTTTTTGGAACGCTTGGGAGGTATCCTAGGAGTTACAAGATAACAGCAGAGAGGAGGAGACGAAGATATAATGTAAAGATATAATGGAGTTATATGACAACAGGGATTTCATAAAATGATACAGGCTTGGTTGTCAATGTATTCTTTTTGTAATGGAGAAATTCAATAACTTCTCCCAGTGTACTCGACAAATGCTCTACAGAAATGAAGGTAACAATGAAGTCGAATGCATTATTAAATCACAGAAGAAATAAAGCTTGTTGAATGTTCTTTTATTTCAAGAAGCCCTTGATGTAACAATACGTTGTCATTATATGAGCTGAATGACAATAAACTCAACCTTGAATATCGAACCTTCATTCATTTTCTCAAAACAATTTATTTTGAGAGAATCCAATTTAAATATTTACAGAATAACTGAAAAGGTCTTCAAATTCAGTGCGTACATACATATGAAAGTATGGAAATTCATAGAATAATGGATAAGGTTCACTGACAGTATAGGCTAATCGACTCTAGTGGACATTACATTAAACCTGTCCTTTTTTCACATATTTACAGTTTATATGTGCATTTATTTATTTGTTTGCATGTTTATATAGCAGGTTTAGCTCGTCATATTGCAACAGTAAGCTTATCAGTCTTCTGTCTAGCAGTCTTTTTTTAATTCATAAGTTGAATGCGTTATCGTGGATGTAACGAAACCTTGTAAATCCTGGCACTGACAAACGGTTGTGGCAAGTCTGAGACTACACGCCTGTCATGAGAAGTCAAGCGATTAATTAGCCTGAAACAAAAGCCTTCCTGTATTGTTTCCCCCCACCAAGCTTAGTCAATGCCCCCGCTGCAAAATCACCTTGCTGTGACATTGTAGTCTGAAGTAAATTTTAGTTTTAATTAACACAATCATAATTAAAGGTAAGAACAGCCACACCACTGATTAAAGCTGGGTGTCTAAATTAGACATGATAAGACAATGATGCCGGAGAGCCGGTCTCAAGCATTGCTATCTATAGCCTACTCGTGGGCTTTATTTCAGTGCAGAGAGGGTAAAACAGCTGTCAAAGAGGGGATTCTGTGAAGGCACAGCAAACAATTCTCTGTCACTCACCCATTCAGAGTCTCTTGTGCAGGCAGTCTACTGCAGTTGGTTAATTTGCTTCAATTGTGTGAGCCAAGTGAGTCAGCTAAAAGGTTATATTGTTCACTAAATGTTACATGTTTTGTACATTCTGGATTTAAGAACTGTGTAACTTTTCTGTGAAACAAAAGGTAAATGTGTTTAGAATAGTTATCCTAGTTTTCAGTGATAATGACATAAATTATAAACCAAGTATGGAAAACATCCAGAGTTTTCATGTTATTAGACTTTTAACAAAAATTAAATTTAAAATAAATAAAAAAAATACAGAAATTAAAAATTAAATGCCCCCCACTCTGACAAAACAATTTGCTTTATGTGTTTACAGCAAAATCAGAGTACAAGCATGTTTTATCTTAAAATTAAAAAGAATATGGAATTGTATCAATGAACCATGCTGAAAATCAATCAAATATTGTTAGCTGATGCTATTTGGCTGGCTAACTAGCTAGCTGATGCTAATGTGAGGTAATTTTTAAATATAAAGTCCAAATATTTTTATTCAACCACCTAGTTATATTACATTTGATGGAAAAACAAAGCATGTGATGTTCAGAACATGGTAACTACAGTAATTATGATAGTGCCCGCTGGGGGCGTTTCACCCCACAGACTATGTTTGAAAAAAAAAAAAAAATGTAATTCTGAAAATATAATTATATTTTCCTTAAATAACGCATACAAACTACATGCCTTGCTCTTCTCATATCATATATAGGCTAACGTCTCGGGTTATGACTATAACCCTTGTTCTCTGAGAAGGGAACGAGACACTGCGTCTATTGACACTTTGGGAACGCCCTCTAACGTAGCGCATCTGAAGCATGAATGAAATCTGTCTCCAATCCTGATTGGTGCATCATCATGACGTAGTATGTGGCGGCATACACATAAGCTATAAAAAAGGGATGCCGACACGTACAGACAGTTTTTGCGATGAAGTAGGCACTCCCTGCGTGATGAGGGGTGGCAGCAAGATGCAGTGTCTCGTTCCCTTCTCAGTGAACAATGGTTATAGTCATAACCCGAGACGTTCCCCTTCAAGAGAACTCACACTGCGTCTATCGACACTTTGGGAACAAAATACCCACTAGGCCACACCGACAATCACGCCCGCCCTAGTGTGAAGCTGGAACCCAGGCACACCTAGGACGTGAGCACCCTGGCGCCAGGCGTCGCAGGAAGTTGCAGACTTTAGAATCATAAGACTCCAGAAAGGAGGGCCACCGAGGAGGCCATGCCCCTGGTGGAATGAGCCCTCACGGCCATCGGTGAAGGCAAATTGCGCAGCTGATAAGCCGTGGCTATTGCCTGGATAATCTGGTTACTGATTTTCTGTTTTGATGCAGGCAGCCCTTTCCTAGGTGAGCCAAAGCACACCAACAACTGGTCTGACTTCCTCCACTGCAAAGACTTCTCCAAGTAGATCTTAGTGCTCTGACCGGGCAGAGCAGGTGAAGTCTCCCCGCTTCTGCTGTCACGTGAGGTGGAGGATGGAATGCCTGAAAAACCACTGACCGTGCCACACTTGATGGCACCTTGGGCACGTAGCCCAGTCTTGGATGCATAATGGCCTTAACTCCGCTGGGAGCAAACTCCAGGCAAGTTGGTGTAATTGCCAAGGCCTGAAGGTCCCCCACTCTCCTCAGAGAGGTGATAGCAAAGGCCACCTTCAAGGTCAGTTTCTTTGCCTTAGCTGACTCCAGTGGCTCAAAGGGGGCCTCAGCCAACCCTTCAAGTACCACTGCCAGGTCCCAGGTTGGGACTCTGGAGTGAGTCGCAGGCCTCATCCTCCGAGCCCCACGGTGCCTCCCCAATGGCCCATCACCTATAGGCGAGTAGAAAGCCCCAATGGCAGCCACATACATCTTAAGTGTGGACGGGGTAAGACTGGCGGAAAAATGATCTTGGAGGAACTCCAACAGCCACTGGGCAGTTACCTGGGTCCACCTCACGATCTCTGCACCAACTGGAAAAGACATTCCACTTCAGGCTGTACAGTCTCCTGGGGGAAGGAGTCCTGGAGCTGAAAAAGGTCTCGACAGCCCCTGCTGACAGGCCAGCCTCTAGGTACTGGGCCCCCTCAAGGGCCAGACCCAGAGCTCCCACAGCTTTGGCCGGGGGTGGAATATTGTGCCCCCTGCCTGAGACAGCAGATTCCTCCTCAGAGGGACCTGCCACGGGAGGCCGTCTAGCAGTGCTACCACATCCGAGAATCATACCCGGGCTGGAGGCTGGATGCGTGAGGGAAAACCACAGCGGACAGTGGGACGTCTCTCGAGATGCGAATAGATCCACTTCCACTGGGCCGCACCTCTCGCATATGGCCTTCACCACCTCTGGGTGAAGTCACCACTCCTCTCAGCCTCAGCCCCTGCCTCGACAGGACGTCTGCTCCCTGGTTTTGATCCCCTGGGACATACAACGCTCTGATAGACGACAATTTCCCCTGGGACCACAGGAGGATCAGTTGTGCCAGTCTGCATAGAGGGCGCAACCTCAGACCCCCCTGATGATTCAGATACAAAACTACAGACATATTGTCTGATCGTATCAGGACATGGTGGCCTGGGAGGACCGGGAAAAAGCTCCTCAGAGCTTTGAAGACCGCCAGTATTTCCAGGCGATTTATATGCCGGGAAGAATGCCGGGTCTCCCACAGACCTCTCACAAATCGGCCTTCCATGACCGTGCCCCAACCAGTGAGGTTTCCTGGCAACATGACACTCCCAACACTGGCCCCTGGGACAGAAACCAAGGTTTCTTCCATATGATAAGGGAACGAGGCCATCTGCGCGTTACCTTGAATATACGGAATGGATTTCCCCTCGGGGAAAATCCCTTGGTTTTCAGTCAGCACTGTAGGAGTCTCATGTATAACAGGCCGAACAGAATTCTGCTGGGCGCTGCTGCCATAAGCCCCAGCAGTCTCTGGAACTGCTTCACAGTGTGGCTGCAGCCTAATTTTGCTCTGGAGACCATCGCCTGTATGGACTCGATACGTGCAGAGGATAATTGTGCCCTCATCGTAGTCGAGTCCCATACAACTCCCAGGAACAGGGTTCTCTGGGAAGGCGTTAAGTCTCTGCCCCATGCACCGAATATGGGCCAGAACGACACCTCAATGCCGAACTGCCATTTCTCGAGACTGGGCAATATGTACAAACAGATGCCCTGGAGTCTGAGAAGAGCCAGAGCTGCATCCATACACTTGGTTGTAATGCTATCGTGACAAACCAGTCCTCTAACTGAATCTGACTCACGATGGCTGGAATTGTGAGCATCTTGAACCTGAATCTCCTCAGAGAACGATTCAAGTGCCTCAGATCTATTATTGGACGCAACCCAATCCCCCATCCTTCTTGGGAACTATGAAGTACCGGCTGTAGAACCCGGACTCCCTGTCTGGCAGAGGAACACATTGTATGGCCTCCTTACCAACAGGGAGTGTTCCATAACCTGTTCCATAACCCGCACCTGCTCTGGGACCACCACAGTCCAGACCACCCCGTTAAACTTCGGGGAAGGGTAACCGAACTGCAATCTGTATCCCTACAGTCGCAGGGCCCACGTAGATATATTTGGAGGCATGACCATGTGCCGAGATAATCTGCTAAGGGAACCAGCCTTCAAGGCTGGCCTCAGGTGTCAACTGAGCCTCATTCCCGCCCCCCTGAAGCGGCTGACCGGCAGGGGGTAGACGAGAAAGATTTTCAGTGTGTGCGGACGCGTTCGCTGCCCATCTACAGGTCTCTCTAGAAGTGTGCGTTCACTGGAAATCGGTGTGGTCTGAGCGTCATAGATGGCGGGATCACAACATCGACTTCCAGAGAGCTCCACGGAGGAGGCGACCTCGATCGCTCCTACCTGGGAGGGGGGCTGGCCAGCAGGAGCCTCATCTATGGGAGCAACTCGACAGGGCTGCAACGACTTCGGGTGGACACTGTGAAATTGCTGGAAACCGATATGTCCTGCAGTGCACGAGACAGCGAGAACAACATTGATTCCCTGAGGGCTCCATGGAGGAGCAAACCTCACAAATGCACGAAAGCAGCCCCCTCAGGAAACTGCTCGTGACAGCTCAAGCATCTGGTTCTCCACCCTGGGGGAAGAAGCCGCAGCGCGGGCTTCCGCACGGGAAGGGAGAACATCGGAACTGTTAGACTCATCTACCAGCCCTATGATCTACGCCGCCGCGCTGCCTCAACAGGCGTGGGACCAGAACCACAGGGCTCGCAAGCTTGATTGGCTCGCTACAGGCAGCCCCCTCAAGAGCTATCTGAGCACCCTTATTTTATGAATGAAGCAGCGTGCCTGGGGCTTCAACATCACCCACGTTCAACGTTCTCCACTCCAGGGGAAGAAGCCGCAACACGAGCTTCCACGCGGGGAGGGAGAACATCTGAACTGTCAGACAAGGACTGAGAAAGTGCCTCAGCAGTCTCGAGACCCGCTGACAAGTCCATCTGCAAGCCCAGTGATCTACACCGCCACGCTGCCTCAACAGACGCGGGACAGAACCACGGGGCTCGTGATCCTGCCGGCTTCACAAAATGCTCTCTTTTTTTGGACAAACAACACCAAATAGACAGACAATTTCAACTCAGAGCGCCTGCTGAAGAGCAAAAGCTATCTGTACTATGTGCCGGCGTCCCCTATGTAGTTTCCGTGTATGCCGTCATATACTACGTCATGATGATGCACCAATCAGGATTGGAGACAGATTTCATTCATGCTTCAGACGCGCTATGCTAGAGGGCGTTCCCAAAGTGTCGATAGACGCAGTGCGAGTTCCCTCAAAAGGGAACTGTGATCTCTGTTCACACTGATCCATGAAAACAATTAAAAATGCTGTATTATTCATGCCAGGCCAGTAGTCGACGATGTGACTTTGTAAAGAAACACTATGAGCCTACAGATGAACACTGTTTTCACAAATTCACATTTTTATTGTTTACATAGAGACAATAGCAGTATCGTTTTCAAAAACTTGCACTTTGAAACCTGTTTTCAAAAGTTTGCATTTTAGGCCCCCAAGTTTTCCATTTTAAAAACCAAGTTGAAACCACTAAAACTAAACATGACACGTGACCTTGATGATGGGGGCTTTGAATTAAACAGTGGTGGACCTTTGAATCAACAAGAGAACATGGTTGTAACAAAGAATCAAAGTGTAACCTATTTTGTGATTTTTTTTATTTTTATTTATTTTTTATTTTTTGTTGTTCAATATGCTAGCATATTTGTAAAATTTGCAAAATGAGGCACACAAGTAGCATTTATTTTGCAGAATGACTTTTATTAATTATTTGCATCATAACTCATAACATCACAGCAATCTTTTGATCTAAATTGTATCAGTTTGCAACAGGCAACTATAACTAATTGGCATTGTAAAGCATATAAACTCGGGTATGTATGTATTTCTGTATGATTAAAGAAGCAGCTTCTCAGAAATGCAACATTTATTTGACATTTATCAGAAAAGAATTTCACCAACAGCATCTGCAATTTGACAGGAGAACTGATGCATCAAGGGATCATGAACATTAAGATAAAGGTGATAACACAAATGCAGTAATTGTATTTCACATTTTAAAATCAATACAGCATTTTATCCTTTCTTCATTTGATCTTTTTGTAGCTTGATTTCACACTATCCAACATTCCCATAGTATCTGGAGAAAAGCAAAGAGCCTTTAACTGAGTGTGTTGTGTAGCTGGAAACTGCTGGCTGTGCTGTATGTGAGTATTCATGATATCCACGTGGGTGTAATCCACCATGTTCTCTAGCTAGATGTAATCTAGATTATTAATATGAGCAATACATTATGAAGCTCTAGATCAGCTTTTGAATTATTCTGTGTGACATACAATATTGCATTTCAAACACAATGTGCACATAAACTAATATCTGCTTCCAAACTGTCTAAACTGATTAAAGTTATGTAGGTAGAAGTAGATTAAAGTGGAAGTTTCCAAACTCATCTGTCCATAATTTCAGCCTCAGATGCAGCCCCATGAACTGCTAACAGACCATCTGTGCTGAAAAACGGTTCCAACATCACAAGCGCTCCAATCTGAATGTTCGTGGCTTTGGATTTTTGAAAGACACTTTTTAAAAGACAGATTTATTTGAAGCACTGACCATGCCAACTGGAGCAGAACTGTATATTTTGCTTTGTATTCAAAGTTAAATTATAATAGTGATTATTACATTTTGGAACACTAAAATGTCTGACCACAAAGTCTATATGTTCCACTAATTTCTGCAATACAGAAACAGTGTGCCATCATTGATTCACCCATGGTTTAATGTTATGTTTGCACATCAGTCATATGGCTCCTTCCTGTCTTTGCCAGAACTCTGACTATGTAAGAATGCCTAGAACCCACTGCTCTTTTTAACATCTGATATATATATATATATATATATATATATATATATATATATATATATATATATATATATATATATATATATATATATATATATATATATATATATTCTCAAATCCCTTCAGTTATAAATACTTATGCAGCTGCAAAACAACAACAACAACAACAACAACAACAAAAACATGAATTATTCATCCTTGATTCATAGGAAAACCAGATCAAGTTTATAATCAGAGTATACAGCAGTCTATAATTGTGCTGTGCTCAATTAATGTCGACACTAAAAACACAGGTATGTTTCACTCTATTTAACCATTAGGACAACTTCTTAAGTTCACTTTTCTATCAAACAGACTCATGTTTAGATTATTTTTATTATTCTTATTTATCTGAAACAGGTAAAGGTCACATCGAGTTAGTTTGGATAGATCCCAAAAATGCAACCAAAAAACAAAACGTAAATTACTCGTCGTTCCAAACCCATAAGACTTTCAGTCATCTTCAACCACAAATTAAGATATTTTAAATGACATCTGAGAGATTTATGACCCTTCATTGACAGGCTAGAAACTCTCTAAGTGGTTGAAAGTGATAGTTGCATAGACTATGTCAACACTTTCAATACTGAAATTAATCTGCAGTAGTCAGGTGGTACAAGTAAGAGCTCTATAAGCTGTTTACATTCATTAACACACAAGAATTAACCTCCAGAGGTGGTCTAATTATTGGGAGATATGAGGGTCCGTGGCTCTATCATTTGAAAAAGCGTGACCGGTAACTTGAATCACGTGTGCCTTGATAACCAATCACATTAGATAACCTTCACTGCGTAGCACGAGAATGAACCTCATTGGTTCTTGCTGCGTAACATGAGAAAGAACCCGATTGGTTCTTGCTGAAGCTCAAACGTGCTGCGTAACACCAGAATGAACCTCACTGGTTCTTGCTGAAGCTCAAACGTGCTGCGTAACACCAGAATGAACCTCACTGGTTCTTGCTGAAGCTCAAACGTGCTGCGTAACACCAGAATGAACCTCATTGGATCTTGCTGAAGCTCAAATGTGCTGCGTAACACCAGAATGAACCTCATTGGTTCTTGCTGAATCTCAGACATGCTGTGTAAAACGAGAATGAAAAGTAGTAAAAACCGTAAACCGCTACTAGTAAAAAACTAGTAAATAAACTGCTGAATTCATATGGATTAGTTGTATGACCTCTGTGAACTTTTTGAAGCGATTGTTGTGTAGACTGTCAATGGAGGGACAGACTTTCTCAGATTTCATTCAAATATCTTCATTTGAGTTTCGAACATGAAAAAAGTCTTATGGGTTTGGAATGACATGAGGGTGAGGAATTAATGACAGAATTTTCATTTTTTTGGGGTGAACTAAACGTAAAAAAATAACACAAAGCTAATGCAGTAATATTTTGCTAATGTAATAATGCTCTTCAAGAATCACATTAGTAACTGTTAACATAAATGTAAAATGTTTTATTGTTGTAAAAGTTTTATTCATTTTCAAGATTGAACAAAATGTATGTGGATGGCTGAACCATCAAATGCCATGATAAATATAGCCATTTTCCCAAGTCTCAAACACTGTCCCTATAGGTCAAAACTTCAGTGGGTTCCTGAAAAATATTGAGCTTTCCTCTCAGTGTGATATTAAAATATCTCAGCTCAGCATTTTTCACCTTTCTGTGATCTTGATATGCACAAGAACTGTGCAGTGCAAACATCTGGTCTGCATGAAAGGGTGTAAAAATATTTAGGTTTAAAAGAGAATACTCTTGGGGTTATATGTAATTAGTGTGATACTATTAGTTTCTTTGGGTGCAATGCTACTATAATTTTAGTGTAGGGAAAACTGTCCTTTTTAGTACGTTTGTGAATGGTAATGCAAATTTGTTTATGCCTGGTGCTGCTTTGCAATGTAACTATTAAAACAATGTAAATGTGGATATACAAAAATTGGATTACTCCTCTTAATTATTTTAAAAATATATTATTTTCAATAAGTGTGAGCGTACACTGCTTAAACTTTTATCAACACAAGCAACAAAAAGGGCAAGGAAAAGACTGGTGATAACTGATTTTCAATTATGATTGTTTGACAGGTATTTGAGTTACTTTTATAATAACTTGCAAGTCATGATGAGTATGAAAGAGTAGGCTATGTTAAAAACTTTAATTTATCAAATAATCCTTAAAAGTTAGTTATTAAATAAACATCTTGCAAATATTTTTCCTTGAGTGCAAACACTGAATGCAGACTAGTTTGTTAGTTTAATTTATCAAATTGAAATAATTGTATAATATAATGAAATGGAGAAATGTATGCGATTCTTATGCAGATAGTAAATAAAACATGGTCAAATTTAATGGTATAGTTATTTTAGTATTAATCTGTATAGATGATAGATACTTGCTTAGGAAATCACAAGTATGAGTTTAACTGATAAATTCCCTTTGATGAACTACACTACCCACAATCCTAAGACATCCACAGAGCAGAGCTGTTGCTGTTCCCATGGAAACAGGAATAGCACAAGAACTCAGCAGTGACCTTCTGCTCCAATAAAGCACTATGAATGGAGTAATCAAGTCAAAATCTCTCTAATCTCAAACAGATCATATTTGTAAATGTTCACTCTAAAAATACTGGGTTGTTTCAATGCTGGGTAGTATCTACAGCTCTACTGACCTTTATTTGATTTGCATTTTTATTTAAAATACAAGCCTATATGAGGTTTATCCCCATAGTCACATGACAGATCCAAATGTTTCTCCTTTCACCTTCTGCCATGTTAGCATTAAATTGTTTAGCATGATGACTAGTAACCTGTTCCAGACATGCTGATTTGATTACTTTTTTTAAGTGAAGACACATCCTTTACTCCATTCGGTTTTCTTGCCCCTGTTTACAAAGAAAATAAAATATAAAATAAAAAATATATATATTTTAATCTTCCTAATCTGGCCCAACTTTCCGTCTCACATGCATCTTAAAGGTGTTGTATGTAATTTCTTTTTGACTGTACTAAAGCACAAAAATACCATAATATGTTTGCAGAGATTTAGGAAACATGTTGAGTTCACGTACTTGTTTCTCTGAAAAACAATGGCAGTTATTCTACTTTGAAATGTGCGTTCCATGTCAGAATGTCTGTTTTTGTTTTTGTCTGTGTGATCCCGCCCCCTGCTAATTTACCCAATAGTATTTCGACTCCACAGGTTGCCAGCTGGCGGAAAACGCAGCATATTGTAGCCACAGAAGCCAGCAAACAAACTAGGTCAGAGATCACAGATTGTACCCAACCTTAAAGCCTCAGCATACATCTAAAAATCTCTATGACCAGTGGCATATTTAAAAATTAGGATAAATCAACTCATCAACTTAGTGTAAGGCCCGTCACCTTCCATTGTCAATAACACTCGTTCCTGTTGCGCATCTGGCAACTTGCATGAGAGTCAAGTCTGGGCAGGAGGCGGGGGAAAAATAACAACCCTCTCCAATATTATGAATTTGGACTGCAGTACCCATTTCAACCACTTGCTGTCAATATTACATACAGCACCTTTAAAGCTCAAAAGCACCAAAACACTGACCTTTACTCCCAGATCCCGGCTTCTTGCTCTCATCTTGTTGACCTGAGACTCAGCCATGTCTGCTCTCTCCTTAGCCTGTTCAAGCTCATGTTGGGCCTTTCTCCACCGTGCTAGATGGACATTTGCTTGTTCCTCCTATAAAATATATAGAGTCCAGATATAGAGTCCAGTTTTTATGCAGCCACACAAGTGAGCTTTACAGAGTTGAGCGTTTATAAAGTCAGATAGACATATTTTGACTTACAGCCTCCTCTGCTTGTCTCTTGTAGGCCTTGACTTTTATCTGAAGCTTATTTACCAGGTCCTGAAGTCTGTTAACATTCTTCTTGTCCTCCTCAGACTATATATATATATATATATATATATATAAACAGAAAATTGTCACTAATTTATCTAGTGGTCAACCAACAGTCCAGATGTTGTTATCTACTCCATACCTGGTAGGTAAGTTCCTTCATTCTTCTTTCATATTTCCGAGCACTTTTGGTAGTGTCAGCTCCACGCTTTTGTTCAGCATCCAGCTCATTCTCCAGTTCACGGACCTGGACAACAGGTACCAACGTAGTAAAACATTTGTATGTTCCATGTGTTCATTTGACCAAACACTTACATACCCTGGATTCCAGTTTCTGGAGTTGTTTCTTCCCACCCTTCAAGGCTAAGTTTTCTGCCTCATCCAAACGATGCTGCAGGTCTTTGATTGTGGCTTCCAGGTTCTTCTTCATTCGCTCTAGGTGTGCACTAGTGTCTTGCTCTTTCTTCAGCTCTTCTGACATCATTGCAGCCTTGGAGGGAAGTAAAGGTAGAAATTAGTGAATGGGATACAATGGAACATTTTAACTTAGGGTGCATTCACATTTAGCTCGTTGGGAACATTCATTTCAGAACCAGGCATGTTTTATCCTTTAATTTTTGTTTGATAAGGCATTTATAAACATAGCGATCACACTCGGATCCACACCAAAATAACCAGTCTGAATTTGCCTGAACATGGTGTTCTTGGCCTTACTGAAAGATTTGTGGAAAAGGTTTGTTCATCTCTGGACCTGTCCGTTTGTGGTGAGAAAGCAGTCTGACCCAACAGACTAACGGACCAAGCTGTATTATAATTCAAAATAGGAAACAAAGGTCTGAAAACACTCTTATGCTAGATGTCTACTCACATCAGTTATTGCTTTCTTTGCCCTTTCCTCTGCATTCCGTGACTCTTGTGCAGAGTCCGCCACTTCACCCTGGAGCTGAGAAATATCAGTCTCAAGCTTTTTCTTGGTGTGCAGAAGGCTGGTGTTCTGAAAAAAATGAAGGTAGATGGTACTTAATCAAGAACTGGTGTACTTCTGTTTTCATGGATATGATGATAGACTGCCGTTCCTAACCTGGGCGTGCAGGAATCCCACTC
Source organism: Paracanthobrama guichenoti (assembly GCA_018749465.1). Classification (NCBI taxonomy): domain Eukaryota; kingdom Metazoa; phylum Chordata; class Actinopteri; order Cypriniformes; family Gobionidae; genus Paracanthobrama; species Paracanthobrama guichenoti. The sequence goes on along the minus strand of CM031945.1, from coordinate 22,504,219 downwards.
GTTCACTAGCATCTGTCAACTCTTGCTCTGCAATTTTTCGGCTCCTCTCAGTCTGTTCCACAGCAGCCCGGAGTTCCTCAATCTCAGCCTGCATCAGCAAGTTCCTGCGTTCAGACATTGCTAGCTGTTCCTTCATGTCATCCTGTCCTCTGAGGGAATCGTCAAGGTGAAGCTGAACATCCTGTTGAGACATGAAGCAAATTAGACCAGTCACTGGTCACCAGCATGTCTGGTGTTTTGGATGGTGGTGTGTTGGTCCCCACCTGCTTCTTGATTAACTAGCTTAATCAATCAGATTTGCCAAAAAGGCCATGTAGCCAACCAGGTAAAACTTCTGGTGAAAAATAAACCTATGCTGGTTAATCAGCTGGACCCTCACCACCAGACTGAATAGAAAATGATGAGAATCCCTGCTAAAAAGTCTAGCATTGCTGTTCACCAGCATAAGGTATTTGTTTTGCATGCTGGGACCATCATGGGATGCTGGTTGGTGGTTTGATGGTCCTCAGCCAGATCAGCACTATACCAGCAAAAAAACAGCTGGGCTCAACATGGAATTCATGCTGGTTTATGTTGGATTTTTTAGCAGGGATGTAATAGGAACAGATAATGGAATTTGGACATGTTGCAAACTGTGGAAGTTGAATTGCCAACATATGTTCATCCTCTAACTGCTCCAACATCAGTTAATATTAAATGATTTTGAATAAAGTCAAAGGTCACCTTAAGTTGTCCTTGAATGTTTCGTAGTTGTTTCTGGGCTTCAGTAGCCAGGTGATTGGCATGGCTTAACTGTATCTCCATCTCATTGAGATCTCCTTCCATCTTCTTCTTGACTCTCAGGACATCATTCCTGCTTCTCACTTCAGCATCCAGAGTGTTTTGCATGGAGTCTGTGACTCTCTGGGCGTTTCTCTTCAGCTGTTCAATCTCCTCGTTCTTTTCACCCAGCTTTCGGTCCATGTCAGCCTTAAGCTGATTGAGCTCTAGTTGGACACGGAGGATCTTAGATTCCTCATGTTCCAGGGATGCCTAAAGCAGATCGCAATCAATTTTTGGAGTATAAACTTCACCTGTATTGATACAGGACTAAGATACAGGACTTCCTTTACCTCTGCCTCATCTAGTGCACTTTGAATCTCAAATTTCTCTGTCTCCATTTGCTTCCTGGCCTTCTCTAGTTCATGGACGCTTTTTCCAGTCTCACCAATCTGCTCAGTGAGATCTGAGATCTCCTCTGCATATGAGATAAATTTCAAAGAATATGAGCCACTGCTATAACATTAGGAGATCATGCTGTAGATCTGCTGAGCATGTTCTTTGTTGTATTTACCCAATTAACTACTTACGCTGCAAATTCTTGTTCTCTCGTTTGAGAGTTTCAAGATGGTCCAAGGTCTCCTCGTAAGAGTTCTTTAATTTAAAGAGTTCAGTGCTCAAAGACAGAGACTCTTTCTGAGCACCTTCCAGCTCTGCCTGTGACTCTTCATACTTCTGCTTCCATTCAACCAGAATCTACAAAGAGAGATAGAATAGAGAGACATTTTCCCAAGAAACTCATCTGCTTATTATGGTGGCACTATTTCAGAAGGTCTTAAACAAAACTTTGTATTGTTCTTTTTCAGGTAACTGTCCAAAAAACCCCAAAACAAAGATGAATCAATGATTCCATGAAACCTGTTTTATTTACCTTGTCAAAATTTCTCTGTTTCTTGTCTAAACTGACTGCTGAACTGTTTGCCCTTTCCAAATCTATCATAAGGTCCTCCATCTCACTCTGCAGTCTCTGCTTGGTTTTCTCCAGTGAAGCACACTTTGCATTTGCTGCTTCTACTTGCTCTTCTGCTTCTTGGAGTCGCTGAGCAAGTTTTTTCCTGCAACGATTTATAGGTCAATGACATATAAGAGTGTCCACAATAAAGAAAATGAAAAATATTTTTCAAATCTAGTTTAAACCACACTTGCTAAGTTCTTAGAAATGTAGTCTTTGTTTTCACATTGATTTCATTTTCAAGTTGAAAAATGAATGAATCTTTCTTAACTTTATTGTCTCTCAGGGTGAAATTAGTATTGCAGCAAAGATATTGACAACAGAGTGTTAACTAACAACAACAACAAAGATGATACAATTATATTTTATGTAAAAATGGGGAACATTTTTTATATAATTTTCAATGCTACAGTATTGCTATAGTAAAGTTTTTGTTACAAATATAAATGTGGCAAACAGCAAGGCGAGGGACCGCGAGAGAGCGGGCAGGTGGCGAGTGGTAATGAGCGCCAGCTGCGCGCCACACTGGTCTCGTTTCATGGAGGAGTGACGGAAGCATAAAAGGAGGTGCGACAACAATGCAAGACGAGAGAGGACCAGGCCTGGATTTTATGTTGTTTTCTTTACGTGTGTGCGTGGCAGTCGTCCGTGAGGGGCTGTCCGTGTTACTTTCGTTTTGTTTGTTTTATTTATTAAAGTCTTTAAATGTCCGCCGGTTCCCACCTCCTTCTTCCCATAACAAAGAACTGTGTTACAATAAATTAACTCATAAATATAATTAAGTTTTGGGGGAGTTGTACCATATGACATTTTACAACCTGAACTAACCTTGACTTGTCATTAAAATGTTACATATCTATTTAACATAATGTAATTTTAATTTGGTTTTGAATAAAATAATACAAAATCAAGCTTCATCCTGACATCAATGCATTCATACATTTCCAGGCAAGTGCTAACATGGCAACCATGGCACATAAGGTACAATATGTAAAAAGAATTTGATTAAAATATCCAAAAACCACTAGAACAATGTTATATATTTTGTTGACGTGTACTTCTTACATGATCCCAAATGTTTTCCAGAATGTTTAAATCCAGAGAAATAAGCAGTTTTAACCAGGACACGGATCGTGTCCGTGCGTCACCTATCAATGACATCATACCTGCGTTACCCTCCAGTTTTATCTTGATTTACCATGAATACCATGTTTTACCATGCCTAATATCGATCTAGCTCACTGCAGTGTGCAACAAGTGTCTCACAGTAGCCGCCGAGCAAATGCACAGAGTAGCATTATGACATAGCTTTCAACTCAACAAACTCAAATGCATCTAATATGATAAAACAGCTCTGCATTACCCCACAGACACATGAGCGGAAGAAGCAGAAGCGGCCGTCTACGGCATAATAAAAGCTACACTGCTCTCAATCCATGTGTCGCACTCGTCTCTCATTAGCAATCGCTCCAGTGGCCTCGTTCCACTCCCACCCTGCTTCATACTACAGTACATCAACTTTAATACATCAACTCATCAACTCATCCATAAATATGATTTCTGCACGAGTCTGTCTGATTCTTTTCCACCGACTGTAGAGGTGAAGACAACAACTCCCAAATTCAAGACGTCTTCAATAAGCGACCTCTGGCAGCGAAAATGTACATATTGTGCTTTATCCTAAACAACCTCTGAAATCAGAGGATAATGATTAGAATGTTATGGTTTATAAAAATGAAATATCTGGTTGACAAAAATCTGATGTTGTTCCAAGACCAAAGAATTTTGAGATATCCAGGAACACACCCAACCTGGGTTCACCATGTTATGCTCTGAACACATGCTTGTCTTACTTGGCCTCCTCAAGTTCCTCAGTACGTTGAATAGCATCAGTCTCATATTTGGTTCTCCACTGAGATGCTTCACTGCTAGCTTTAGACATTCCTCTCTGCAGCTCAGCCTTGGCTTCCTGTTCTTCTTCAAACTGCTCCCTCAGGAGATCACAGTCATGACGCGCTGATTGTAAGCCATGCGCTAGAGCATTCTTACCCTATAAAGGTACATTATGAGAGTTCAAAAACATTTTTTTTTGTATTGCTAGCTCTCATGCCACATTAACATTACATTACCTTTGACTCCTCCTCAAGCTGTCTCTTCAGTTCATCGATTAGCTGAGTAAAGCCCTGTTTGCCCCGTACCAACTGTGAAATGAGACTATCCTTCTCCTCCATTTGCCTTGAATACCCACCTATTGAACAAACAAAGTTAGACATTCTGCAACAGTGTCATATACATTTTTTTGTTATGAGTGAAATCCCCGTCTACCATTTTCTGTTTGGATCCGGGCTTTCTGGGAGCTGAGGTCATTGATTTGACGCAGGTTCTCCTCATTCTTGCTTTTCACTTCAGAGAGCTGGTCTTCAAGATTATGGCACATCTTCTCCAGGTTAACCTGTCATTTACAGATATAATGTATTAGACAAAGCCATTTCCCTGCTGGGTGTCAGCATTGACAGAACTCTTAAAACCTTCAAACCTTGGCTTTTGCTATGGCCACCATGCTGCCTGCAAGATCGTCGATCTCCATCTTGCATTCACTCTTCTCCTTCTCCAGTTTCTGCTTGGTTCGCTGGAGGTTGTCGAGTTGTTCTCCGAGCTCTGCCATGCTGTCGGCATGTTTCTTGCGCAGAGCTGCCATGGTGGCCTCGTGCTGTAGGGTGGTCTCCTCAAGATCACGCCGCAGCTTCTGAAATTCAGTCTCTCGTTTCTTGTTCATTTCGACTTGCGCTGCAGTGGCACCACCAGCTTCCTCCAACCTCTCGCTAATCTCTTCAAGTTCCCTGGAAAGATCAGCTCTCTGCTTATCCACCTTGGCCCGAGTTGCACGCTCAGCCTCGATTTCCTCTTCTAATTCCTCAGTGCGAGCCTTAGACAGGAAGGAAGATGTTTTTTAAATTAATTTCCAGTCTTCAACTGGCACGTGTTGAAGAACAAACGGCAAAACATCTTACATGGAGCTCTTTTATCTTCTTTTGAAGCTGGGCACTCATTGATTGCTCATCCTCTATTTTGCTTAAAAGTTGGCTGATCTCAAAATCTTTTCTGGAAGAAGGAATGTAGAAACGGTTCATACATTTGTTACTGATCTATGTTTATCGATACTTATCAGTAATATTACTTTTTAATTTTCTCCTCCATTTGTTGCTTGTCATTCTCCAGGTCCATGATGGACTCCTGAGATATTTTCACATCCCCTTCCATCTTCCTCTTCGCCCTCTCAAGGTCCATGCGTGTCTTCTTCTCTTGCTCAAGGGAACCTTCAAGCTGATTTGAAGAGTATTAGGCCAGATTTACTAAACAGGGCAAATGAACATGTGGCTGCAATCTAATAAAAGCACCAATAGGAGTGGAAAGTTCCTTGGGTGATTGACTGAAAATGTGTGAATTCAATGTCAGTTAAGACATGCTTTTTGGTACAGTAAATAATAGTGCAATACCATTGAATTGACTACAGCAAACCTTAGTAAATCACATTGTATAATTCATTTAAATACTCCACCCATAATTTCAGCTGCTTAAATTATTATTGGATCTCCTTCAATGCATTCAGAATCTTTACTATTTAAAATAATTTAGTTTATGTATTTTTAAAATATATTTTTATATGAACATATTTTATGACAGTATATTTATTCAACAAAAATTAATTATTTTATTTATAAAATAAATAAATAATAATAAAAAAAATGCAAACTTTGCTAAAGAGCTAAAGTTAAAGTTGTGCAAACTTTACAAACAAAACAAAAAATTGTGCAAATTGTGCAAAAAGAGCTAATGTTTTGAACAAGTGCTAACTTAGACATTATTAAAACATATAATTTTAGCTTAAGAATTTGTATAAATACTGTGTGCCTTTTGCCCCATGCTGGTTAGCCCCCATCGCCACCTCACACATTTATACGATTTTTAAACAAAATAAATCACTTTTATGATTCATTTTCACACAAAATCTGTTGCTCCATAAATTAATTTTCAATACAAACATATATATTTGTCCTGTAATCATACTCTATGGGAGTAGTGAAAAGCAATTTTTTTCTTGAGGTGTGCCTTTACCTCCAATTGTACCCTACTTTGGGCTTAAGAGTACAAATCTCAAATTAACTTATTTTATATAGCGTTTTTGTGATTTCCATACTCACATCATCCACTTGTTGTTCAAGCTTGGTTTTGGCTTTGGTCAGAGTATTGACTTTGTCCTCCTCAGCCTGGAGATCATCAAGAACTTGTTGGTGTGCCTCTTGGAGGGCTTTCTTTTCCTTTGTTAGCATTGCAAGATTTGCATCTTGACTAGATATTTCCTCTGTAAGGTTTTTAACCTGTGAAGATGCATTTTTGTCTGTAAAAACTCAATGGGTTTTTTTTTTTTGCAAATTTGTGAAATGTTGTGTGCTCAAACCTTATTCTCAGTTGCATGCTTTTCCTTCTCCACTTTAACCAAGGTGAGCTCCAGATCATCAATGTCTTTCTTCAGCTCAGAGCATTCATCCTCTAGTTTCCTTTTTTTCGCCGTCAGCTCTGAATTGATTTCTTCTTCATCATCTAGTCTTTCGGTAAGCTCTTTCAGCTTGGCCTCTAGCTGGAGTTTGCTTTTTATCAGCCCTTCACACCTCTCTTCAGCATCTATGAGATTCTCACTGTCCTATGAGAGATCGATAGAGTTGAGTCAATAGTGTTGAATTAGATTTGCTTTTTGTTACTTTTTCCTAAAAGCAATGGCAAGAAGAGGTCAAGAAATGATGAAGTTGTGACACCCACAACTCAATGATTTATAATTAGTAGGCCATGGCTTTGTGTGTTTTTAACAAAGAATAAATGAGTTAAAAAGCATAATCACTAACAGCTTGGACTTGTATAAGTAGGTCGTTCTTCTCCTGTATCAAAGAGACCATTTTCTCCTCTAGCTCTTTGCGTTTGGCCTCAGCTTTAGCAAGGTCCTCTTTGCATTTTAGAAAGTCTTCCTTCATGGTGGCCATCTCTTTCTCCGTTTCAGCACTCTTCAAGAGAGGCTTTATCTTATAAAACAGCTTCATCCACGGCCAGTTTTTTACATTCATAAATGCACGGAGGTTGTACTGCAAAGTATAAATGGCATCTCTGGAAAAAAGACAATCATGTACATCAGGGTTATACTGTGAAAAAAAGAAATCGAAGCCCAAAAAAGCCCTTTAACCCCTAGGAGGTTAATAAAGGCCTTCTGAAGCGAATTGCCTTCCATTTTTGTTATGAAAAAAAAAGCGTAATTGGCGCAACGTATGATGTTGGATGTAGCGTAAGTATTTTGAACTGTGAGAGGCGTTACACTTCTTCATAAGTTGAATACAGAAGGCGGTAAGCTAGATATTTTACTTTATAACATGTTAAATATGGATATTTTTCTTACACAAACTCATGGATTCGCTTCAGAAGGCCTTTATTAACCCCCCGGAGCCGGGGGGTTAATAAACTTTTATAATGGATGGATGCTCTTTTTTGGGCTTCAAATTTTGGGCTGCCATTATAAAGCTTGGAAGAGCCAGGACATTTTTTTTATATAAATCTGAAAGAAGAATGTCATATAAGACCTAGGATGACTGAATGATGAATAAATCACCATTTTAATTTTTGGGTGAACTATCCCTTTAAAAATTTGTTTAATCCTGTATAACCAATAAAAAAAGTTTAAATTGCTTAACTTATTTTGATGAGTTGAAACAATGTAAAATCATATGTTGTCATACCTTATTGATCAAATTATTTTTTACAGTGTGTTAACTAAAACCCCAAACACAGCAAACAAATTTAAAATATAAAAACTATAACAGTATCTCAATGACACTAAATATATTGATGGGGTGTATAAGAGTATATATTGACAGAACATCAAACCCTCATTTGATTCATTTGAAGTTCCTGAAAACATACTTTTGAGCATACATCTTCTCAAACTCTTTCCTCATCAGATATCCTCGGCACAGGGACTGGATGCAGGATACCAATGATGACAATTTTTCATCACGCATTTCCTCCAATGTCCCCAGTAGGCCAGCTTTAAAAAACACCTGTTAGATGAATTAAGCATCAGGATGTAATGTGAATGTTTACAATAATATTTTACAAGGATGATAACAGATGTGTGTGACCTTTGTGTGGCCAAATTTATACTGTGTGTGATCAATATCAATTGATCCCAGGAGCTTCTCAGAGGCCTTCTTTCCATCGATGAACTGTCCTTCAGGGATCGCACTGGCATTAAGGATTCTGTATCTATGACCATGAAATAATAGACGTTAGATCATACATTTTGGATGTGTTAGGGTCATTATTATAGGACCCCAATGCAATACAGAGACAGGCAAATCTTTAAATATTGACCTGAAATTAGTATTATTATGAGAAGAAAAGAGTGTGTGTAGTGTTATGATATGGGAAATAAGTTGACTGGAACAACGGTCAATTATACAGGTTACTGGTCATTATGCAAATGCATTTGACCACAACATGTCATGATTGATTAATCAGAATCAGTGTAATAACACTACAAAAGCAAATGCACTGATTTTTCGAGTGAACTTACCTCTGCTTGAAGTCAGCATAAAGGAGCCTACTTGGAAAACCTTTCCTACAGATCCTGATGCCTTCTAATACGCCATTACAGCGTAACTGGTGGATAACCAGATGGTTGTTCATTATACCTGTATGAGCCAATGGTTAAAATACAATTGAATTATGTTAATCTGACTAACAACTAATATTTCAGTCAGCTGTGCAGTGCTGAGTTGGATCTTATTTGTGTACCTGGTGTTTTCACCTCATTGGGGATCAAGCAGCGCACAAAGTGAGGATGTGTGCTTCGTAAATTGGTCATTAATTTGCCTAGATTTTCCTGTGAGAAGTGAAATAATCCATGTAATTTCAAATACTAAGGAGCTAAATGGAAACAAAACCCCTCCGTGGTTCAAATGAGTGTTCATACTCTGAAAACAGCTGAGACCGTCTGGAAAGAGCCTCCCTTCTTCTTGGCTGTCTTTTTGCCTCCTGCTCCTCCACTACTGGCATCTTTGGAACAAAAAGTGATAGATTCATTAATGAATCATTTTAGTATTTCCTCTAATGCTTCTGAATGATTTACCTGCTTCAGCAGAGGCAAAGGATGCGTACAGGTGAGCCAGCAGCTTGACTGATGACTTCATGTACAACTGAACAACAGACTCATTTAACGGGTCCTTGTTCTTGTCTAGCCAGCCGGAGATGTTGTAGTCGACAGTGCCGGCATAGTGCACTAAGGAGAAGTGAGCCTCAGCCTTGCCTTTGGTTGGCTTGGGCTTTTGGAAAGCATTGTTCTTGCCCAGATGCTGATCATGCAGCTTGTTCTTAAAGGAGGTGTCTGTTGCCTTTGGAAACATACACTCCTCTTCAAGGATGGAAAAGATTCCCATTGGCTGACAAAATAAGAAAAAAAAAAAGATTCCCATTGGCAGACAAAATAAGAAAAAAAAAAGTACACTTGAGGCATCTTTACATAGCCGAGTTAAGGCGGCTCTAAAGCGGCTCAGTGCCTGCTCAAAATTCTGTGTAAAGACACAATTCCACATAAAAGTAGACTTAAAATATGCCTGGTCTGACCCACCTCAGCCCCTATAGAATCAAAGGCGACGCTGAAACGGTTTTGATTCAGAGTAAATGAATGCAAACTTAATCTCAATCTCAGCTCCAGCAGTGCGAGAATCAAGAAGCGCCTGAAGCAGGAGACAAAACATATAGGAATAGCTCCATATGTTTTAGGCAAATAAAAAAAAGTGTCTATCATTAAAGTAAAAGAGTCCAGTACTCACATCGTCAAGCAAACCACCAAAATAACTGAGTCGCCGTGTGTAATCAATTGGCGTTCGCCGTTTGTAATCTTCCTTTGAAGAGACTGACAGATCAACGCACTGCAACATTTCCCTCAGATACAGTAAATGCTTAACCCACTCGCCATCACTGTGACTGTGCATTGTTATATTATATTCCAAAAATCTCTATGAGAACGATATTTGCTGATATATCTGCGGTCCTACCTGAAACGCTATACCATAGCCTACAAACAATAACCTATCAGTACAGAATTATGACAAACATCAAAGTGCCTACTATATATAGCACACAGAGGAAATTACAAACCCGATTCCAAAAAAGTTGGGACACTGTTCAAATTGTGAATAAAAAAGAAATTTACAAATCTCATAAACTTATATTTTATTCACAATAGAATATAGATAACATGTCAAGATTCAAGATTCAAGAGTTTTATTTGTCACATACACAGTTATATACAGAATATACAACCGGCAGTGAAATGTAAACAGGTCCGCTCCATGGACAGTGCAAATTCACAGTTAAAAACACAAGGAGGAAATTATATAGAAATAGGATAAAAAAGTACTATATATATATATATATATATATATATATATATATATATATATATATATATATATATATATATAATGTCTATATCTGTAGAATTATAAATAATCAAGTCAAGAGAAAAAAAAGGTAACAAATAAGGATAAAGTGGAATAAAATAATTGAAGTAGACTGTGCAGTGAGTAAACTGTAGACTTATAAATATGTGGTTAACAAATGTATAAAGAGTATAATGTGCAAACAGGTTTATAACAGGTTGTTACACAGTAACAACGAGAACAGAAAGTGCAGTGCAATGTCAGTATGTCGATGTTTATCCAGAAGTGAAGTCACGTGACGTTAAGTTCAGGAGTCTGATGGCCTGGGGAAGAAGCTTCTCCTGAGTCTCTCAGTTTTGGCCATCAGGCTTGGAAGCGCTTACCAGATGGCAGCAGCGTGAAATGAGGGTTTGCAGGGTGATTAGAGTCCTTGATGATCTTGGTAGCTCTACCTTTGCAGCGTTTGGTGTAGACGTCCTGCAGAGACGGGAGAGCTGACCCTGAGATACGCTCGGATAAGCGCACGACTCTTTGCAGGGCTTTGCGGTCATGACTGGTGCTGTTCCCATACCACGCTGTGATGCACTGAGTTAAAACACTTTCTATCGCCCCTAAATAGAAAGTTTTCAGGATAGCTGGTGAAACCCTGAATTTCCTCAGCTGGCGCAGGTGGTACAGTCTTTGCCTGGCTTTTTCACCTGTGTCTGAATGTGAGCAGTCCAGGTCAGGTCCTCGGAGATGTTTACACCCAGGTACTTGAAGCTGCTCACTCTCTCTACTGGTGACCCGCTGATCATGAGGGGGAGTATGTCCGTTGCTGTCTCTTCCTGAAGTCCACAATCATTTCTTTGGTCTTGCCAACATTCAGAGAGAGACAGTTGTCCTGGCACCATGATGTTAGATGCTCCACCTCGTCCAAGTATGCCGTCTCATTGTTGTTGGAAATGAGGCCCAGGACAACAGTATCATCAGCAAATTTGATGATAGAGGTGGAGCTGTGTGTGGACAAACAGTCATGCGTGTAGAGAGAGTAGAGCAGGGGACTCAGGACACAGCCCTGTGGAGCACCCACACTCAGGGTGATGGAGGAGGAGGTGGACTGGCCTATTCTCACCACCTGAGGCCTGCCAGTGAGGAAGTCCTCAATCCAGTGGCAGAGAGAAGGATTCAGGCCGAGATCCAGGAGTTTGGAGGTTAGCTTGGTGGGAACTATGGTGTTAAAGGCTGAGCTATAGTCAATAAATAGCAGCCTTACGTAGTTCCCACTTTTGCTGTCGATGTGAGTGAGGGAGGAGTGGAGGACATGAGAGATGGCATCTTCAGTCAATCTATTGGGACGATAGGCAAACTGAAGAGGGTCCAAAGTGCCAGGAATGAAGGCGCAAATGGTGTTTTTAATGAGTCTCTCAAAGACCTTCATGACTATAGACGTGAGAGCCACTGGACGATAGTCATTTAGGCAAGAGGGTTTACTGTTCTTAGGGACAGGGATGATGGTGGATTTTTGAAGGAGGTGGGGACCACAGATGTAGCGAGGACTCATTAAAGATAGATGTAAACAACCGGCGAGCTGATCAACACAGGACCGCAGAACACGACCTGAAATACCATCCGGCCCGGCAGCTTTCCTGACGTCCACACGCTTGAGTGCTCTCCGAACTTCATCCTCTGAGACAGAGATCACGTGATTGTTGCTGCTCTGAGTAATTTCCTCTAACGCGCCACTTGGCGGAGTCGCGTTGCCGCGGTTACAGTCAAAGCGAGCGTAGAAAGAGTTTAACTCGTTCACGAGCAACGGGTCAGCGTTCGCCTCTGCAGAGGATTTAGATCCAAAAGAGCAGATGGACCTCAGACCTTGCCACATGCGCCGCGAGTCGTTGAGTTGGAAATGAGACTCCACTCTGTCTTTATAACGGAGTTTTGCGGCTTTAACTGCACGCCGCAGAGCATAACAGGACGTTCTGTATTCAGTCATATTCCCTGAATGGAGACTGGCGTTGTAAGCAGCAGTGCGTGCATTCACTGCCGCGCGGACTGAATTGTCCACCCACGGTTTCTGATTTGAGAAGGACGTTATTGTTATTGTTTGCGTGGCTTGCTCTGTAAGCGTGTCGATGAAGCAAAGCGCAACATCTGTGAACTCACTGACGTCAGCTGAACTCGCTCGGAACATGTCCCAGTCAACGTCATCCAGAGCTGCCTGTAGCGCGGTCTCTGAGTGGGGTGACCAACGCTTAACTTCCCGCCTCACCGGGGTTCCTGGAGGAGCTTTTGTTTGTATTTGGGAGTGAGGAAAATGGCAGCATGATCCGATTTGCCAAACGCTGGAAGTGACCGCGCTTTATAGGCGTTCTTAAATGGGGTGTAGCAATGATCCAGTGTGTTTGCTCCTCGTGTGGGGCAGGAGACGTGCTGATGAAAGTTTGGCAGGACTTTCTTTAGGTTTGCTTTGTTAAAATCGCCCGCGACAATGAATGCCGCGTCGGGATGTTGGTTTATGATGCCGCTGGCAACATCATGAAGGCCAAATAAAGCCAGCGCTGTGTCTGCCTGCGGTGGGATGTAAGCGGTCGCGACAACCGCAGAAAACTCCTCGGCAGATAGAATGGACGGCAAATGATTGTTAAATGTTCCAGATGAGGCGAGCAGGACCGCGAGAGAATGGTGATGTTCCTGGGATCGCACCATTTCTTGTTGATCATGAAACACACTCCACTGCCTTTGGATTTACCGGCCTCGGCTGTTCTGTCCATCCGAAAAACAGAGAAGTTCTCCGACGGCGTCACAGCTGTGTCCGGGACCGCGGGCGTGAGCCATGTTTCGACAAACAGTAGATATTACAGTCTCTCATGTCCCGTTGAAAACTTATCCTGGCTCTAAGATCGTCCATCTTATTATCCAAGGATTGAACATTTGCTAGAAGAATGCTCGGGAGAGGAGGTCTGAATGCCCTTTTCCTCAGTCTGTTACGAATTCCAGCGCGTTTCCCGCGGTGTTTCTTGATTCTTCGCTGTCGCCTCTGTCCATTGTTCAACTCGGCGTTCCGAAGGATCTCAGATGGCCACAGGGGATCGGTGAAAGTGTCCTGAAGCAGTCCAGTGTAGAGGTAACCAATGTCCAAAAGAGTTTTGCTGTCATAGTAGATCAATGCAGATGATAAGTTTGTAAAAACTGAGAGTAAAAGAAAGTAAAATAGTAAATAAAAGCACAGTCTTCGCGGAGCGACCTGAACGGCGACCAAACACAGCGTCGCCATTTTTGAGGGTCAAATGTTGAAAGTGAGACATTTTGAAATGTCATGCCAAATATTGGCTCATTTTGGATTTCATGAGAGCTACACATTCCAAAAAAGTTGGGACAGGTAGCAATAAGAGGCCGGAAAAGTTAAATGTACATATAAGGAACAGCTGGAGGACCAATCTGCAACTTATTAGGTCAATTGGCAACATGATTGGGTATAAAAAGAGCCTCTCAGAGTGGCAGTGTCTCTCAGAAGTCAAGATGGGCAGAGGATCACCAATTCCCCCAATGCTGCGGCCAAAAATACTGGAGCAATATCAGAAAGGAGTTTCTCAGAGAAAAACTGCAAAGAGTTTGAAGTTATCATCATCTACAGTGCATAATATCATCCAAAGATTCAGAGAATCTGGAACAATCTCTGTGCGTAAGGGTCAAGGCCGGAAAACCATACTGGATGCCCGTGATCTTCGGCCCTTAGACGGCACTGCATCACATACAGGAATGCTACTGTAATGGAAATCACAACATGGGCACAGGAATACTTGTCGGTGAACACAATCCACCGTGCCATTCGCCGTTGCCGGCTAAAACTCTATAGGTCAAAAAAGAAGCCATATCTAAACATGATCCAGAAGCGTAGGCGTTTTCTCTGGGCCAAGGCTCATTTAAAATGGACTGTGGCAAAGTGGAAAACTGTTCTGTTTTCAGACCAATCAAAATTTTAAGTTCTTTTTGGAAAACTGGGACGCCATGTCATCCGGACTAAAGAGGACAAGGACAACCCAAGTTGTTCTCAGTGCTCCGTTCAGAAGCCTGCATCTCTGATGGGATGGGGTTGCATGAGTGCGTGTGGCATGGGCAGCTTACACATCTGGAAAGGCACCATCAATGCTGAAAGGTATATCCAAGTTCTAGAACAACATATGCTCCCATCCAGACGTCGTCTCTTTCAGGGAAGACCTTGCATTTTCCAACATGACAATGCCAGACCACATACTGCATCAATTACAACATCATGGCTGCGTAGAAGGATCCGGGTACTGAAATGGCCAGCCTGCAGTCCAGATCTTTCACCCATAGAAAACATTTGGCGCATCATAAAGAGGAAGATGCCACAAAGAAGACCTAAGACAGTTGAGCAACTAGAAGCCTGTATTAGACAAGAATGGGACAACATTCCTATTCCTAAACTTGAGCAACTTGTCTCCTCAGTCCCCAGACGTTTGCAGACTGTTATAAAAAGAAGAGGGGATGCCACACAGTGGGAAACATGGCCTTGTCCCAACTTTTTTGAGATGTGTTGATGCCATGAAATTTAAAATCAACTTATTTTTCCCTTAAAATGATACATTTTCTCAGTTTAAACATTTGATATGTCATCTATGTTGTATTCTGAATAAAATATTGAAATTTGAAACTTTCACATTGCATTCTGTTTTTATTCACAATTTGTACAGTGTCCCAATTTTTTTGGAATCGGGTTTGTAATTTAAAATTCCGTATTTATTTTATTTCATTGTCTATTATTTCATTATTTTTCTAATAAATTTATAACACTTTGTTAAAACTGTAGTTTTAAAATAGTAATGTTCAAAGCATTGTTTTCTGTGATTTTAATTCCTGTGTAAATGCATTCATGCCGCTTTAAAGAAGCATTAAACGGTCTGTGTAAATGCTCCTTTTTGTGATTTTATGCCGCTTCAGATTTGATTTCTGTGCCGTGTTTGCTGTGTAAAGATGCCTTTGGAAAATCAGACCTGGTACATGACATTTATGTAAAGGAAAGTAAAATTCAAGTGAAAGTGTGCAACAAGTGTAAAGTTTTGACCTGATAGAAACCTGAGAAGTTAAAACGATGTACATTTTGAAATAATTTGGGGCGTTAAAGATACACCAATCAGGCATAACATTATGACCACCTTCCTAATATTGTGTTGGTCCCCCTTTTGATGCCAAAACAGCCCTGGCCCGTCGAGGCATGGACTCCACTAGACCACTGAAGGTGTGCTGTGGGATCTGGCACCAAGATGTTAGCAGCAGATCCTTTAAGTCCTGTAAGTTGTGAGGTGGAGCCTCCATGGAACGGACTTGTTTGTTCAGCACATCCCACAGATGCTCGATTGGGTTGAGATATGGGGAATTTGGAGGCCAAGTCAACACCTCAAACTTGTTGTGCTCCTCAAACCATTCCTGAACCATGTTTGCTTTGTGGCAGGGCACATTATCCTGCTGATAGAGCCACAGACACCAGGAAATACTGTTTGCATGAAAGGGTTTACATGGTCTGCAACAATGCTTAGGTAGGTGGTACGTGTCTAAGTAACATCTGCATTGATGGCAGGAACCAAGGTTTCCCAGCAGAACATTGCCCAAAGCATCACACTGCCTCTGCTGGCTTGCCTTCTTCCCATAGTGCATCCTGGTGCCCCAAGTAAGTGACGCGAACACACTCGGCCATCCACGTGATGTAAAAGAAAACGTGATTCATCAGATCAGGCCACCTTCTTCCATTGCTCAGTGGTCCAGTTCTGATGCTTATGTGCCCACTGTTGGTGCTTTTGGCGGTGGACAGGTGTCAGCATGAGCACCCTGATTGGTCTGCGGCTATGCAGCCCCATATGAAACAAACTGTGATGCACTGTGTATTCTGACACCTTTCTATCAGATCCAGCATTAACTTCTTGAGCAATTTGAGCTCCAGTAGCTCATCTGTTTGATCGGACTACACGGGCCAGCCTTCGCTCCCCACGTGCATCAATCAGCCTTGGCCGCCCATGACCCTGTCGCTGAGGCCAAGTGATTAATTTGTGTGAAGCCATATGCCATCCGCCGTACATACTATGCATACATTCAAAAATTGCCGCCCAAAGAAACGTTACGTCATGTTTGATAGTGAAATTGCATTGGCTCTCGGATGTCTCGTGACCGACTGCGTCATGCTAAAGAGTCTTTGTATCTTTTGAATGAGATATAACTGCGTATGTTCACGGTGCTGCTGGATCATTTCAGCTATTAAAACATTAAGATCCACTCTACTTCACATAAAGATAGCGCATGGCTTCAGAAGACTTGGATCACATGTGTGTTTTGTTTTTGGTCAGTTTTTGCAATAAATAGCTGTGACTGCACTTTTATTTGCCTGTTACATGTTTTATATTGTTGAGAAGTGGGTAGATTTAGGGTAGGAGTTGCTCTAAAATATAAAAGTAGCCCATCTCTCTCTCTCTCTCTCTCTCTCTCTCTCTCTCTCTCTCTATATATATATATATATATATATATATATATATATATATATATATATATATAAAATCATGTCTTTTACAAATGCAAATGCCAAATGTGATCGTTGGTACATTTTACAAGTATTTACCATACCTTCAATACTGAAAATTTAAATATAAAAATATGAAAAGTATTTTCAAATAAAAGCATTTTCTTTTCAAGATTTGGTCTTCAAAAGCCTTTTTCCAAAAGGTGCATCTTGAAAAGAGGGGTCGCTCTTATAATCAGAGTCGTCATCTATTCTGAACAATACGGTAAAATAATATTATCAGCAAGTCCAGTGTTTTTTTTTTATTTTTTTATTTGGAGTACACTACACTAAGTACACATTCAAATTAATATACACATTATTATTATTCATACAATTATACCCACTTCTTTTTCCACAAAGGGTGGACTTTATACTAGCACTTCAGCAGTACATACACTAACATTAATGCTGCTAACATTAAAATTTTGTGTAAAAGTTTAAAATTGAACATTGTATATTTAGCTTACAATAATAGCTTATTATGCTAATGAACATCAAAAACACCAACATCTGGGTTGAAGAAGGCAAACCTCAATAGATTAATTCTGAAAATGACATATTCAGTTTCCAAAATATTGGACCCTGGAAGTAATTTCCACACACTGGTTACACAGATGAAGGCCCTGTCCCAAATGGCACCCATGTCCGCTGCGTAACCCACACCAGTACGGGCTCGGCAGAAGTGCGCATCGAGGGCGCATATCGACCTCAAAGGGGGTGCTCGCGCCCTCTGAGACCTAAAATGACAAATGGGACACCCTGCGGCCTCGTGGGCTTAACGGACACGTGCACGCAGCGGCCATTGTAAGTCCACAAGACCGAAAGTGCACATGAAGTGTGCCATTTGGGACAGGGCCAAAGTGTTGATTCAGTTGGTCATGTGATCTTAACATGGCAGCCACCATGAGGGGGACCACATTTATGTAGAAAAAAAACAGCTTTTTATAGGTTACTGATGTGACTGATAATCTTGGGAGAGTGTGCATCATTTGATTTGTCAGAATACTATTCATTTCCTTAGGGGTAAAACACTCACAATGCACCTTTACAGTGATGATGGCCTACCTTCTCAATAAGCTCAATACAGGCTGCCAGATCCATTCCAAAGTCTATAAACTCCCAGTCTATTCCTTCCTTCTTGTACTCTTCTTGTTCGAGCACAAACATGTGATGGTTGAAGAACTGCTGCAGTTTTTCATTGGTGAAGTTGATGCACAGCTGCTCCAGGCTATTGAACTAATTCAGAACAATCAAACTATGAATCATTTTGCCATCCACTTGAGCTGTTAACAAATTAACTTTCATGAATCATGAAGCATTAAAGAATTCCTATTTAATTTTCATAATTAAAGCTTCCCACAGCTGTGACAGCCTGACACAATAATTATCAAAAATGTGTGGCTCACATCAAAGATTTCAAATCCAGCAATGTCAAGTACTCCAATGAAGAAGGACCGGGGCTGCTTGGTGTCCAGCATCTGGTTGATTCGGGTGACCATCCACAAGAACATCTTCTCATAGACAGACTTCGCTAAGGCCATCACTGAATTCATGACCTGTGGGGTTGATGAAAGATAGTTAATGTAATAATGCCACAGAAACAGATGCAGGTTTGCGAAGCACATACCTGTTGAACCGTCTGCCCCTTGGTGACATACTCATTCCCAACTTTCACTCTTGGATAACAAAGAGCTTTCAACAAGTCGGCAGAGTTCAGTCCCACCAGGAAAGCAACTTTATCAGCCACTGCAACAGCCACAACACAAAAGAGTACTTACATACTTTGTTTCACATTTCCATAAAAAACTTGGTGGTTGGTAATAACAAACTCTTGGCATTACTGACGCCATGTCATATTTGTGTATACATGAAGGGTTACACTGTTTCCATTTTAAAAGCATTTTATTCCAGTTTCATGCATCCTTTTTCATCAACACTTTAATGCGGGTATGTTTAATTAAAAAAGCAACGTTTTAAAAAGCTGAGAAAATCACATTTTTGTCAAAGTCTACGTCCAGATGGGATTCAGAACGATGATCAAAACACAGATGAAGTAGATTGAGTCCATTAACAGCCCTAAAACTTCACAGTCATTTCCTCCTCATGGGTTCAACATTTCATTTGGTAACGTTAGGCAGTTTTGATTCATATGCTGTTTAATGTTGATGATCGTGTTATTTTACATGTGCGTAAGCAATTTTCTACCGCTTGTTTCTGCTTCTTCTTCATCTGTTTTGATCAGGAGATTCTGTACTAGAAGATGTGTCATAGCACCCCCTACCGTATAACAGTGAATACATGGATAGCTGGAAAATTCAGTCAATGGTGGGGTGAAGTAAAGTAGATTTGAAGTGAATTAACATGTACACTACCAGTGGACTAGCCTACACAATAATTCAGATACTCAGAATTAGGAACATATCTTTTTTTCTTTATAAATACATTTTCAAATACTGTAAGTTTATAATAAAAAAATATTTAATAGGCTTCTCAATCAACTACAAGTCAAGTATACTTAGTTTACTTAATTATATTTTTAAGTATATCTTAATCAAAAGATTGAGTATGAGTATAGGCCAAATATACTTTTCTATACTTTTCTGTCAGTACAACTCAAGTATACTTAAATGCAATTTTAAGTAAAAGAAGTATACTGATAGCACACTTGAATAAACTTCTTTTGAATAAACTGTTCTCTGTATTTTAGTCTGACATGGATACAACAGGGCCTTCTCAAAAAAATAAAGCTTAGATATGTCAGATTACCTTCAGTGCCGTCAGGTTCAGCCTGTTCCTCACGCTGCTTCTGTTTGAACTTCATGTTCCCATAATGCATCACTGCACCTGTCATCTTATAGATGCTGCCCTTCTCATCAGTGGTGAAGCCCAGGATGTCAATAGCTGACTGGAACATTTTAGAGAATCAAATTGAAAGAAATGAGTAGGGCTGCACAATTGTGATTTTTGAGCTGATAGCGATTTAAATGTTTTTAAAGCTCTAGGTTTGCTGTGCTTGTTTGTAAGGCTGCAATTTGTGACTATATACAATAAACTGACTATTATAAGTTTTATTATTTTTATTATTACTAAATAAAAATATTAAACAAAGTTTCACTATAAAATTTAAGCATTTAAAATATAATAGTATATTATCATTTTACAGCACAACTGTAAAATTACAATATCTATATTTATGGCTGTTCTTATTTTCTTCATTTAATTCATCATTTGTTCTTAATGTCGTCATTTAATTTCTTCATTATCAGAAAACCGCAAGGAGACCTTAAGGCGTTTCTTTTGTTGAAAACAGTGCTTCTCATTACAAGTTTGGGAAAATCTTTGGTGCAAGTTGCCATTCCCAAATGCACGATGTAAGTGACAGAGCACATACAGAGATGGGTTTGTGTGGAGCAGCATTTACTGAAACCCTGAGCTGTTTGAGTGTAAATGAACACAGTGCTTTACTTTAAAAACATGCAGCACATATTTATTTAATTCAATTGCAGCCTTTGTGTTCTGATAACCACGCTAATCACGATCAGATTTGAGAAGTGTCCTCCTTAAAGGTGCAGTGTGTAGTATTTATGAGGCTCTATTGACAGAAATGCAATATAATATACATAACTATGTTTTCAGTGGTGTATAAAGACCTTCCATAATGAACCATTATGTTTTTATTACCTTAGAATGAGCCGTTTCTATCTACATACACCACGGATCCCCTTACAGTAAAATAGAATATTTTGCGCAATCATGTTTCTACAATAGAACTGCTCTACAGAGTGCTAGTCACTTTCTGCTCTCTCCGACAATTACATTTTTGTCCTGTGTCGGCCACCGTAGCTTCTCTATGTGATTCGAAAGGGACGGGTGACTAGATGCCGCTAAAATTCACACACTGCACCTTTGAAGTTGGCATGAAATAAAAATCCACCCCAAATCTATTTTCTAAATGCATGTTATTGATCTTATTGCAAACAATTCATTAATTCATCAGATTTTGACCTAATAGGCAAAATGAGTTTTACTTCGATTAATCGTGCAGCCCTAGAAGTAAAACAAAGGTTTTAAATGTAGTTTCTGAGTTCTTCTCACATCTGTGGCCTCCAACTCCTCTTTATCATTAATGCTGGCCACGGAGATCTGACCTTGACTGATCATGGGAAAATCATAGGGATTGGTTGAGATGAGGAGCATGTCTGAGGAGAAAGAAGAAAGTGTGAAAAAGAGCTTAAAGATGTTTCACTATCATGGGATGTCTTGTGTGACACTCTCACCTATCAGCTCTGGCTTATGGCCTGTGGTGACTTGATAGAAGATGTGGTAACTCCTCTCTTCGGCCAGCTGAAAGGTCACCCTGGACTTCTCCAGCAAATCTAGAAGGACAAAAACTCAGTTACCTTGTGGAAAGTAAAATAATAACATTTTGACTGTGTGCAAGAAGGCTCACATGTTTCGATATCAGCGGAAGAGAGTTTTCCAGATGTTCCAAAGTGAATTCGTATGAATTTACCCTGTTGGAATTTGCAACTTAAGGTAAACAAATGCTACTGAACTTCTTAAACAAAAGTAATATGACTCAACTGCTGAACTCACAAAGCGTGACGAGTTGTCATTCCTCACAGTCTTGGCATTCCCAAAAGCTTCAAGCAGAGGGTTGGCTGAAATTATTTGATCCTCCAGCGTTCCCTGTAGGGGACGTGAAAATGAGATTTCAGTAAATTTAAAAGAAAGAAACGAAAGCCTGCGGCTCATACAAATGATAATTTCCTCACCTGCATTTTTCCTTGCATAGCCTCTTTCTTCTTGTCTCCAGACACTGCGATTGTCGCAAAGTACTGAATGACACGTTTGGTGTTCACAGTCTTCCCTGCACCAGATTCTCCGCTGGAAATGACACAGTTACACGGTTACACAGCTGGAGCTTTACAGCTCATCATCTATCATTTGTAGAGTTATAGCACAGCCAAGGCCATTGATCATGACTTACGTAATCAGGACAGACTGATTCTCACGGTCTACAAATAAAAAAGGAGAAATCGTCATGGGAATCTTTAACAATAATTTTTTGTTAAAGTCTGCATTGATAGGTGAACTGTTTTTTTTTTGTTTTTTTTTACCAGCAGTCAGGATGTCAAATTGAAAGAATGCTGGCTCTAAAATCCGATTGGACGATATATGCACCCCTGCATTATAATACCAATTATTATATAATCACTATATCATTAATACTAATAAACTATTCTAACTATGCCACTATCCTAACTATGTTACATTAACTGTAACTGTATAATAATTATGGTTGGCAAGCAATGTAGAAAGTATTGTAGTTTGTATTGATCTTGCAAACTCAATCAGAATTTTCACCAGGAAATCAAAATAGACTATTTTTTTTTTTTTTTATGGAATATTGCAGCGTTTATAATAAATAATTTATCCATGCATGTTATTATATTGTGTCCTCAAAATCTTTAATCAAAATAATTGCTCCTGCCTCTTGCAGCTCTTCTCTTCTCTGATGATGTGTTTACTGGCGTGAGGGCGGAGCAACCTGTCACTCACATGAGATCAACCAATAGCAAACCACAACCATCTGATCAATTCATGAGGGACAAAATCAAGCCCCACCCTAGATTTGTTCTTGTTCGAGAAGCCATTTCACTCTAATATTTGTCACAATGGGGAAGAAAATACTTCCAAAAAGATTGTAACTTCCATTTCATGGCGACGTTAAACATTTATTTAAAATAATATCACAGACAGAGCTGGGTAGATTACTTATGTGAGATACTCCACATGATGGGCATTTTGACAACTGTGTGTGTATTTGACCATTCAGGCATTCATAACTGAAATCGGGAGCGTGCTCATGGTCTGAGCGTGCTCATGGTGCTTGTCATTCAGTGCATTGCTGCACATTTTTACTTGATAAACTCATTTTGAAGATCCTCCTTAAATGTTCACACGCTTCTTTGACATCGCCGCGTCTGACTTGATCTCCTCCGCACTCTCTAATATCCCAACCGGGGTTGCCATATCTGTGCAACAAAAGTATCCCAAAAATAGCCCAATGCGATTTTCTCCATCGGGCGGCCAAATTCTCCACTGAATTTGTACATCTGGGGGGTGTTGGAGCACCGAAATCGCACTTACGGGGGTGGTAATCGGGGGTGGTAATCGGTAACGAATTGTGATTGGATGGTAATTTTGTTCTCCAAAATATGCTATGATGAGATTGGCCACCGCTGATTAGGCTATTCTCGCATGACAGAAGACTTCTACTAACTTTTAATGATCACCTAACAAAGACAATTTAGGTAAGAAGAAATATGGGACAAAACATGATTTTTTTTTCATAATAGTCGGGACACTAAAAATAGAGCTTTTCATTGGTTAATTTTTTTGCGAAACCCACAGAAAGACGCAAAGGCTGACCAATAGTAATGATTTATGAAAAGAAATAAAAATGACGAAATATGGAAGTTTCTGCCCAACAGCGACAATATGGCTGCATCCAAAATCACATACTTCCCTATATAGTTAGTAGGAGAAAAACAGTATGTGACAAAAGAAGTATCACAGTACTCATAAAAGAGTAGGCAAAAATGATCCGGATGACCGGTTTCTTCTGGCGAGATTCTGAAGTGTGCATATGGACATATGGACATAGCACACATTCATACAACATACTTTTTAGAGGTTGTTAAGTAATTACCTAAAAATGAACGTCGGTAAAAGAATGTAAAAATGCTAGTGAATAACTGTAATAGATTTAACCATACAATTAATGTAATTATTAATTAATTAATTAAATTTAGAGTTTTTGAAGTGAAAAAGAACAAGTTGTTATGTAATTTACAGTGAATTTTTTTATTTTTTTATTCACATTCCCAGAATTCCCTGCATTTCATATTTGATGTATTTTCGTTGAAATAATGTTTCTTCTTATTTTATTTTTTTCTAATCATTTATGTACATTAGGGTTTTATGTTAGTTTAACTTAATTGATTCATGTGGGACCGATGTACACAAATAAATCATGTAAATCCAACACACTTTTTTTCAGTGTGCAGTATTGGCTCGTTGGTTTATTATCCTCAAAGCATGTTTTTTTTTTTTTTTACATTTTTTTTTTCCCCATTGACTCCGGGATGATGGAACCAGAAGTGCTAAAATGCAGACAATTTTTGGCCTACAAAAATACATCATCAAGCAGAAATACGTCACCCAATCAGAACATAGCATGTTTAAAGTTACACAGTTCATTAAAAAAAATTATGATTATGCTTACAAAACTGTCAATGTATCCTTTTTTTTTTTTTTTTTTTTTTTTTGCATCATAATCAATTTGCATCATAATCAAATCTTTGAGCACATAAACGCAATGGCCAATCAGAGGCATTTAAAGTAGTAACTGTGCAGAAGAATTAAACTCAAGGCTCCAATAAAATGTAAATTCGCTGTGCAGTGACAGATTGTAATTGGGAGTTTCGAATTAACAGTGAACTGATGTTGTTCTGAAACAGACCGACCTGTAAGCATATTTTGATATGCATTGTCAGACACAGAGAAGATGTGAGGTGGGGCCTCCATGCGCTTTTTGCCCCGGTATGCCACCACCACCTCTGAGTTATACACCGGGAGCCACTTGTAAGGATTCACAGTAACACAGAACAGCCCAGAGTAGGTCTGCAGAGAAATCACAGAGACTCATTAAACTGATATTAAGCGCTCCAGTCTGACCATTTTTCAGAACTGAGGCATTACTTACATAAATCATCCATGCCGCGTAACGATCTTTGAGGTTAAACAGCACCGAGGGCTCGTTGAGGTGGGTCATCATGGCCATGTCCTCAATTTTATCATACTTGGGTGGATTCATTGGGTGACATTCCTCATCGTTCAATGTCACCGTCTGCAGAGAAAATGCTGTGTCACCATATTATCGAGCAGTCACTTTTTCTTTGTATTCAGAATGGAATAGGTTGCAGTGGGATGCTATTTAAAGACTCTTCAATCAAAACCGATTTCATGGCATCTCACCTCCCCAGTCTCAGTCTGAACTGTAGCCGTGCCTCCTTCTCTGTTTTGAATGATGCCTTTTATGTACAGTTCTTTGGCGTCAGGAACAAAACAGGCTGTCTTGGCATCAAAAGGCCGATTCTGAGCTTCAATTCTCTCCTTTTCGGGTTTGCGGAGGTAGATTGCAGCTGGCCCGTATTGGGTCATTTCTGCATCACTGCTGATGAACCATGAACCAAAAAAAAAAAAAAAAAAAACTGATGTTGTGAAAATATCATGCAACACCAAGAGGAAAAATAAAAAAAATAAATGGAAAATTAGGACTGTACCTTTGCAAGTTCTCACCAGTAGTAGGATATCGATTACACTGAAATTTGAAACAATTATATTATATTATATTATATTATATTATATTATATTATATTATATTATATTATATTATATTATATTATATTATATTATATTATATTATATTATATTATATTTAGTGCTGAAAATCGATTAAAAAAAAATTAACAAATGAATCACAATTTTTTTTTCTGTAATTAATCATGATTACTAGAAACATCAGAGTTTTTATTATTTTTATATTGTAATAATTTTCACATTAATGTAGAAACAACATAAAAGAAAGTATGTTTTAAATATGTGTTGTACTGGCATCTTTTTATGAATGAAGGCCAGTATCACTGAGACTAATACAGCTGCTGATGTCTCTATGAAATAGACATTTTTAACATTAATGATGGACATTCAACATTACAGTATTTCAACATTCATTAGGCTTTAAAAAATAACAACTCCCAATTTAGACCTAAATTAATTTAAAACAATATTCACATAAACCCATTATAATAAATGTCATATTCACCTGTGGCCTTCAAATATAATCAATATACAGAAATTGAAAGTTATCAAACACTAAAGACTTACAGTCTTAACTGCATAAATAATAAATTAAATATAGATTAATCCTTATTAAAGCTACATTTTTTCTCTGTTCCCTTTGTTCTTTGATTAACATTAATGACTGACATCATCAGTGGCTGCTGTTCCTTTAAGATCTGCCATTGCCAGGCATCTCATTTCCTCACAACTCTTTAAGTTCATTTAAGATGTTATTTAACTAATTTAAGACTGCTCTGAATAATGGACAAAAATGGGCATTTTGGCATAATTCTGTGTTATTGTTCGTTCAAGTGCAAAAGAGAACTCGATTCTGGCGCGTTGTCTGTGAGCTCTCTTCTGTCTTGTCGCGCTTAAATGGTTAAAAAGTGTTTGCATGAATAAGAGTGTGATCATATAATGTAACGCTAGCCAAAGGATGACAGAAAAAATGGATGCTGCATTAATTTTGTTAAATCATTTTAACGCATTAAACGGAAAAAAGTAATCGCATGTGTTAATGCGCTATTTTGACAGCACTAATTATATTATATTACATTATAGGCTATTATAAACCTTATGCGCCAGAGAAACAAGTGCACATCCATCAAACAATATTATGTTTGAACTTCCAGTAGCTCTGTAGGCTACATTTCCATGGCATCGCTGACGAAGAGTGATTAGCTGGTGAAGTGCATTTACTTATTGTAGAGTTAAGGAAAGTTATCATGAGCACTATAATGTTTGAAGTGGATGTCATAACAGACATCAGTAGACCAGGAAGAGCGGTTCATCCATAATTCCGTATGCTGTGGAAATACAAACTGGAAGCTGGGCGGGGCTACATAAGGTCTATAATATATGCTGCGTTCACGCCATGTCATAATTACATAAATAAGTGCTGACAACACATGACGCTGTACTTAGAGCTGTTCTTGTCCTCGGATTCAGACTTATAAGTTTCTCTTGTACTATCAACGGCAAAATAAATCTGCAGCGGTTGGTGGTACAAACGTCGTAGCTCTCAGAAAAAAAATTACGAGTCTAAAGATGTAAGGACATTGAATACTCAGATGTTTCAGAGACATTTCAGGCCTACTGCTTAATACAGCATCTGCCTATACTATTAATGAAGTGGGGGTCTACATTTTGTTTTATCAGTTTAATGTTGAGAAACATGACACAATATAACATCGCGACTACATGAAAAGAGGTTTTACTGTTATAAAAGCTGATTTGTCAGCATTATTTAATTGTTTTTAATTTTGAACAAAATCTTTCATTTTAATTTGAACATTTACACTGTAAAAAAATATTGCTGATTATTTAGCACAACTTAAAATTCAACATTAGATTAAGAAATGGGTTGTTTCAACTTAAAAAAAGTATGTGTTTGTGCTTGACTTAATATATTAAGTTGAGTTAACTTTAGTTCGGTTTAGTTAAGTTGGATATTTAGGTTCCTTCAAAAAAATTTAAGTTGTTATAACTAATTGTAGCGAAAAAAGTTGTATCTGTTAACATTACTTAATACACTGTGAACTACCATGAACAAAGAATGAAGAATTGTATTTTTATTTAGTAACATTAACAAAGATTAATAAACACTGTCAAAACATAATGCTCATTGATAGATCATGCATTAACTAATTGGGCCTTATTGTAAAGTGTTGCCATTATAACAATATGATTTATATCAAATTTAAAAATATAAACACTGTAAAAATAGACTCATCAAAATAAGCAATTTTCAATTTTCAATTTTTTTTTAGAAGTTATACAAGATTCAACTTTTTTTTTGTATCAGTTTAATGTATTTTAAGTTGAAATGACTTAAACATCCATACTGATTGTACTTAAAAATTTAAGGCAGCAACATTTTTTTTTACAGTGAACAATTTCAACAGCAAATGCAAAAAATACATTTCAACAGCAAAAATGCACTTCAATACTTCAATATAGTTTAGAATAATCATCTAAAACCCATATCTACATTTATAATATTTATATTCTACAAATAATATATATGAGTAAAAGTATATGAATGTGAAACTGATCTTACCACAGTGACCACGAACTGACAGTCTCCTTAGCACAGCATTATCCATCCTTTTATTAAGATGTACCAGACCAGCAAAAAAGTCCCCCTCTATATTTGGGCATGTAATTCTGTTCAAATCTTAATCATGTCACACTATCTTTTGTGCTCCGCTCTTAAGTTGAGCCTCGGAAATTCAAAGGCTAATTGAATGTGTCGCCAGGATCAGGTAACATTGTTCAAGAATGTGGATTTAAAAGTGCATGCTTGCATGGAGATCCTTTGTGTTTATCTCGAACAATAAACCTCTGACTTTACATCTTTAAGACAGAGCTGAATGGAAATGTAGTTCAAATCTTACAGATGAAAAATGTTTAAGGGTGAATAAGACATCAAAAGTTACGTTTCATTATATAATCAACCACACTCACATCCTTTATTACACAGGCCCTTTGCCATTCACTGTTTCAAGTTTTGATTTTGAACTTGCATATCTGTAAGCCATAATTACTAGTTAAGGGTGACTTAATCGTGCCATGTGAATTTTTCAAGCTGGCTTTGTCTGTGTGCCATATCAGTTACTCTTAAAGCTGTAGTGCACAATAGGGACCTTTGTTGTCACGTGACTTGGGGACACTTTAAATCCTTCCCTAACATTAACTTCCGATTTCAAGGACAGATGCTCTGCTTATTGTTATGAGCACTTGCTCCTCCAGACCCAAAAATACCACCTACAAAGCTCAGTTTGACACACTACACATTTTATTAAACTGTGTTAATCTCTGAGAACGTTTGTTTGACATTATGCTGGAAATCCTGGTGTAAGACAAGTCCTTTACATCCGTGAGCGGACTAATATTAAACTTAGAGTAGCTTTGGAAAAGCATGAGATAAGCTACATTGCTTTGTGACTGTGAAGTGTGAATTACGACTGACATGCTGTCCCCTTAAAAATGACATGGAAACGCATTTGGAAGATGACATATTTGTCTTACAGTACTGCAAACAACAAACA
The DNA here is from genome assembly GCA_018749465.1 of Paracanthobrama guichenoti. Lineage (NCBI taxonomy): Eukaryota > Metazoa > Chordata > Actinopteri > Cypriniformes > Gobionidae > Paracanthobrama > Paracanthobrama guichenoti. The sequence continues at coordinate 22,475,449 of CM031945.1, read as the reverse complement.
CTTTAGCATACTTTTATTACGAAAATAATATACTTCATTGAGTGTGAACTTTATTTGCATGTTATTTGAATGTATTATAGTTTAAATGTATATTAAATGCACTTTTTGACCCATTTAATTTAGGACTTAAGTACATCTTTATTGGCCGGTTTCACAAGGCTTAAGCCTAGTCCCAGACTAAAATGCATGTTTGAGCTGTTTTAACTGAAAGCTTGATCTGACATCTCTTAAAATGTCAGTGCCATTGTTTTGTCTCAAGACACAGGCATGTTTATAAAAGCTTCTTAAATGTCCTAATTTAACTAAGGCCTAATCCTGGCTTAATCTAAACCCTGTCTGTGAAACCTGTTTATACACAGATCAGGCATAACATTATGACCGATGAAGTGAATAACTCTGATTATCTCTTCATCACGGCACCTGTTAGTGGGTGGGATATATTAAGCAGCAAGTGAACATTTTGTCCTCAAAGCTGATGTGTTAGAAGCAGGAAAAATGGGCAAGCATAAGGATTTGAGCGAGTTTGACAAGGGCCAAATTGTGATGGCTAGACGACTGGGTCCGAGCATCTCCAAAACTGCAGCTCTTGTGGGGTGTTCCCGGTCTGCAGTGGACAGTATCTATCAAAAGTGCTCCAAGGAAGGAACAGTGGTGAACCGGCGACAGGGTCATGGGCGACCAAGGCTCATTGATGCACGTGGGGATAGAAGGCTGGTCCGTGTGGTCCAATCAAACAGACGAGCTAATATAGCTCAAATTGCTCTAGACGTTAATGCTGGATCTAATAGAAAGGTGTCAGAATACACAGTGCACCACAGTTTGTTGCGTATCGGGCTGCATAGCCGCAGACCTGTAAGGGCCCATGCTGACCCCTGTCCACCGCCGAAAGTGCCAACAGTGGACTTGCAGAACTCCGGAAAAACTGTTTCCTTAATGCTGGGTTATTTAGGAATCTTTCCCTCACAACCAAAAACACTCTTCTTTAGTGATATTGTTGATTTCGTGATCTAAAAACAAAATGACAGCGCTGCCGACAGTGTCTGTAACCCAAACGAAGCTTGTTGATGGGCATGCTCTTGCTCTCGCTCTGGTTGATGTGCATGCGCTCATCCAGGAGAAGTGCCCATACAAGGAATTCCACCATTTATGACATACAGGCCCGTACTCTAAAATAAACTTGTTCGAATCCTTAAGGAGTGTATTTGGCACAGAAATACTCTGTCATGTGTCCAATTAGTTTTTTTGAAATTTTGGCCATGTTTAGCATGAGAATCCAACTCTTTCAGAATGCATGAAATAGCATCGCCCCTCTTAAGAGAGGCACATAAGGACGAGTGACACCAGTGAAGCACGAGAGAGGACCAGGCCTGGATTTTATGTTGCATTTTATTTACGTTTTGTTATGTATGTGTGCGGCAGTCATCCGTGAGGGACTGCCGCCTTTACTTTCAGTTTGTTTATTTATTAAAGTCTATTAAATGTTCGCCGGTTCCCGCCTCCTTCTTCCCTGAACATACAAATACTGTCAGAGAGCCCTTGCTGCTGAGGAGGATCACGGTGCTGAGGAGTTCGATGGTGGTGGAGCGAGTGAAGACCAGTGGGACGGAGAACTCGCTGCCATGCCCCTGGGTCGAGGTGGGGTGGCTGCCATCCGAGAGGGAGCGGAGGAGTCGCCGACGCTTGCTGTAAGCCGGAGCCTGCTGTCGTCCGCCGTTTAGGGGAGGAGCAGAGAGCGTGGGACTTGCTGCCGGCTCCAAGAGACGTGGGAGGAGCGAGCGACACCAGTGAAGGACGAGAGAGGACCACGCCTGGATTTTATGTTACGTTTTATTTACGTTTTGTTATGTATGTGTGCGGCAGTCATACCTGAGGGACTGCCGCCTTTACTTTCAGTTTGTTTATTTATTAAAGTCTTTTAAATGTTCGCCCGTTCCTGCCTCCTCCTTTCCTGAACATTCAAACTACATTACAAAGACTTTTAAATTACTATGGGAGAAATGAATGGAAAAATACTTCCGGAAACAACACCGCTGAAAAAGTGGGTGAGCACAGTGTTGCACTCTATTACCATATCTGAATTTCAGCTCTGGATCATCCTCAGCACTTGAACATAGTGATATAAACAGTAACAATGGCGTTGTTTTTTTCTGTATCAATTCCAGTGCAAGTCCTCATTCTTTTAAAGTGAATAAAAGTGGATTTGCTTTGGCAGCTCAGAAAACAGCCGGCTAAACAAACCAAACTCTTCAGCTACAATACAGTGTTTGAGGATCAAAGTAGACATTGTTCTCGGGCAGCCAATGAAGCCCATAAGCTAGTATTATGCAATTTTGATAAATTGTTACATAGGCACAGTATGTAACAGGAAGTGAGACTGTAATTGACTCATTTCAGCAGTTCAGAATCAATTCTTTCTTTTAGGAGACTGGCGCTGCACAAGTAGTGTGTCCAAATTCATAGTATACGAAAAACAATAGGCAAACACTAAAGTGCACATTCGACACTTTACTATTCCATGAGGCCACGGGAGAGGATTTATGAATGGAGGTGAAGTCAATAGCATTTACTGATGCTGGTAGGTCACATGATAATGACAACATGGTGAATGTGCATCCAGATTACATTCACACTACACACATTCATACTAAATAGAGCAAACTTTTTTAACAGTCGCAAAGTTAAAATTCGAATGCAATACCTACTCAGACAGTACGATTTCGGATACACACTGGTCTTTAAAACTTTGTAGACCTTTTACATTCACAAACAGCTATATTACACACTGCATGAAAGGTACTGTAATATACACAAAAAAAAAAAAACAAACAAACAAAAAACACATAATGGGGCACTTTATAAATATACTTTTAAAGTGCCCCTGTTGTGCTATTTTAAAGGTCCTAGTGTTGTTTTGGAGGTCTCCTACAACAGGTTTACATGCCAGGTCAAAAAACAAAAATGTTCCCATAATATATATATTGTACAGCATATTTTTCAATGATTCTTAAACTACTCGTTTGATGAATCAGTCTCTCCAAATCCCTACTTTCCGCGAGATACTGTGCTCTGATTGGTTAGATGGCCCAGTCTGTTGTGATTGGTCTACCACGAAAAAACGCATGTTTCGGAAGCTAAACGCCCATTGCCATAACTGATCTTCTTCATAACTGAAGTTCTGTCCGGAGGCTTCCTAAAGCTCAACGATTGTACACACTGTAAAGACAGTAACGATGATGTCGATTTTACCACATCAATCCGAGCGTGAGTCCGAAGATGAAACATTGGAAGAACTAGTTATTCAACCCGAACCTCCATTGGAAAGACGACTTGAGCAGGACGTTTCTCAGTAATACGCTACTCATTTTGAGGTACATTATGAGATGCTGCAACTGTAATTCCTCTCCATCAGCATTAACAAGTGTATGTCCATCAACAAACCCATGTGTATATATTACTAATTTATTGCGGTGCACATGCATGAACTGTATCAATAGCAGCACATATGTTAGCCCAGCACTAACGTTAATGACTGATGTGACAAACGTTTGTAAAACAAATCTTACTCCATCCTTTATCTTTACTCAAAGTAGTAAGAATGACAGACAATCTGCATTAATAGACAGTTTTAGGTAATAGTGGCACACAGCTGATTTACAGTAGTATTTCAGTAAGACAGTAATAACGTGAATTAGCCGGAAACGTACAATATAAAACACTACACTACGTATTTTGAACACCTGGTGGAAAATATATACATCAATAATTATTCATAGTTACAGGTTGTGATTCTGAGGAGCAAGCTGGTCCAAATAAACTGAGTAGTGACCCATCTTTCAAGAGCAAGTGTTTTGCAAATCCTCGTTGAACTCCGAAATTCAGGAAAAAGACTTTTGAGGGAGGACAATGTACAACTTACATTATGTAAATGTATGATCTAGTGACGTAGAACTGTAACGCATAGAGATTCAAATTGCAGATGACTCTTTCAGGCGGTTTAAAGTCGATTATTTCTTTTGGGAGACAATAACTTTATTTATCGTGCACTTTCGACTTTGCAGAACCTTTACATTCACAAACAGTTACATTACACACTGCATGAAAGGGAAAATTCCAAAAACCATAATAGGGGCACTTTTAAGATTGGAAATACACTACAAGTACACATTCAATACAATTAAGTTCACTTGTTTTTTTACAAAGGATTAGTGCATTTAGACTTAAACGGAATCCTAGCTCGCCCCCTAAACCCTCAATCACTATTCCCACCGTTAGTCCACTAATACAGTTCACTTAAAGGAGTGAATGAAAACAAGTGAGTGACTTCAGACAGCTGTTGAGCATACATCCTCTTTACACTCATTATTGCAGTGCATTGTGGGATAGAATCAGTGCACTCGATAACGTCCACTATGGTTTCGGACACCACTACAAATGGCTGTCCCATCAAATAATACCCTGTTTGAGGGTATAGGGGGCGCTTTCGAATTCAGTCATAGTGCTTCATGCTTTAAAGAGAATGTTTCATGCTTTATACAGAGAAATTATATTTTTGAAAGCAAGATATGACTTAGGTCATCAGAATTAGATAGGAAAAAGCACGCAGAGCTGTTTTACTCAAGATGCTTTCAAAGGAGCCACGGAAGATGAGCATAACCGATGTCCATCACATATGCAGATTGATATCTCAAAGTTTTTGACTTCAAGTTTTCTGTTTTGTTTTTGTTTTTCTCACTAACATTTGGATATTAAAATCCAATAAAAATTGAATAATACACCAATATAAATACCTTAAAAGTCCATAGATATTGCAGTTCATACTGCTGTTAACAATTTCTCTGACAATTAAGCAGAGACTGGTTTTCCTGTATGTTCATGTGATGTTTGACAAAAAGCTACTGTTTAGGTTTAAAGGCAGAGTTTTTACTTGTTTAACTGAACAAATGGTACAAGGAGACAATCTTATTTGTCAGAATATTATTTGTAGAAAATAAATAACACCTTTCAAAGAAAAATTAATGAGAACAAGGACAGCATATGTAACCCTGGAGCACAAAACCAGTCATAAGGGTCTTCTTTTTTTTTTTTTTTTTTTTTTTTTTTTGAGATTTATACATCATCTGAAATATATATTAATACTAATAATATTTTTTATATATATTTACAGTATGACATTTACAAAATATGTTCATGGAACATGATCTTTACTTAATATCCTAAATGATTTTAAAAAGAAAAATGGATCATTTTGACCACAAATATACCCGAGTGACTTATGACTGGTTTTGTGAAATCTGCCTTCTGATCATTAAGGTGATCGCTGATCTATGACATCCCAGAAATAGTCTCATGAGAGTGGGCTTTGATCCTGTTTAACGTGTTCAGAAGCCGGGACTTTGATGATGTCACATGAGTGTGTTTTGACACAGGATGCCAAAAGGATACTGTGACAGATGGCTGAGGAGCCTGCAGTGCTGTTATTAATGTGAGAATTGGACAAAAATCAAGGGAATTGTTGCTAACTGAAAAGAAACATATTTACTTTATTTTTTGCATGCATCAGTTTGACTTTGCATAAAGTCTCTCTCTCTCTCTCACACACACACACACACACACACACACACACACACACACACACACACACACACACACACACACACACACAACGATGTCGGAGTAGCAGTTCTTAGCTTCTCTGTTATCCATTAGGTTCATTCAGGTCATAATTGTAGACATTTTTTGATAATTTGGAGACATTTATTTTTGCATTCTGTTGTTGTGTCAAATCAATACCTCTCACAATTGTGTTTGCAACTGTCCTTGCAGAAGATAAGAACACCCAAAGTGAAGGTTAGAGTCCCAAGAGTCTAATTAATGTGCTTTAAGCACGAGTTGAGCAAATTATCTATATGAAAGCTGAGGCCACTTGCAAGATGTCCAAGGCATTATGATCACAGTCAATCACTGTATTCACTGCAATCAGCTCAACACTCAAAAACTCAAATTGACAATATTACATTTTTGCATCATCAATGAAGAGAATTATATTTATATACAGCACAGGATACAGCATTTATATACAGCATTTACAGAAGGTTGCCAACCCAATTTTCTTTTCTTTCTTTTTTTTTCCCCTTTTTTCCCACGGGTACCACTGCAAAATGCATTTGTAGTTTTTGACCACTAGGTGGCGCTTTAACCATACCGCAAATGTTCCAAAGTGCTATTTACACTAAGTGAAAATAGTGATATATTTTATTTACACCACGTAAAAGTAGCAGTTCTTTGCAATATGTGTAAATAGTAATTAGATGCTATTTATACTTTATTTTGGCAGGTACATACTATTTGCACCTCAGTATTGTTGTACATTAACAGGATGCAATAATAATGCCTTAATGGGACAATAAAAGCCCTCCCTACACCTACCCCTAACCCTACCCAATAAATACTTTTATTATTATTAAACATTTCGTTAGGCACTTTTTTCCACTTTTAGAACATTTTCTACATTTTTATTGAAAGTAAACGCCTTTCTGATGCAAGGCTGAAACCATGTCTTAAACAATAAATGTATTTTTATTTTTATAAAGCATAAAGAAACAGAACAATGAATGAAATTCTAGGTCTAATTCTAGTTGGGAAATAATCCTTTTGGGACTATTTGCAAACAATATTTGCATTAATTTGCGTCAAATATACTATTAGTCCCAAGATTCTTCGCATTAATGAATAAATACATAGATCTGCAAGTAACATTTGAATTCCCTAGTGGTCTGGTGGTAGAATTTTTGTAAACCGTGTCAAAGGTTCCAGGTTGTAATCCGCCCTTGTAGTTTTTTTATTCTTCTTCATTAAAATCAAAGATGTTCATCAATGATTGATATATTAAGAGCCGGGACACGTTTGTGTGCATTTTGTTTTGTGATTTCACCGGAAAGAATAGAGTCTCTCTCCACAACGGCATTAAGTGACAGCTTGACGCCCTTGTCTGTGTGTGAAGACTGTGCATGAGCCAAAAGAGAATGTAACCCCCCCACACACACACACACACCCCCACCCCACTTTGATTTGTTTGGCCATCTCAATAATTTTGACATTGACGAGCGCTGTTAGACTGCTGAGGCAGACCAGACTAAAAATGTATCTTTTTGTCATCCTAACATACAGAGCACTGCATAATGAAGGGCAGCAGAGCAGTGCAAGAATATCCAATATATTCAGCTCTGCTGACTACGCCACTGAAGACATTGAAAGCTGTGCATCTTTTTTAATCATGCGTGGCCCAACCAGACATTGTTGGGCACAGAGCTAGTGTGAATAGCGCTTGCCAACAAGTCACGCTATTTGCACTTGGTGTAAATAGACACTCCGTAAAAGGCAACTCCAGGGGGTTAACAAAGGCCTTCTGAAGCAAAACGATGCATTTTTGTAAGAAAAAATATTCATATTTAAAACTTTATAAACTATAATCACTGGCTTCTGGTAACAGCCGTACACGAGTCTAGTTCCGGCGGAAGAGTGACCTCTGACCCGACACATGAGGTACTGACGAATGCAGAAGCGCAGAGAATTTGAGCAAAACAGAACACTGATCACGAATTAGAAGTCTAAAACGAGAATTTTTAAAGGGGTACTTCAGCACTGGGAAGATGAATGTGTATTTAAACTGGGTCATTTATGTAGTAGAAATGTGAAATTATTTTTGAATTTGGTGCCTTCTAAACTGAGAAAAGCCAGAAAATGTATTTTTGGCTCATGTGGATGAAAGACAACAACTCCTAGAATGCACTTGCTTCGCTGTCCTATGAGGCCACTCCCAAGCCACGCCTACCGCTTACATCACTTGCCCACCGCGGCAACTCCCCTATCGTTGTTTTCATTTTCATAATAAAATAATTTAGTTCAGTTAGAGAACACACTACAATTAAAAACTGAACGTTACTGTTCAATATAATGTGAGTGAGCTGAGCGAGTGTCACGGCACAAACGCAGCAGGAGTCAGATTACATTCATCACGAGAGCGAAAAGCTGAGGTAAGCGCAGGCGCAGCAGTCATTCACAGCGCGTGTTCAGTCTGGTGCGTTTTCAGATCATGCCTATGGAAGCTTAACTTTCATAGGAATTAATTTGAAAAATTGCACTGCTCCGTTTACATGAATGCCCGCAGCTGCCCAAGCCGAGCGCTGTGAGTGAGATCCCACCCCCCCATGGGCGGGTTGAAAACATGCGGAACTAGCTCCTACTACTGGCTGTAGTCTTTAGCCTCTGTCCAAAAAAATCCTCTGATGACGCAAAATGACGATATTTGCATCATCGGAGGATTTTTTCCAGAAACAAAATACATAAATCTCTCGTCTCAGGGGAATATGATGGGGGGAAGCATGATCATTCGAATATACTACCGGATTTCTACTAATACAAAGCTTAATGCTAAAGAGATATGTGAATATGTGAATTCAAATTTACTGGTAATTTTCTGCCAGGACATTATCCAGTAATTTTACAGATATTTCGTTAACCCTTAAACACAACCTTATGCAATGTGTATTTCAAAATACAGGTAAAACACCTGTAAAAAAAAAAAAAAAAAACAATACAGAAAGTTCATTCACATTTATACAGTACATTGTACCCTATTTTTTTTTTTTTTTTTTTTTTTACAGTGCAAGGTAGGAGGCGCTATGACACAGTCTTCTGAAAAAGTATTGAATCTCGTGATCAAAACACAAGCCAAGACGAAGCAGAAATGCGTGAAATAGTAAGTAAGCAGATGCATATGTAAAATAATGTAATCATCAACATTAAGCAGCATGTAAATCAAAACTGCCTTATGTTACTGAACGAGCTATAAGACTGTGACGCTTTAGGGGTGTTGCTGGACTCGATCTCTCAGCTTTTTGCTCAAAATGTTGCTTTTTTATATAACCTACCCATATTCAAGTGTGATAAAACATGTGAAAATGATAAAAACTGCTGGCGGTGGCTGGCAACTTTTTTCACAAATGCTGAAAACGCTGGGGAATGAGTTAACCCCTTGGAGTCTTATAGATTACTTTTATAATGGATGGATGCGCTTTTTGGGGCTTCATAATCTCAGGCTCTATTATAAAGCTAGGAAGCTTTTTTTTTTTTAAGTAACTCCGATTGTGTTTGGCTGAAAGAAGAAAGTCATATACACCTAGGATGGCTTGAGGGTGAGTAAATCAAGGGATAATTTTTAGTTTTGGGTGAACTAACCCTTTAATACACCTCTTAACATGTTTTTAATTTATGTTAAAGAAATGATTTTTGGATGTGCATAATGTCATAAATGTCAGGATAATACAACAAGATCAAAGCCTCATTCAAAGAATGTCATTCTTGAAAATAAAACTTTTTTTAAGTAGTTTGGCATAATCTTTTATTAGCAGATTATTCTTTTTTTCTTTTTTTAACTGCTTTACTGCTTATTAATAACAACTTTTGCTTATTGAACAACTTTTCACCATTAGATCAAAGTCATGTGGTCCAACCAACATGCCCTTGTAAACTCCTGCGACTCACCAATGCTTGTAAGAGAATATGACAGACAGATCATGTTTTTATTTTATTCATTTTTTTGCTTAAATATGACATATTTAGGGTGGCATCTGCTGGTGAACTGTAGTCACTGCAAGCTTGAAAGTCTGATGCATCTTAATCATCCATAAAGAGCACAGGAAAACACACACACAAAAGTGATTCATATTGTGTTTACCATATTAACATTCTTGAATGTGACACATGTTTGACAACTGAAATGACCTGCTCTTAAGTAACATCATGCTTTCTTTTTTCATATTTCAGAGAACCAAGTGGCAGTAGTCTGATTAAAACCTGAACTGTTGGACCACTTTTAGTTATAATGACATCAGATTTCTGAAACTAATTTTATTTTTAAAGGAGGTAAGGCTTTTGTCCCACTTTTTTCTTTCTTTTTTTTTTTTTAAAAGAATGATCTTTTATATCTTTTTGTCATTGATTGTAATCACATTGTAACATCACTTTGATCGAACAATATTCCCAAAGGTTCTTTTGTTAATTTCAATGTTGATTCAACAGCAATGACGCAGAATCAACATTATAATGTAAAGTTGATTCACTGACATTACCGCTTGATTATTGTTGATTATACCGCTGATTATTTCAGTATTGACTCAGCATTGATGGTGTAGAATGTGTAATATTGATTTAATGCCATTACCATTGATTTTTTTGTTGAAATCTCAACATTGTTTCAACATTAATCGTCTGTGAAAAAGTGATATTGAACCAACATCACTTCATAACGTTGATTCAATGACATTATCATGGATTTTTTGTTGGAATCTCATCACTGTTTCAACATTGATATTTCATATTAAACCAACATCACTTTGTAACAATAATTCAAAGCAATTAGTATTGCCGCATCAACATTGACTCAACATCATTTCAATGATTGCTTGCTATCTGGGAACATAATCAGTTATTAATATTTCGTTGGCTCTCTCATGTGGCACAATATGACATTTCATTGCTTTATCAAAAATAAAACAATTGACTCAAAGCAACTATGCAATATGCTTACAAAATCCTTAACACTTTTAATTCATATTTGAATAAAGGGTGAAGATGTAAATTTTCCTTGACACAACATCACTTTATAGGCAACTACTATATGGCAGTTCTTTGACTTTTCAGCTGATCTTCAAACCATGCAGCAAAAGCAAGCCACTTTTGAGGTATTGCGAGATTCCAGAGTTATTGAAGCCACTGATGGAACTCGTGTTCGCATCTTTGTTCCAACTGTAAATGAGGAACATATATCAAAAGAATAGGATTCCACAGCATTAAAACTTATTCATGATAATTTTGCACAATGCAAAGCAATTTTTCAAAATAAATTCAAATATTAAAATAAATGTTTTATTGTCTTAACCATTTCATGCATGAATTATGACAACCTCAAATATTTAACAAACCAATTAATACAATTATATAAAATCATGTGAAAACTATAAAAATATACAAAAATATATAATACAACTTAAATTATTGCAAACGCAATTGAGTTCCCATTCCCATTCAGCCAGCAGATTAAGAACTTCATACAAGTTGAACCAAAATGGACACATTTCTACCATAGTTCTAGTTCATAGTTCTACCTTAGATCTCAGAGAAAACCTCAGACTGAAATCTACATTGATCTATTGATGTTTTCAGACTGTGGAAAAGCTAGCAATCGGGGGGTGTTCAATCTCATCAAGTAACATGCATAATGCAATCAGATTACTTTTTGATGTAACAAAAAAATAACGCATTACAAGCACGGCCATTATGTAATCAGATTCATTTTTTTGATGTAATGAGTAATGCATTACAAGTACATTTTTTTTTTGTACTTCAAGTTAACATTTTTCATTAACACTTCTAATTACACTCTAATTGTCACATTTGCTGTGTCTGTCCTTGGTCTTTTAAATTGAAGTGTATCCAGTGCTTTATTTTATCTTCTTTGTAGTTTTTATGTTGATTAGTCTCCCCAGGTGTTTCCCCATTTACCACACCCCTTGTTATCTTGTTAAGCTAGTCTTCCCTGTGTATATATAGTGCTTGTGTCTCACTTGTGTTGAATATATTCCTGTGTTCATGTACCCCTGGGTTTTCCCTTCGTATTCACTGCTACCTGTGTTTTTTTTTTTTTTTTTTTTTTTTTTTTCGTCTAGTTGAATACTTTAATAAACTTTAAGCTGCAGTTGGATCCTCTTCTCTGCCTGCTTCCTTGTTCCTGAGCAAAATGTAACAGAACGACTGACCACAATGAATCCAGCAGCTAGAATCATGGTTCTCCGTCAAGGAGATCGTCCTATCGAGGAGTATGTGAGGGACTTTGTTGAACTGGCTCATTTGTTTAAAATGGGGGAAATCGCCCTTATGATTTAAAAAAAAAAATATATATATATGTTTTTTTATTTTTTCGGGGGGCCTATCTGAGCTACTCTACGTTTATTATGGGAGTCGCAGAGGAGGAGCACTGTACTCCTCCAGACATCATGGCCACTAGTCCAAACTCCCATCCTAAGAAGGCTCCAGCCCCTGACCAGAGTCCTGTGGCGGCTCCAGCCCCTGACCAGAGTCCTGTGGCGGCTCCAGCCCCTGACCAGAGTCCTGTGGCGGCTCCAGCCCCTGACCAGAATCCTGTGGCGGCTCCAGCCCCTGACCAGAGTCCTGTGGCGGCTCCAGCCCCTGACCAGAGTCCTGTGGCGGCTCCAGCCCCTGACCAGAGTCCTGTGGCGGCTCCAGCCCCTGACCAGAGTCCAGCGAAGGCTCAAGCCCCTGACCAGACTCCAGCAACATCTCCTGTCCCATCGATCTTCCAACAACATCTGTCACCGCCGAGAGTCCAGTGAGGACTTCGTCTCATGTCCAGAGTCCAGAGGGGACTTTGTCTAACATCCAACATCCCGAGGGGACTCCGTTCAAGTCAGCTCCAGACCATGAACCCATTGCTCCGCCACTGAATCTCCTGCACTGCTATGGCTTCCTGAACTTCCTGCACCGCCATGGTCCCTTGAACTTCCTGCCCCTCCATGGCTTCTGGAACTATCGGTCGTAACCATGGTCATAGTCCTGTTCCCCTGCATGGGCCTCGCCCACCATCCCTCCCCCAAGACCGCCCTCCTGGACTTTTGATTTTTGTTGGATTGTGGAGCGTCTGGAATCCTAACCCCCAGGAGTCGGCCGTTGTACCGGCGTGATAGTTTCTTATCAGTGCCAAAGAGACTCAAACAACTTTTGATAATGTTTTTTATCATTCAGGCAAGTGTTATACATCATTGTAATCTGTTAAGTTTCTATTATTTTTTTGTGTACAGTCACAATAAAAACAAATTGTTGTGCTTCTTGCAAAATAAAGAAAACAAACATGATGCGCGATCCACAGCCTCTCTGTCAAAGACGTTCATTCAGATAGTCTTCAGAAAAGTAACTCTAACTTAGTCACAAACATGAGACATATGTCTAAAGAAACGTTGAAATGTCAGGTTTTAAATAATGTAAATCAAATCGAAAACAAATATTCTGTGTTTATGTAATCTGTTTGAAAAGGGAGAGATGTCAGTCGTTCGCGAGCGTCTAATTATCTTCTCATTACCCGCTACTGCGCCACGCCCACGGGGCACGCGCTCTGAGTTTCAAATCTGACGCCATCCATGAGAGTAGAGCCGACGCCCACATCAACTCAACATCAACTCAAACACATCAACACTTCACATCAGTTTGAGGCGCAGTGAGGAATAATCCTGGAATATTTTACCTCAGAAAAAGCTGTTTATTTCTAAGAGCAACAGATCCAGGCGAGGATTGTGAGGCAAGTTTATTCTGTTAGTGTCTGTGAATATTAAATGCGAAACACTGTTTAAATATGAATCCTGCTGCAACATAAAATGTCATAGATGCAAGACTTTTTAGACAAGATTTATTTGGCTTGTTTTGGTTCTGTCACATGTGGTCTGTGTCTGTCCTTGGTCTTTTACATTGAAGTGTTTCCTGTGCTTTATTTTGTAGTTCTTTGTAGTTTTTGTGTTGATTAGTCTCCCCAGGTGTTTCCCATTTACCACGCCCCCCCTTGTTATCTTGTCTGCTTGTGTGTATATATACTCTTGTGCTTCTGTTGCCAGTCGTTTCTGTTGCTTGTTGGTGTGAAGCTGTAGTGTTCCTGGTCTTTGGATGTTGTTCCTGTTCCTGTTCCTGTTCCTGTTCCTGTTCCTGTTCCTGTTCCTGGTCAGAATTTCTGGTCTGGATTATCTTTGTTTTGTGTTTAAAATGTGCTGCAATTGGATTCTCATCTCTCCTCATCCCTGCTTACAACGTGACGCTAATAACACAAATATATTTATTTACAGCCAAAATTACTGCAGATCAAGTATTTTCAAGAGCAACAGCAATTATATGAAATGTAGTTAAAAAAAATAGTGATGCATGATGTCCAATTTAGGGTGCAGTGTTAATGTTGTGTTTCTCCTCCATGACACCCACCATAAAAGCTGAACCGCTCAGTTGTTATCCAATATCAATGTAATTGATCATCTCATTGATTGATTGGGATCACGCAAAGGCATGATCAAACTGAGATTCAGACTGTGTCTATTGTGGTTTTATATGCCAAGTATATATTCCTTGATCGGGTGGTCTCCCTGTCGGAGATACATGATCTGTGCAGCTAGATTCATTGTGGCTAGTCGTTCTGTAACATTTGCTGAGAGATGAGGCAGTGAGAGACTCCATTTGCATGCATGCTTTTAGTAACAAAACTCCACATGAATAGGCATATCTAACCCAAAACATAAACATGATCCACCACAAAACAACGATTAGCCAAGAGAAACACAAAGGTTATATATACACAGGGGCAAACAGGCTTTTGAAGACACCCCAAAACAAAAGTTCAGAGGTTCGAGGAAGACCTCAATGGTCATGTCAATGCCGAAAGAACATTCAGAGATGACCTGTTTGGTCGTGTCAGGTCTGACAGGAAATCAGCCTCTGGGGTCATAGTGGAGCCATCAGGGGACACAGAAATTAAAAAAAAAACAAGGCCTCAGTGGCCATAACAGAGCCGTCAGGGGAAACAGAAAGATCATAAACACCTTCTGTGGCTATAGCAAACAGGCTTAACATGCCATTTCCATTCCGCTCTTCTGCACTCCCATCTAAGCAACCAAGTATTTTCATTCAGCCATAGCTGATTCTAGTCTTATATCTCCTTAATTTGTATGGAGCAACATAGTCAAGGATATCAGAAGCCTTATTGAACAAATTAATCTACTCTTCTGAACCCATTGAAGTAGATGGAAATTTGATAGTGTCATGAATGAGTATAAAATGCTGATGAGAAATGACAAGGGGCCAGTTGTTCAAAAAGTTCAATCTGGATCAGAATGATCTGGATTTGGAAATCCCATGTTTTGCTATCCAGGATCAGGTAATCTTACTTAATCGTCTTACTTTTGTGCCGGTTTTTCAAAGAAAAATTGGATTGGATCACCCTGATCCAGATACAGACATTTTCAGATGACCAAATCTGGATTACTAGTGCTCTACGGAGCCCCTGAAGGGACATGCTGACGGAAAAAAATATAATGTAGGGAAAAAATGCTTTTGCGTTCTCTCTGAAAAGTTCACCAGAGAAATGTTGCGTACGCTCACAAATAACTTTTGACTGGTTCATCCCTTATTGTGCCAATGTAGCTTACAAACAGTGATAAAAAAACACTTTTTTTCTTTTATTATATATATATATATATATATATATATATATATATATATATATATATATATATATATATATATATATATATATATATATATAAAAAAAAAATAATAATTTTATATTTTAGTTTGTTATTGAAATCTGTTTGGGGATTATTTCATGGGGACAAGATCATTTTTATTTTATTTTTACTATACCGAATAGCTTAATTGGTAGCCTATGTCTACTTTATCTGCTTTATCACTGTTACAACGGTTACACAAGTCAAGCGCAAAATATAAATAAAAGCATATACACTAAATGATACAAATTTATTTTTTGACCAATTTTAAAGTTTTACTACATTTTCTTCCTGGAAATCCACCTTGAAATCCTACCCCCTGTTGGGATCAGGATAATCCTTTTTTTTTTTTTGGATCAAAGTTATCCAAAGCCTACTGACAAGTTTTGAACAACACAAACTGAAGGTTTGATCCATCGTCTTGAAGAGAAAGTCGCTCAGGAAGGCAAGTTAAACTCGGCTCCGAAGTAGAAACATAATGCGAGACTGCAATGCAACGCCTCTTATACCAACGCGGTCGGCGGTACCCTATCCATGATTAAAGAAAGAACAGAATCATTCACTTCCGAGCCCCAAGAGGGCGAGGCTGGCAGTGTGAGATGCACAGCCTCGCCACTCTCGGCCCCCTCTGTCGCCAGCCCCCTGGCAGTTGAGACCCCCGCGGAATGCTGGTCCTTCCCTGGGGACCTGCAGGCATTTTCGGTTGACGAAGCATGCCTGGAATTCGGGCCGGCTAACTCTCACGTGATCCTGAGATACGTGCCCAAGGTTCCCACCACTCCCTTCAGGGACCAGGTGGTGAACCTGCAAGCGCTGCCGTTGGAGGAGGCATACCCAGCCTTGTCACTGCTCTGTCCAGTACGCACCATTCGCGCTTACGTAGACAGGACGCAGTGTTTCAGGACCTCAGACCAGCTCTTTGTCTGTTACGGAGAGAAGCAGAAAGGGAAGGCTCTCTCCAAGCGGAGGTTGTCTCACTGGATAGTGGACGCCATTGCCCTGGCATATCAGGTCCAGGGCCTGCCATGCCCCCTAGGGGTTAAGGCACACTCCACTAGGAGTGTAACCTCTTCTTGGGCTTTAGCGCATGGGGCCTCGCTAACAGACATTTGCAGAGCTGCAGGCTGGGCGACACCCAACACATTTGCAAGGTTCTATAACCTCCGAGTGGAGCCTGTGTCCTCTGGTGTACTCGCCCCAGCTGGCCAGTAACTGGACAGACTCAGGTGTCTTCACTTGCTGCACCATTCCACTCCGCGGACTGGATGCATGTGAATTTTTACTCAGGTGAGTTTCCCAGTAAGCCCTGAGTTCCTCCAGCACTGTTGATGCCGACACCAGAGTGCATGCCTACTTGGTCAGCCCTCGTGTTAGGCTAGGTGCCTCCATGTGGATGGTTCCCCTGCTGGGCAACCCCACATGTGTATCTCCACAGTTTGAGCATGTTTCTGCCCTTGGCAAGACACCTTGCCTCCCCTGGGGTTGAAAGATTTCACCTGCGGTTGGATACTCCAGGAAGCTCCATATGCAGCCCATACGTGGGTCATATGTGTATTCTAAGTTCTCCCTTCGGGCAGGCACTGTGTGGCATTTCTCCACGTGGGATATGCTTCCCAGTGTACCTTGGTAGCTGAGCCCAGCCTCTTGTTCATGCCAGGCTTCACAGCAGGGTGCTCAGGTCAGCACAGGATGCTGGAAGACAGGCGTTGTGGCGAGATTTAATTGGTACCCCCATTTCGTCAGTACTGACGTAACTCGGAGTGTACTGACTGAAAGGGAATGTCTCGGTTACGTATGTAACCCTCGTTCCGTCCGTTACGTCCCCATGCCACAACCGCTGGCTCCTCAGCAGGTAAATATAATGCGAGATTGCAATGCAATGCCTCTTATACCCACGCAGTGGGGCAGAGTTGCATTATCTACTGAATCTACTGAAGCCTTATGAAATCTTGCGGGCGAGAAACCACCCACCAATAGCATTCAAGTGCGCAAAATAGAGGTGGGCTCCCCTGCACTATAGGGTGCCGCTGAACACCATTGCGCCAGAATCTTGGACTGAAGCAGAGTGCAGCCGACAAAGACTCTGTCATGTAACACAGCAGCATACGCAGTGTCTCATTCCCTCCTCTCAGGGAACCGAGGTTACATTTGGCAACTGGAGACTTTCCCTTTTAAGTTGGTCTCTCGTCACTGCATCACCGGTAGGTGTCGCTATGGGGATATAATAAAATCCCGCCGCGTTGATAGCGAAGGTTCAAATTGGTTGCAAGTCAAACCGTAGACCTAGCTAAAGAAGTTCATGCAACGTAGACCTCATAAGCTCAGCGGCATAGCGGTTTTAAGAGCAAGTTGCTCAAGCATAGACTACTGCAAGAAAGGCAGCAGTGTCTGCACCTGTAACAACAGACTGCGAATGGCTAAACAACCTAGTTGAACACCACTTTAGCAGGGGCGTCAAGAACTGTTGTAATAGTCAATTCAGACAGCTTATTTGCTGCCAGCTCAGGTACGCCAAAATTTGCATACCAGATAGAATAGCAAGCTGCACCGAATACAGGGCAGCATAACAGCAGTAATCACATAACAGTGTGCACATAAGCACAGCTTCAACAGCCCAAGTGGTAACAACTGTTTACAGAAGTAGTCAATAGAAGACTTGGAGATAAGTGAGGTTAATCACTCACTGAAAGCACTTCAGATGCCAAGGGACCAAAACATATATCCTGAACATATATCCCAAATACACCTTTAGACCAGGCCCATGAAGAGGCGATAGCCCTTGTCGAGTGAGCTCTGATGTTAAGGGGGCATTCTTGTCCCTGGCTCGCCTAAGTGAAAACGATAGTGTTCACTATCCAGTGAGGGAGCCTCTGCTTAGACACTACCCGTCCCTTAGTACAGCCACCAAAGCACGCGAAGAGCTGGTCCGACTGAGTGGCTGAGTGGTCTATATAACCCCATAAAGACCTGACAGGGCAAACAGCATTCTGAGCATCAGCGTCATGTGAGGTTGACGGCTCAGAAGACAAAGCCGGCATTGAAAGCTGGACAGTCCATTCCAACAGACAGTCGCCTGAGTTCTCTCGCCCCAAAGTATGATAAAGACACTGATGTGGGTGGGTGACCGGGTGGGTGGATGACTTCACCATGCTGAAACCCTGGATTCAGAGATCATTCGCCCAATTGTCTTAG
Organism: Paracanthobrama guichenoti; assembly: GCA_018749465.1. Classification (NCBI taxonomy): domain Eukaryota; kingdom Metazoa; phylum Chordata; class Actinopteri; order Cypriniformes; family Gobionidae; genus Paracanthobrama; species Paracanthobrama guichenoti. The sequence goes on along the minus strand of CM031945.1, from coordinate 22,456,925 downwards.
ATCCCCAACATCATATCACAAAGCTACTCATTCAACATGTGGATCAACAGCTCCATCATCCTGGTGCAGAGCGAGTTCTGGGTGAGCTACGCCATCGATACTGGGTGTTTAGAGGTCGTGAATCGGTACACAAACACCAACATTCCTGTCAGGATTGCCAGTTTTGCCGTGCTAAGCCACAGACCCCACAGATGGCTGATCTTCCTCCCTGTTGGCTACATCTCTTCAAGCCACCATTTTACTCCACCGGTACAGACTGCTTTGGACCATTTCATGTAAAGATAAGACGTCGTCAGGAAAAGAGATGGGCGATCTTATAGAAGTGCTTAACAACTAGATGTTTACATCTCGATCTCCTTGAAAGACTGGACACTGACGCCTTCCTCCTTTCTTTGCAGCGCTTCCTAGCCCGGAGAGGAAAGCCTTTTGAGATACTCTGTGACAATGGCACTAACTTTACTGGAGATGATCACGAGTTAAAGGACACCTTTATTCGAATGGCTCCTGAACTTCAGGCAAAGCTGGCTAAACAGCAGATCCAGTTTCGCTATAACCCACCTAGTGCCCCTCACTTCGGCAGAACATGGGAGCGAGAAGTGAAATCCATTAAGACGAGTCATTCTACGGGAACAATCCATGGCTGAATCTGTCCTGCTATTGGAAGTTGAAGACATACTCAATTCCAAGCCGCTTGGCTATGTCTCATCGGATATTGCAGACCTGGATCCTGTGACTCCCAACCTGTTACTCATGGGACGCCGTGATGCTTTATTGCCACAAGTCCTTTATGACTCTAACAAACTCTTGAGGAAACGCAGATGGCGACATAGCCAGGTATTGGCCGATCAGTTCTGGACCGCTTTCACCCGCTGTGACTTACCAGAACTACAGGGTAGACAGAAATGGAGATCGGATGGCAAAGAGTTGGCAGTGGGACAAGTGGTGCTCTTAATTGATCATCAACTTCCACAAGCTTTGTGGCCTGTGGGTACTGTAGCAGAGACCTATGCAGGGGCTGACAGGAGAATTCAGACAGCCAAAGTCCAAGTAAGAGACAAGATGTACACACACACACCCTGTTGTGAAACTAATACAACTTCCCCAAATGACGGATGAAGACACAGATCCTTCTAACGGGCCTTCTTAAGGAATACAATTATCCTGGCTGATAATTGGGGCTCTCTGTGTCAGAAAGACTGTCCCGGAAAAGAAAATCTGTAGCACTCTCTGACAGACTGATATCAGAGTTGCTACTTCTAGTACATTGATGTGATAACTGCTCCACCTGTGTGCTCCTGATATTGTTCAATGTTGTGTGTTCATGCAACAAATGCGAGTAATTATATGAAGGTTTAGTCAACACTTTGTAGCCATTACATCAGATGTTGGGTAAATTGAGATATGCGAATGACAATCATGGATAGATGCTAATCCAGTTAGCCATGTTAGTATGATCAGGTTAACGTGCTGTTATATGCTGCATCATGCCATATATTGATTCTTTGTATTTCACAGCAAACAATGGAGTATTAATTTGTGATGACACTAAGCATGTGATACTTTGAGGCATTTTGTAGTGAACATGCATATTGTTCTTCCTTTTATTCATTTACAGACCACAACATAACTTCTTACCATCCTCATTGTAAATGGATGACACTGACAAATGCTATTAAAAGACATTTGAAGAGGATATACTTGTGTCTGGTTCTCTTACCAGAAAAAACATAATTGTCTGTCTGCAGAACTGCAAATTAACTAAGGCTGCAAGAGGTGCTACCCCACAACAGATGCAATGAGTTCCATTAAGGAAAAAGTCCTAGCTAATCCCAGCATTATAAAAGGGCAGGCAAAAATATAAGCACAGCCATGTGTAGATGTACACGGGGTGAATAAAAATGCATCACTTCAGTAGGTAAACTAAACTTTGTAAGAGATCTAGCTTCCGCCAGACACCCTTCCGTAGTAAACATAAGTGCAACACCTCACAGTTCAAAAGGCTTAAGCTACATTGTGTCAGTTACGCTTGTCGCAAGTTGAACACAGAAGGCGGTCTGACAGAAACTAGATATACTTTGTGGTAAATATGGATTTTCCATACCTTCAGAAGACCTTTATTTCTGCCAAAACCTGGCAATGGAGAACCGTTTTTTGGTACCAAAACTCTTAAGTCAAGAAAATAAGAGCACAAGACATTCACTAAACATAACATTTAGTTGACATTAAGCGAGAAGGCTTTTCGGTGCAGGCATTGGCAGGTCGGTTACAGGCATCAGCGGTTCAGCTGCAGGCTACTGTGGCTCGGCTTCAGGCACCGGCGGCTCGGCTTCAGGCACCGGCGGCTCGGCTTCAGGCACCGGCGGCTCGCCTTCAGGCACCGGCGGCTCGCCTTCAGGCACCGGCGGCTCGCCTTCAGGCACCGGCGGCTCGCCTTCAGGCACCGCCGGCTCGCCTTCAAGCCTCGGCATTTCCCCTGCAGGCTTCGGTGGTTGGGCTGCAGGCAACGGCGGTTGGCTTCCAGCCGGCATTTCCCCTGCAGGCTTCGGTGGTTGGGCTGCAGGCAACGGCGGTTTGGCTTCCAGCTGCAGGCAACGGCATTTCCCTGCAGGCGTTTCCGGTGGTGGTTGGGCTGCAGGCAACGGCAGTTTGGCTTTTAGCTTTGGCATTTCAGCTGCAGGCAACGGCAGTTTGGCTTTTAAGCTTTGGCATTTCAGCTGCAGGCAACGGCAGTTTGGCTTCAAGCTTTGGCATTTCCCCTGCAGGCTTCGGTGGTTGGGCTGCAGGCAACGGCAGTTTGGCTTTAAGCTTTGGCACTTCAGCTGCAGGCTTCACTGGATGGATACAAAATGTCAGCTTCAGTCTGTCCTTTCAGCATTCTGTCTCATACAGCACAACATACTCAACTCAAATAGCAAGTTTTATTTACAGAGTCAATAGTAAATTCAGCATTACGCATCTCCTAATTTTGTAAGAGCCAGTCGGTGTTTGAAAGTGATAGGAGCTGAATTCAGGTACTTGGGTCATTGAGTACAGTAAGAGTATGTGACAACAGAAGAAACTAGGGAAAGGGAGAAAGAAAAAAAGAAAACCCACACAACCGAATATAACACGGATACCTGTATATGGAGCCATACACTGACGCCCACATCCATTGCTGCAGCATTTCTCATTGTTCAGACAGTCACGGTCATAAACGCACAACTCTGCACACTTTCCTGCTCCAGATTTTGTGCTTGGACATTCTCCTGGCTTTGCTGTTTAACAGACACATGACAACACATGTCACTGTATGCTGAATGTCTCACTCACTGGCATCAATGATGAGCGGATTAGGTTTTACTGGAATAGTCTTTCTACTTCATAGGGTCAGGTTACAGTTCAATGTGTTACCTGCAGTTTCTTTGCAATTTGTGACGTTTACTCTGAATGAAAAGGAGACCTCTAACATCCATCATTAATTGAAACTCACTGAAAACAGGTGGCACACACACACGTCCACTGTTAAAGTGACAGCATTTGTGTCCTCCAGAGCAGCCTCTATCAGAAGTACATCCTCGACTGGACGGCATGACCGTCAACGTCGCCGGACACTGACCGGACACTACAGAAGAGGATTCAAGAGGATCATTAGGGGAGACCAGGGAGTGCTGCAATAGTTTGTTTCAGCAAGTCAGGAGTTTTACAAAGGGTCTCAAACATTCATATTTATCTGCTTCAAATCAAGCATTAAAAAAAACACCCCCCAGTTAAAAATCACTAAAAATATGCCAATCAGTTTCAAAGACAAAAGAGTGAGATTACAATCTAGCCCACTACAGAAGGGTGTGCAACAGAAGTTTAATGCTGATAGAAGACATGGACAGTCAATATATTGCTCACTTACTATTGCAACTAAATGTCCTGCATGTTTTAAAATAATATTTTGTAAGGCACTCATTTATGCATTTCCTCAGGCTGTGTACTGAAGCTAAAAGATCTCCTCACCTATGCCTCCAGCGTCTATTGTACTCAAACATGCAGACAGACACAATAAAACAGCACTCAACGAGAAGAACACTCGGGCTGTCATCCTCTCAACCTGCGCTCTCACAATGAACTCTACTGGAAACCGTGAGGCTCACAAAACACTGAAACCGTGTGCTGCTGAATCCCGCAACAAAAACCGCTGTTTAAAGGGGCTTTGAAAACGCCTTTTAAAGATCCAAGGAGGTCTGGATAACTCCAGCCCTGATGAAACGCACCTGCCTGTAGCTTTAGTAGTCTAATCTTGAAGACCTTGATTAGCTTGTTCAGGTGTGTTTGATTAGGGTTGGCGGAGCGGAGCGCGTTCACGGTGTATGTGGTATGACCGTAATTAGGAGATGATTGAGCGTTTCTATGGCAACACTATCAATGCCTAAATGAATCTGCAGGGGTCAGGTAGTTACAGCGATCTAAGTCGGAGCTCTCAGAAAAATGAGCACCCAATAAAACGAAATCTCCAAAACGATGCCATTCATTTGTGCTGATTTGTGCTGTTTAGTGTTTGAGATGTTGAACATATTTTTTTGTTTGTTTGTGTGATGTCACTCTCCGGACGTTCAAATCATAGACAAAAAAATATGGACGTAGTGTCCGTGACGTCACCCATAGGATTCTGAAGAGCACTTTTGAAGCGTAAAGTAGAGACGAGCTGGCCGTTGCCGAAAATGGGCAAAGAGGCGGGACGTGGGCGGAGCTGAGTGACGCAATTACTAACAGACTGCGGATAAATGGCTATTCACCTGTCACTCAAAGTGGCCACGCCCTTAATTATGCAGAACGTTAAGGCTTTATATAATGTAAACGAATGAGTTATATAAAAAAATTCACCCCCCTCACAGTTGTCATGAAGGGTAAAATTTGCCTTATAGACCAAAACCACAATTTGTACCAGGCTGTAAATATGTGTTTTTCTGCTCTAAAGTTGGGCATTTAAACATGGGGCTCCATGAGATTCTGCTCCCTTCTGGAGCCTGTCTGTTTGTGCTGTAATGCCACTCTCGGTTTTCCTGCAAGATGGTGGACTGAGTAGTCAAGTTGTGACGAGCTCTCACATAAGTCCCAAGTTTGATTAGTTTGACAAGTTATATTTCACCTTCACCTGCTAAATTTGCAAGCGAAACATACCTCAAGTGATTGAATACCATGATAGATATGGAGGATCTTGGATACGCTATGGAAATAACTGTAGGTTCAAGCAAAAGGGAGCAAGGAGTTGAATCTGATCCACCTACACCGTGTAAACCCCAAAAGGGGAAAAGATCCAGAAAACCGACGGAGAGTGAGGATGAGGTGTCCAATTCGGTTATACTGGAAGCAATTAGAGCCCTGGGAACTAAGGTAGATGTACAACATGAAGAAATAAGCATGCAAATGAAGCAACACAGTGCGATGATCGCAAGCGTTGCCAAATCCGTACAAATTAATGCGCAGGAGTTAAAAGAATGTAAAGACAAAATCAGAATGATGGAGAATCAAATTGAAACACTGACTGAAGTCAACAAGGATCTGAAAGTTCCTGAAGAAAGGTCCAAAAGGAGATGATGTCTTCGTATATAGGGTCTCAAGGAGAACTCCAATGAACACATAAGAGAGGATGTGATTCAACTCCTTGGCAAGATAACGCCTGAGTTTGCTTCTACCATGACGGAGGCTGTGGATGTCATGGGATGAGGTGTGAAGTGATAGAGAAAAGGGACTCTGTTTTCTTTCCCACAACTTTACACGTCGGTAACAGATTACATCCTTATTTTTATTTTTTTGAATTGAATTTAAAGTTCTTTCTGTTTAATTGTTCATGTTCACGTTAAAATCTGGCATCTTATTTTCTTCTTTAAATTGTAGGGGTTTAAAGGACTCTGTTAAGCGAAAAGGCAATTTTCTTATTTTTCAAAAAAATCTCATTGTTTTTTTTTTTTTTACAAGAAACACATTCGGAGTCAACGGATACTGTCTTTTGGGAAAAAAACAGTGGGGAGATGATATGATATTTAGTGACGGTTCAAATCGGTCTGAAAGTGTCACTATATGCATGAATAAATGCCCAGGAAAAATTATTATTCACAAGGCTGATGTAGATGGCCATTGGCTTGCTGTGGTCCTACATTTAGACGATATATTTTTAATTTTAGTTAATATATATGGATATAATATTCGCACCCAGAATAAGGAGCTGTTGGAGACTGTGTCAAATGTCATGAATGATCTGAAAAATAACTACCCTACAGAATTTATTTTAATTGGAGGTGATTTTAACATGACACCGGATGACTATATGGATAGACAACCTTCTAAATTTACCATTTCTCACATTAACAATATTGTTCATAATTTTTGCTTATCCAATTTGTTAATTGATATTTGGAGGAACTTAAACCCCAAATCCAGACACTTTTCGTGGTTCAAACCAAATGCCACTTCAGTGTCCAGAACTGATTATTGGCTCGGTTCTGATACTCTTTCGAATCATGTAACTAGATGTAGTATTTCTGATGCCCCCCGAAATGATCATTGTGTGATCAACTTAGCCCTAGAACAAAAAGATAAATCTGGTATTACCAAAGCTTATCGGAAATTTAATGCAGAATTACTAACCCATAATGACTTCTGTACATATATTAGAAAAATATGATGACTTCAGCCCGGGTGATGGATGAATCCACCTCTGAGCCCTCAGCCACTGCTTCCTCAATGGAAGACGTGTTGGTGGGATTGAGGAGATCCTCAAAGTATTCCTTCCACCGTCCGATGATATCCCCAGTTGAGGTCAACAGCTGCCCATCTCCACTGTAAACAGTGTTGGTAGGGCACTGCTTCCCCCTCCTGAGGCGGCGAACGGTTTGCCAGAATCTCTTGAGGCCAACCGATAGTTTTTCTCCATGGCCTCACCGAACTCCTCCCAGGCCCGATTTTTTGCCTCCACAACTATCCGGGCTGCAGTCCACTTGGTCTGCCTGTACCCATCAGCTGCCTCAGGAGTCCCACAAGCCAACCAGGCCCGATAGGACTCCTTCTTCAGCTTGACGGCATCCCTTACTTCCGGTGTCCACCACCGGGTTCGGGGATTTCCGCCTCGACAGGCACCAGAGACCTTACGGCCACAGCTCCGAGCAAGGGAGGTGGAGAACATGGTCCACTCGGACTCAATATCGCCAGACTCCCTCGGGATCCGGTCGAAGCTCCGTCGGAGGTGGGAGTTGAAGATCTCTCTGACAGGGGGCTCGGCCAAACGTTCCCAACAGACCCTCACAGTACGTTTGGGTCTCCCGAGTCTGTCTAGCTTCCTCCCCCACCATCGGATCCAACTCACCACCAGGTGGTGATCAGTTGACAGCTCCGCACCTCTCTTCACCCGAGTGTCCAAGACATACGGCCGGAGGTCAGATGAGACGACCACAAAGTCGATCATCGACCTCCGGTCTAGGGTGTCCTGGTGCCACGTGCACTGATGGACACCCTTATGCTTGAACATGGTGTTCGTTATGGATAAGCCGTGGCTAGCACAGAAATCCAATAACAGAACACCACTCGGGTTCAGATCAGTTCCTCCCAATCACGCCCCTCCAGGTATCACTGTCACTGCCCACGTGTGCGTTGAAGTCCCCCAGTAGAATGATGGAGTCTCCAGTTGGAGCACTTTCCAGCACCCCTCCCAGAGACCCCATTAGGGCGGGTACTCGCACTGCCGTTTGGCCCGTGAGCACATACGACAGTGAGAGACCTATCCCCTACCCGAAGGCGCAGGGAAGCGACCCTCTCATTCACCGGGTTGAACTCCAACACATGGCAGCTGAGCTGGGGGGCTATAAGCAAACCCACTCCAGCCCGCCGCCTCTCACCATGGGCAACTCCAGAGTGGTAGAGAGTCCAGCCTCTCTCAAGAAGTGTGGTTCCAGAGCCCAAGCTGTGCGTGGAAGTGAGCCCGACTATCTCTAGCCGGTACCTCTCAACCTCCCGCACAAGCTCAGGCTCCTTCCCCACCAGCGAGGTGACATTCCATGTCCCTAAAGCCAGTTTCCGTGTCCAGAGATCGGGTCGTCGGGGGCCTAGCCTTCGACTGTTGCCCGATCCACTATGCACCGGCCCCATATGACCGGGCTGAAGTCATCGAGGTAGTTAAAAAGCTCCTCGGTGGCAAGGCACCGGGGGTCGATGAGATCCGCCCTGAGTACCTCAAGTCTCTGGATGTTGTGGGGCTGTCTTGGCTGACACGCCTCTGCAACATCGCGTGGCGGTTGGGGACAGTGCCTCTGGACTGGCAGACCGGGGTGGTGATCCCTCTTTTCAAGAAGGGGGACCGGAGAGTGTGTTCCAACTACAGGGGGATCACACTTCTCAGCCTCCCCGGGAAAGTCTATGCCAGGGTACTGGAGAGGAGAATTCGGCCGATAGTGGAACCTCGGATTCAGGAGGAACAGTGTGGTTTTCGTCCCGGTCGTGGAACACTGGACCAGCTCTATACCCTTTCCAGGGTGCTGGGGGGTTCATGGGAGTTTGCCCAACCAATCCACATGTGTTTTGTGGATTTGGAGAAGGCATTCGACTGTGTCCCTCGTGGTGTCCTGTGGAGGGTGCTCTGGGAGTATGGGGTCCGGGGCCCCTTGCTTAGGGCTGTTTGGTCCCTGTACGACCAGAGCAGGAGCTTGCAAGTCAGCAAGTCAGACTTGTTCCCGGTGCATGTTGGACTCCGGCAGGGCTGCCCTTTGTCACCGGTTCTGTTCATAATTTTTATGGACAGAATTTCTAGGCGCAGCCAAGGGCCGGAGGGTGTCCGGTTTGGGAACCACATGATTTCGTCGCTGCTTTTTGCGGATGACGTTGTCATGTTGGCCTCCTCAGACCAGGACCTTCAGCGTGCACTGGGGCGGTTTGCAGCCGAGTGTGAAGCGGCTGGGATGAGAATCAGCACCTCCAAATCCGAGGCCATGGTTCTCAGTCGGAAAAGGGTGGCTTGCCCACTTCAGGTTGGTGGAGAGATTTTGCCTCAGGTGGAGGAGTTCAGGTATCTTGGGGTCTTTGTTCACGAGTGAGGGAAGGATGGAACGGGAGATTGACAGACGGATCGGTGCAGCTTCTGCAGTAATGCGGTCAATGTACCGGTCTGTCGTGGTGAAGAAGGAGCTGAGCTGTAAGGCGAAGCTCTCGATTTACCGGTCAATCTACGTTCCTACTCTCACCTATGGTCATGAGCTGTGGGTCATGACCGAAAGGACAAGATCCCGGATACAGGCGGCCGAAATGAGCTTTCTCCGCAGGGTTGCTGGGCGCTCCCTTAGAGATAGGGTGAGAAGCTCAGTTACTCGGGAGGAGCTCAGAGAAGAGCCGTTGCTCCTCCACATCGAGAGGAGCCAGTTGAGGTGGCTCGGGCATCTATTTCGGATGCCTCCTGGACGCCTTCCCGGGGAGGTGTTTCGGGCATGTCCCACCGGGAGGAGGCCCCGGGGAAGACCTAGGACACGCTGGAGGGATTATGTCTCCCGGCTGGCCTGGGAACGCCTCGGGGTTCCCCCGGAAGAGCTGGAGGAAGTGGCTAGGGAGAGGGAAGTCTGGGCGTCTCTGCTTAGACTGTTGCCCCCGCGGAAGCGGAAGATAATGGATGGATGGATGGATGGATATTAGAAAAATAATTGCTGATTTTAAAATAAAAATAATGCCAAGTGGTACTAAATGGGAATATTTAAAACATAAATTAAGAGAATATTCTATAACTTTTAGCAAAACTTTGATAAAATAGAAATGTGAAAAAGAAGTCCATTTAATTCAAGAAATTAATAAATGTTGTTGTCAATCTAATATGTCAGATGAAGAGAGAGATAAACTTATTAAGCTACACTCCACTTTAGATGAATTTTATATTAAAAAGGCAAAAGGGGCATACGTGAGATCCAGGGCGAAGTGGCTGGACGAAGGGGAAAAAAATAGTTCATACTTCATTAATTTGGAAAAAAGAAGAAAAGAACTCAATCAACAGCTTAATAGTGAACCAAGTAGAACATTCAAATCATAACATAATAGCTAAAGAGGTGTTTAAATTCTACTCTAATTATATTCCTCATCTTATTCCTCTGTTAATTCTAATTCCTTTTTTCAGATGATAAAAAATAATATCCCGTCAATTGATAGTGTGTTTCAAGAACTATGTGAATCTGACTTTTCCATACAAGAGCTAGATACAGCGATTAAACAGAGTAAACCTGGTAAATCACCAGGACCCGATGGTTTAACTATAGATTTTTTTAAATTCTTCTGGGTTGACCTAAAATATCTTTTATTTGAAGCCAACTATGAAACAAGGGCTTATAGCTTTGATACCAAAGCCAGGAAAAGATAAGAGATTATTAGATAATTTACGCCCCAATAACATTACTAAATACAGATTATAAACTATTTACTAAAGCACTGGCTTATAGATTAAAAACTTGAAACTTGAGGGTGAGTAAATCAAGGGATCATTTTTAGTTTTGGGTGAACTAACCCTTTAATACACCTCTTAACATGTTTTTAATTTATGTTAAAGAAATGATTTTTGGATGTGCATAATGTCATAAATGTCAGGATAATACAACAAGATCAAAGCCTCATTCAAAGAATGTCATTCTTGAAAATAAAACTTTTTTAAGTAGTTTGGCATAATCTTTTATTAGCAGATTATTCTTTTTTTCTTTTTTTAACTGCTTTACTGCTTATTAATAACAACTTTTGCTTATTGAACAACTTTTCACCATTAGATCAAAGTCATGTGGTCCAACCAACATGCCCTTGTAAACTCCTGCGACTCACCAATGCTTGTAAGAGAATATGACAGACAGATCATGTTTTTATTTTATTCATTTTTTTAGCTTAAATATGACATATTTAGGGTGGCATCTGCTGGTGAACTGTAGTCACTGCAAGCTTGAAAGTCTGATGCATCTTAATCATCCATAAAGAGCACAGGGAAAACACACACACAAAAGTGATTCATATTGTGTTTACCATATTAACATTCTTGAATGTGACACATGTTTGACAACTGAAATGACCTGCTCTTAAGTAACATCATGCTTTCTTTTTTCATATTTCAGAGAACCAAGTGGCAGTAGTCTGATTAAAACCTGAACTGTTGGACCACTTTTAGTTATAATGACATCAGATTTCTGAAACTAATTTTATTTTTAAAGGAGGTAAGGCTTTTGTCCCACTTTTTCTTTCTTTTTTTTTTTTTTTTAAAGAATGATCTTTTATATCTTTTTGTCATTGATTGTAATCACATTGTAACATCACTTTGATCGAACAATATTCCCAAAGGTTCTTTTTGTTAATTTCAATGTTGATTCAACAGCAATGACGCAGAATCAACATCATAATGTAAAGTTGATTCACTGACATTACCGTTGATTATTGTTGATTATACCGCTGATTATTTCAGTATTGACTCAGCATTGATGGTGTAGAATGTGTAATATTGATTTAATGCCATTACCATTGATTTTTTTGTTGAAATCTCAACATTGTTTCAACATTAATCGTCTGTGAAAAAGTGATATTGAACCAACATCACTTCATAACGTTGATTCAATGACATTATCATGGATTTTTTTTGTTGGAATCTCACCACTGTTTCAACATTGATATTTCATATTAAACCAACATCACTTTGTAACAATAATTCAAAGCAATTAGTATTGCCGCATCAACATTGACTCAACATCATTTCAATGATTGCTTGCTATCTGGGAACATAATCAGTTATTAATATTTCGTTGGCTCTCTCATGTGGCACAATATGACATTTCATTGCTTTATCAAAAATAAAACAATTGACTCAAAGCAACTATGCAATATGCTTACAAAATCCTTAACACTTTTAATTCATATTTGAATAAAGGGTGAAGATGTAAATTTTCCTTGACACAACATCACTTTATAGGCAACTACTATATGGCAGTTCTTTGACTTTTCAGCTGATCTTCAAACCATGCAGCAAAAGCAAGCCACTTTTGAGGTATTGCGAGATTCCAGAGTTATTGAAGCCACTGATGGAACTCATGTTCGCATCTTTGTTCCAACTGTAAATGAGGGAACATATATCAAAAGAATAGGATTCCACAGCATTAAAACTTATTCATGATAATTTTGCACAATGCAAAGCAATTTTTCAAAATAAATTCAAATATTAAAATAAATGTTTTATTGTCTTAACCATTTCATGCATGAATTATGACAACCTCAAATATTTAACAAACCAATTAATACAATTATATAAAATCATGTGAAAACTATAAAAAATATACAAAAAATATATAATACAACTTCAATTATTGCAAACGCAATTGAGTTCCCATTCCCATTCAGCCAGCAGATTAAGAACTTCATACAAGTTGAACCAAAATGGACACATTTCTACCATAGTTCTAGTTCATAGTTCTACCTTAGATCTCAGAGAAAACCTCAGACTGAAATCTACATTGATCTATTGATGTTTTCATACTGTGGAAAAGCTAGCAATCGGGGGTGTTCAATCTCATCAAGTAACATGCATAATACAATCAGATTATTTTTTGATGTAACAAAAAAATAACGCATTACAAGCACGGCCATTATGTAATCAGATTCATTTTTTTGATGTAATGAGTAATGCATTACAAGTACATTTTTTTTTTTGTACTTCAAGTTAACATTTTTCATTAACACTTCTAATTACACTCTAATTGTCACATTTGCTGTGTCTGTCCTTGGTCTTTTAAATTGAAGTGTATCCAGTGCTTTATTTTATCTTCTTTGTAGTTTTTATGTTGATTAGTCTCCCCAGGTGTTTCCCCATTTACCACACCCCTTGTTATCTTGTTAAGCTAGTCTTCCCTGTGTATATATAGTGCTTGTGTCTCACTTGTGTTGAATATATTCCTGTGTTCATGTACCCCTGGGTTTTCCTTCAGATTATTCACTGCTACCTGTGTTTTTTTTTTTTTCGTCTAGTTGATTACTTTAATAAACTTTAAGCTGCAGTTGGATCCTCTTCTCTGCCTGCTTCCTTGTTCCTGAGCAAAATGTAACAGAACGACTGACCACAATGAATCCAGCAGCTAGAATCATGGTTCTCCGTCAAGGAGATCGTCCTATCGAGGAGTATGTGAGGGACTTTGTTGAACTGGCTCATTTGTTTAAAATGGGGGAAATCGCCCTTATGATTTTTTTTATATGTTTTTTATTTTTTCGGGGGGCCTATCTGAGCTACTCTACGTTTATTATGGGAGTCGCAGAGGAGGAGCACTGTACTCCTCCAGACATCATGGCCACTAGTCCAAACTCCCATCCTAAGAAGGCTCCAGCCCCTGACCAGAGTCCTGTGGCGGCTCCAGCCCCTGACCAGAGTCCTGTGGCGGCTCCAGCCCCTGACCAGAGTCCTGTGGCGGCTCCAGCCCCTGACCAGAATCCTGTGGCGGCTCCAGCCCCTGACCAGAGTCCTGTGGCGGCTCCAGCCCCTGACCAGAGTCCTGTGGCGGCTCCAGCCCCTGACCAGAGTCCTGTGGCGGCTCCAGCCCCTGACCAGAGTCCTGCGGCGGCTCAAGCCCCTGACCAGACTCCAGCAACGTCTCCTGTCCCATCGATCTTCCAACAACATCTCCTGTCACCGCCGAGAGTCCAGTGAGGACTTCGTCTCATGTCCAGAGTCCAGAGGGGACTTTGTCTAACATCCAACATCCCGAGGGGACTCCGTTCAAGTCAGCTCCAGACCATGAACCCATTGCTCCGCCATTGAATCTCCTGCACTGCTATGGCTTCCTGAACTTCCTGCACCGCCATGGTTCCTTGAACTTCCTGTGCCGCCATGGTCCCTTGAACTTCCTGCCCCTCCATGGCTTCTGGAACTATCGGTCGTAATCATGGTCATAGTCCTGTTCCCCTGCATGGGCCTCGCCCACCATCCCTCCCCCAAGACCGCCCTCCTGGACTTTTGATTTTTGTTGGATTGTGGAGCGTCTGGAATCCTAACCCCCAGGAGTCGGCCGTTGTACCGGCGCGATAGTTTCTTATCAGTGCCAAAGAGACTCAAACAACTTTTGATAATGTTTTTTATCATTCAGGCAAGTGTTATACATCATTGTAATCTGTTAAGTTTCTATTATTTTTTTGTGTACAGTCACAATAAAAACAAATTGTTGTGCTTCTTGCAAAATAAAGAAAACAAACATGATGCGCGATCCACAGCCTCTCTGTCAAAGACGTTCATTCAGATAGTCTTCAGAAAAGTAACTCTAACTTAGTCACAAACATGAGACATATGTCTAAAGAAACGTTGAAATGTCAGGTTTTAAATAATGTAAATCAAATCGAAAACAAATATTCTGTGTTTATGTAATCTGTTTGAAAAGGAGAGATGTCAGTCGTTCGCGAGAGTCTAATTATCTTCTCATTACCCGCTAATGCGCCACGCCCACGGGGCACGCGCTCTGAGTTTCAAATCTGACGCCATCCATGAGAGTAGAGCCGACGCCCACATCAACTCAACATCAACTCAAACACATCAACACTTCACATCAGTTTGAGGCGCAGTGAGGAATAATCCTGGAATATTTTACCTCAGAAAAAGCTGTTTATTTCTAAGAGCAACAGATCCAGGCGAGGATTGTGAGGCAAGTTTATTCTGTTAGTGTCTGTGAATATTAAATGCGAAACACTGTTTAAATATGAATCCTGCTGCAACATAAAATGTCATAGATGCAAGACTTTTAGACAAGATTTATTTGGCTTGTTTTGGTTCTGTCACATGTGGTCTGTGTCTGTCCTTGGTCTTTTACATTGAAGTGTTTCCTGTGCTTTATTTTGTAGTTCTTTGTAGTTTTTGTGTTGATTAGTCTCCCCAGGTGTTTCCCATTTACCACGCCCCCCCTTGTTATCTTGTCTGCTTGTGTGTATATATACTCTTGTGCTTCTGTTGCCAGTCGTTTCTGTTGCTTGTTGGTGTGAAGCTGTAGTGTTCCTGGTCTTTGGATGTTGTTCCTGTTCCTGTTCCTGTTCCCTGTTCCTGTTCCTGTTCCTGTTCCTGGTCAGAATTTCTGGTCTGGATTATCTTTGTTTTGTGTTTAAAATGTGCTGCAATTGGATTCTCATCTCTCCTCATCCCTGCTTACAACGTGACGCTAATAACACAAATATATTTATTTACAGCCAAAATTACTGCAGATCAAGTATTTTCAAGAGCAACAGCAATTATATGAAATGTAGTTAAAAAAAATAGTGATGCATGATGTCCAATTTAGGGTGCAGTGTTAATGTTGTGTTTCTCCTCCATGACACCCACCATAAAAGCTGAACCGCTCAGTTGTTATGCAATATCAATGTAATATCCCAGAGTCCAATTGGGATCACGCAAAGGCATGATCAAACTGAGATTCAGACTGTGTCTATTGTGGTTTTATATGCCAAGTATATATTCCTTGATCGGGTGGTCTCCCTGTCGGAGATACATGATCTGTGCAGCTAGATTCATTGTGGCTAGTCGTTCTGTAACATTTGCTGAGAGATGAGGCAGTGAGAGACTCCATTTGCATGCATGCTTTTAGTAACAAAACTCCACATGAATAGGCATATCTAACCCAAAACATAAACATGATCCACCACAAAACAACGATTAGCCAAGAGAAACACAAAGGTTATATATACACAGGGGCAAACAGGCTTTTTGAAGACACCCCAAAACAAAAGTTCAGAGGTTCGAGGAAGACCTCAATGGTCATGTCAATGCCGAAAGAACATTCAGAGATGACCTGTTTGGTCGTGTCAGGTCTGACAGGAAATCAGCCTCTGGGGTCATAGTGGAGCCATCAGGGGACACAGAAATTAAAAAAAAAACAAGGCCTCAGTGGCCATAACAGAGCCGTCAGGGGAAACAGAAAGATCATAAACACCTTCTGTGGCTATAGCAAACAGGCTTAACATGCCATTTCCATTCCGCTCTTCTGCACTCCCATCTAAGCAACCAAGTATTTTCATTCAGCCATAGCTGATTCTAGTCTTATATCTCCTTAATTTGTATGGAGCAACATAGTCAAGGATATCAGAAGCCTTATTGAACAAATTAATCTACTCTTCTGAACCCATTGAAGTAGATGGAAATTTGATAGTGTCATGAATGAGTATAAAATGCTGATGAGAAATGACAAGGGGCCAGTTGTTCAAAAAGTTCAATCTGGATCAGAATGATCTGGATTTGGAAATCCCATGTTTTGCTATCCAGGATCAGGTAATCTTACTTAATCGTCTTACTTTTGTGCCGGTTTTTCAAAGAAAATTGGATTGGATCACCCTGATCCAGATACAGACATTTTCAGATGACCAAATCTGGATTACTAGTGCTCTCACGGAGCCCTGAAGGGACATGCTGACGGAAAAAAAATATAATGTAGGGAAAAAATGCTTTTATGCGTTCTCTCTGAAAAGTTCACCAGAGAAATGTTGCGTGCGCTCACAAATAACTTTTGACTGGTTCATCCCTTATTGTGCCAATGTAGCTTACAAACAGTGATAAAAAAAACACTTTTTTTTTTATATATATATATATATATATTTTTATATATATATATATATATATATATATATATATATATATATATATATATATATATATATAAAAAAAAAATAATAATTTTATATTTTAGTTTGTTATTGAAATCTGTTTGGGGATTATTTCATGGGGACAAGATCATTTTTATTTTATTTTTACTATACCGAATAGCTTAATTGGTAGCCTATGTCTACTTTATCTGCTTTATCACTGTTACAACGGTTACACAAGTCAAGCGCAAAATATAAATAAAAGCATATACACTAAATGATACAAATTTATTTTTTGACCAATTTTAAAGTTTTACTACATTTTCTTCCTGGAAATCCACCTTGAAATCCTACCCCCTGTTGGGATCAGGATAATCCTTTTTTTTTTTTTTTGGATCAAAGTTATCCAAAGCCTACTGACAAGTTTTGAACAACACAAACTGAAGGTTTGATCCATCGTCTTGAAGAGAAAGTCGCTCAGGAAGGCAAGTTAAACTCGGCTCCGAAGTAGAAACATAATGCGAGACTGCAATGCAACGCCTCTTATACCAACGCGGTCGGCGGTACCCTATCCATGATTAAAGAAAGAACAGAATCATTCACTTCCGAGCCCCAAGAGGGCGAGGCTGGCAGTGTGAGATGCACAGCCTCGCCACTCTCGGCCCCCTCTGTCGCCAGCCCCCTGGCAGTTGAGACCCCGCGAATGCTGGTCCTTCCCTGGGGACCTGCAGGCATTTTCGGTTGACGAAGCATGCCTGGAATTCGGGCCGGCTAACTCTCACGTGATCCTGAGATACGTGCCCAAGGTTCCCACCACTCCCTTCAGGGACCAGGTGGTGAACCTGCAAGCGCTGCCGTTGGAGGAGGCATACCCAGCCTTGTCACTGCTCTGTCCAGTACGCACCATTCGCGCTTACGTAGACAGGACGCAGTGTTTCAGGACCTCAGACCAGCTCTTTGTCTGTTACGGAGAGAAGCAGAAAGGGAAGGCTCTCTCCAAGCGGAGGTTGTCTCACTGGATAGTGGACGCCATTGCCCTGGCATATCAGGTCCAGGGCCTGCCATGCCCCCTAGGGGTTAAGGCACACTCCACTAGGAGTGTAACCTCTTCTTGGGCTTTAGCGCATGGGGCCTCGCTAACAGACATTTGCAGAGCTGCAGGCTGGGCGACACCCAACACATTTGCAAGGTTCTATAACCTCCGAGTGGAGCCTGTGTCCTCTGGTGTACTCGCCCCAGCTGGCCAGTAACTGGACAGACTCAGGTGTCTTCACTTGCTGCACCATTCCACTCCGCGGACTGGATGCATGTGAATTTTTACTCAGGTGAGTTTCCCAGTAAGCCCTGAGTTCCTCCAGCACTGTTGATGCCGACACCAGAGTGCATGCCTACTTGGTCAGCCCTCGTGTTAGGCTAGGTGCCTCCATGTGGATGGTTCCCCTGCTGGGCAACCCCCACATGTGTATCTCCACAGTTTGAGCATGTTTCTGCCCTTGGCAAGACACCTTGCCTCCCCTGGGGTTGAAAGATTTCACCTGCGGTTGGATACTCCAGGAAGCTCCATATGCAGCCCATACGTGGGTCATATGTGTATTCTAAGTTCTCCCTTCGGGCAGGCACTGTGTGGCATTTCTCCACGTGGGATATGCTTCCCAGTGTACCTTGGTAGCTGAGCCCAGCCTCTTGTTCATGCCAGGCTTCACAGCAGGGTGCTCAGGTCAGCACAGGATGCTGGAAGACAGGCGTTGTGGCGAGATTTAATTGGTACCCCCATTTCGTCAGTACTGACGTAACTCGGAGTGTACTGACTGAAAGGGAATGTCTCGGTTACGTATGTAACCCTCGTTCCGTCCGTTACGTCCCCATGCCACAACCGCTGGCTCCTCAGCAGGTAAATATAATGCGAGATTGCAATGCAATGCCTCTTATACCCACGCAGTGGGGCAGAGTTGCATTATCTACTGAATCTACTGAAGCCTTATGAAATCTTGCGGGCGAGAAACCACCCACCAATAGCATTCAAGTGCGCAAAATAGAGGTGGGCTCCCCTGCACTATAGGATGCCGCTGAACACCATTGCGCCAGAATCTTGGACTGAAGCAGAGTGCAGCCGACAAAGACTCTGTCATGTAACACAGCAGCATACGCAGTGTCTCATTCCCTCCTCTCAGGGAACCGAGGTTACATTTGGCAACTGGAGACTTTCCCTTTTAAGTTGGTCTCTCGTCACTGCATCACCGGTAGGTGTCGCTATGGGGATATAATAAAATCCCGCCGCGTTGATAGCGAAGGTTCAAATTGGTTGCAAGTCAAACCGTAGACCTAGCTAAAGAAGTTCATGCAACGTAGACCTCATAAGCTCAGCGGCATAGCGGTTTTAAGAGCAAGTTGCTCAAGCATAGACTACTGCAAGAAAGGCAGCAGTGTCTGCACCTGTAACAACAGACTGCGAATGGCTAAACAACCTAGTTGAACACCACTTTAGCAGGGGCGTCAAGAACTGTTGTAATAGTCAATTCAGACAGCTTATTTGCTGCCAGCTCAGGTACGCCAAAATTTGCATACCAGATAGAATAGCAAGCTGCACCGAATACAGGGCAGCATAACAGCAGTAATCACATAACAGTGTGCACATAAGCACAGCTTCAACAGCCCAAGTGGTAACAACTGTTTACAGAAGTAGTCAATAGAAGACTTGGAGATAAGTGAGGTTAATCACTCACTGAAAGCACTTCAGATGCCAAGGGACCAAAACATATATCCTGAACATATATCCCAAATACACCTTTAGACCAGGCCCATGAAGAGGCGATAGCCCTTGTCGAGTGAGCTCTGATGTTAAGGGGGCATTCTTGTCCCTGGCTCGCCTAAGTGAAAACGATAGTGTTCACTATCCAGTGAGGGAGCCTCTGCTTAGACACTACCCGTCGCCCTTAGTACAGCCACCAAAGCACGCGAAGAGCTGGTCCGACTGAGTGGCTGAGTGGTCTATATAACCCCATAAAGACCTGACAGGGCAAACAGCATTCTGAGCATCAGCGTCATGTGAGGTTGACGGCTCAGAAGACAAAGCCGGCATTGAAAGCTGGACAGTCCATTCCAACAGACAGTCGCCTGAGTTCTCTCGCCCCAAAGTATGATAAAGACACTGATGTGGGTGGGTGACCGGGTGGGTGGATGACTTCACCATGCTGAAACCCTGGATTCAGAGATCATTCGCCCAATTGTCTTAGATCCCCAACATCATATCACAAAGCTACTCATTCAACATGTGGATCAACAGCTCCATCATCCTGGTGCAGAGCGAGTTCTGGGTGAGCTACGCCATCGATACTGGGTGTTTAGAGGTCGTGAATCGGTACACAAACACCAACATTCCTGTCAGGATTGCCAGTTTTGCCGTGCTAAGCCACAGACCCCACAGATGGCTGATCTTCCTCCCTGTTGGCTACATCTCTTCAAGCCACCATTTTACTCCACCGGTACAGACTGCTTTGGACCATTTCATGTAAAGATAAGACGTCGTCAGGAAAAGAGATGGGCGATCTTATAGAAGTGCTTAACAACTAGATGTTTACATCTCGATCTCCTTGAAAGACTGGACACTGACGCCTTCCTCCTTTCTTTGCAGCGCTTCCTAGCCCGGAGAGGAAAGCCTTTTGAGATACTCTGTGACAATGGCACTAACTTTACTGGAGATGATCACGAGTTAAAGGACACCTTTATTCGAATGGCTCCTGAACTTCAGGCAAAGCTGGCTAAACAGCAGATCCAGTTTCGCTATAACCCACCTAGTGCCCCTCACTTCGGCAGAACATGGGAGCGAGAAGTGAAATCCATTAAGACGAGTCATTCTACGGGAACAATCCATGGCTGAATCTGTCCTGCTATTGGAAGTTGAAGACATACTCAATTCCAAGCCGCTTGGCTATGTCTCATCGGATATTGCAGACCTGGATCCTGTGACTCCCAACCTGTTACTCATGGGGCGCCGTGATGCTTTATTGCCACAAGTCCTTTATGACTCTAACAAACTCTTGAGGAAACGCAGATGGCGACATAGCCAGGTATTGGCCGATCAGTTCTGGACCGCTTTCACCCGCTGTGACTTACCAGAACTACAGGGTAGACAGAAATGGAGATCGGATGGCAAAGAGTTGGCAGTGGGACAAGTGGTGCTCTTAATTGATCATCAACTTCCACAAGCTTTGTGGCCTGTGGGTACTGTAGCAGAGACCTATGCAGGGGCTGACAGGAGAATTCAGACAGCCAAAGTCCAAGTAAGAGACAAGATGTACACACACACACCCTGTTGTGAAACTAATACAACTTCCCCAAATGACGGATGAAGACACAGATCCTTCTAACGGGCCTTCTTAAGAATACAATTATCCTGGCTGATAATTGGGGCTCTCTGTGTCAGAAAGACTGTCCCGGAAAAGAAAATCTGTAGCACTCTCTGACAGACTGATATCAGAGTTGCTACTTCTAGTACATTGATGTGATAACTGCTCCACCTGTGTGCTCCTGATATTGTTCAATGTTGTGTGTTCATGCAACAAATGCGAGTAATTATATGAAGGTTTAGTCAACACTTTGTAGCCATTACATCAGATGTTGGGTAAATTGAGATATGCGAATGACAATCATGGATAGATGCTAATCCAGTTAGCCATGTTAGTATGATCAGGTTAACGTGCTGTTATATGCTGCATCATGCCATATATTGATTCTTTGTATTTCACAGCAAACAATGGAGTATTAATTTGTGATGACACTAAGCATGTGATACTTTGAGGCATTTTGTAGTGAACATGCATATTGTTCTTCCTTTTATTCATTTACAGACCACAACATAACTTCTTACCATCCTCATTGTAAATGGATGACACTGACAAATGCTATTAAAAGACATTTGAAGAGGATATACTTGTGTCTGGTTCTCTTACCAGAAAAAACATAATTGTCTGTCTGCAGAACTGCAAATTAACTAAGGCTGCAAGAGGTGCTACCCCACAACAGATGCAATGAGTTCCATTAAGGAAAAAGTCCTAGCTAATCCCAGCATTATAAAAGGGCAGGCAAAAATATAAGCACAGCCATGTGTAGATGTACACGGGGTGAATAAAAATGCATCACTTCAGTAGGTAAACTAAACTTTGTAAGAGATCTAGCTTCCGCCAGACACCCTTCCGTAGTAAACATAAGTGCAACACCTCACAGTTCAAAAGGCTTAAGCTACATTGTGTCAGTTACGCTTGTCGCAAGTTGAACACAGAAGGCGGTCTGACAGAAACTAGATATACTTTGTGGTAAATATGGATTTTCCATACACAAATGCATACCTTCAGAAGACCTTTATTTCTGCCAAAACCTGGCAATGGAGAACCGTTTTTTGGTACCAAAACTCTTAAGTCAAGAAAATAAGAGCACAAGACATTCACTAAACATAACATTTAGTTGACATTAAGCGAGAAGGCTTTTCGGTGCAGGCATTGGCAGGTCGGTTACAGGCATCAGCGGTTCAGCTGCAGGCTACTGTGGCTCGGCTTCAGGCACCGGCGGCTCGCCTTCAGGCACCGGCGGCTCGGCTTCAGGCACCGGCTCAGGCACCGGCGGCTCGGCTTCAGGCACCGGCGGCTCGGCTTCAGGCACCGGCGGCTCGCTTCAGGCACCGGCGGCTCGGCTTCAAGCTTCGCGGCATTTCCCCTGCAGGCTTCGGTGGTTGGGCTGCAGGCAACGGCGGTTTGGCTTCCAGCTTCGGCATTTCCCCTGCAGGCGTCGGTGGTTGGGCTGCAGGCAACGGCAGTTTGGCTTTTAGCTTTGGCATTTCAGCTGCAGGCAACGGCAGTTTGGCTTCAAGCTTTGGCATTTCCCCTGCAGGCTTCGGTGGTTGGGCTGCAGGCAACGGCAGTTTGGCTTTAAGCTTTGGCACTTCAGCTGCAGGCTTCACTGGATGGATACAAAATGTCAGCTTCAGTCTGTCCTTTCAGCATTCTGTCTCATACAGCACAACATACTCAACTCAAATAGCAAGTTTTATTTACAGAGTCAATAGTAAATTCAGCATTACGCATCTCCTAATTTTGTAAGAGCCAGTCGGTGTTTGAAAGTGATAGGAGCTGAATTCAGGTACTTGGGTCATTGAGTACAGTAAGAGTATGTGACAACAGAAGAAACTAGGGAAAGGGAGAAAGAAAAAAGAAAACCACACAAACCGAATATAACACGGATACCTGTATATGGAGCCATACACTGACGCCCACATCCATTGCTGCAGCATTTCTCATTGTTCAGACAGTCACGGTCATAAACGCACAACTCTGCACACTTTCCTGCTCCAGATTTTGTGCTTGGACATTCTCCTGGCTTTGCTGTTTAACAGACACATGACAACACATGTCACTGTATGCTGAATGTCTCACTCACTGGCATCAATGATGAGCGGATTAGGTTTTACTGGAATAGTCTTTCTACTTCATAGGGTCAGGTTACAGTTCAATGTGTTACCTGCAGTTTCTTTGCAATTTGTGACGTTTACTCTGAATGAAAAGGAGACCTCTAACATCCATCATTAATTGAAACTCACTGAAAACAGGTGGCACACACACACGTCCACTGTTAAAGTGACAGCATTTGTGTCCTCCAGAGCAGCCTCTATCAGAAGTACATCCTCGACTGGACGGCATGACCGTCAACGTCGCCGGACACTGACCGGACACTACAGAAGAGGATTCAAGAGGATCATTAGGGGAGACCAGGGAGTGCTGCAATAGTTTGTTTCAGCAAGTCAGGAGTTTTACAAAGGGTCTCAAACATTCATATTTATCTGCTTCAAATCAAGCATTAAAAAAAACACCCCCCAGTTAAAAATCACTAAAAATATGCCAATCAGTTTCAAAGACAAAAGAGTGAGATTACAATCTAGCCCACTACAGAAGGGTGTGCAACAGAAGTTTAATGCTGATAGAAGACATGGACAGTCAATATATTGCTCACTTACTATTGCAACTAAATGTCCTGCATGTTTTAAAATAATATTTTGTAAGGCACTCATTTATGCATTTCCTCAGGCTGTGTACTGAAGCTAAAAGATCTCCTCACCTATGCCTCCAGCGTCTATTGTACTCAAACATGCAGACAGACACAATAAAACAGCACTCAACGAGAAGAACACTCGGGCTGTCATCCTCTCAACCTGCGCTCTCACAATGAACTCTACTGGAAACCGTGAGGCTCACAAAACACTGAAACCGTGTGCTGCTGAATCCCGCAACAAAAACCGCTGTTTAAAGGGGCTTTGAAAACGCCTTTTAAAGATCCAAGGAGGTCTGGATAACTCCAGCCCTGATGAAACGCACCTGCCTGTAGCTTTAGTAGTCTAATCTTGAAGACCTTGATTAGCTTGTTCAGGTGTGTTTGATTAGGGTTGGCGGAGCGGAGCGCGTTCACGGTGTATGTGGTATGACCGTAATTAGGAGATGATTGAGCGTTTCTATGGCAACACTATCAATGCCTAAATGAATCTGCAGGGGTCAGGTAGTTACAGCGATCTAAGTCGGAGCTCTCAGAAAAATGAGCACCCAATAAAACGAAATCTCCAAAACGATGCCATTCATTTGTGCTGATTTGTGCTGTTTAGTGTTTGAGATGTTGAACATATTTTTTTGTTTGTTTGTGTGATGTCACTCTCCGGATGTTCAAATCATAGACAAAAAAATATGGACGTAGTGTCCGTGACGTCACCCATAGGATTCTGAAGAGCACTTTTGAAGCGTAAAGTAGAGACGAGCTGGCCGTTGCCGAAAATGGGCAAAGAGGCGGGACGTGGGCGGAGCTGAGTGACGCAATTACTAACAGACTGCGGATAAATGGCTATTCACCTGTCACTCAAAGTGGCCACGCCCTTAATTATGCAGAACGTTAAGGCTTTATATAATGTAAACGAATGAGTTATATAAAAAAATTCACCCCCCTCACAGTTGTCATGAAGGGTAAAATTTGCCTTATAGACCAAAACCACAATTTGTACCAGGCTGTAAATATGTGTTTTTCTGCTCTAAAGTTGGGCATTTAAACATGGGGCTCCATGAGATTCTGCTCCCTTCTGGAGCCTGTCTGTTTGTGCTGTAATGCCACTCTCGGTTTTCCTGCAAGATGGTGGACTGAGTAGTCAAGTTGTGACGAGCTCTCACATAAGTCCCAAGTTTGATTAGTTTGACAAGTTATATTTCACCTTCACCTGCTAAATTTGCAAGCGAAACATACCTCAAGTGATTGAATACCATGATAGATATGGAGGATCTTGGATACGCTATGGAAATAACTGTAGGTTCAAGCAAAAGGGAGCAAGGAGTTGAATCTGATCCACCTACACCGTGTAAACCCCAAAAGGGGAAAAGATCCAGAAAACCGACGGAGAGTGAGGATGAGGTGTCCAATTCGGTTATACTGGAAGCAATTAGAGCCCTGGGAACTAAGGTAGATGTACAACATGAAGAAATAAGCATGCAAATGAAGCAACACAGTGCGATGATCGCAAAGCGTTGCCAAATCCGTACAAATTAATGCGCAGGAGTTAAAAGAATGTAAAGACAAAATCAGAATGATGGAGAATCAAATTGAAACACTGACTGAAGTCAACAAGGATCTGAAAGTTCCTGAAGAAAGGTCCAAAAGGAGATGATGTCTTCGTATATAGGGTCTCAAGGAGAACTCCAATGAACACATAAGAGAGGATGTGATTCAACTCCTTGGCAAGATAACGCCTGAGTTTGCTTCTACCATGACGGAGGCTGTGGATGTCATGGGATGAGGTGTGAAGTGATAGAGAAAAGGGACTCTGTTTTCTTTCCCACAACTTTACACGTCGGTAACAGATTACATCCTTATTTTTATTTTTTTGAATTGAATTTAAAGTTCTTTCTGTTTAATTGTTCATGTTCACGTTAAAATCTGGCATCTTATTTTCTTCTTTAAATTGTAGGGGTTTAAAGGACTCTGTTAAGCGAAAGGCAATTTTCTTATTTTTCAAAAATCTCATTGTTTTTTTGTTTTTTTTACAAGAAACACATTCGGAGTCAACGGATACTGTCTTTTGGGAAAAAAACAGTGGGGAGATGATATGATATTTAGTGACGGTTCAAATCGGTCTGAAAGTGTCACTATATGCATGAATAAATGCCCAGGAAAAATTATTATTCACAAGGCTGATGTAGATGGCCATTGGCTTGCTGTGGTCCTACATTTAGACGATATATTTTTAATTTTAGTTAATATATATGGATATAATATTCGCACCCAGAATAAGGAGCTGTTGGAGACTGTGTCAAATGTCATGAATGATCTGAAAAATAACTACCCTACAGAATTTATTTTAATTGGAGGTGATTTTAACATGACACCGGATGACTATATGGATAGACAACCTTCTAAATTTACCATTTCTCACATTAACAATATTGTTCATAATTTTTGCTTATCCAATTTGTTAATTGATATTTGGAGGAACTTAAACCCCAAATCCAGACACTTTTCGTGGTTCAAACCAAATGCCACTTCAGTGTCCAGAACTGATTATTGGCTCGGTTCTGATACTCTTTCGAATCATGTAACTAGATGTAGTATTTCTGATGCCCCCCGAAATGATCATTGTGTGATCAAAAAGATAAATCTGGTATTACCAAAGCTTATCGGAAATTTAATGCAGAATTACTAACCCATAATGACTTCTGTACATATATTAGAAAAATATGATGACTTCAGCCCGGGTGATGGATGAATCCACCTCTGAGCCCTCAGCCACTGCTTCCTCAATGGAAGACGTGTTGGTGGGATTGAGGAGATCCTCAAAGTATTCCTTCCACCGTCCGATGATATCCCCAGTTGAGGTCAACAGCTGCCCATCTCCACTGTAAACAGTGTTGGTAGGGCACTGCTTCCCCCTCCTGAGGCGGCGAACGGTTTGCCAGAATCTCTTCGAGGCCAACCGATAGTTTTTCTCCATGGCCTCACCGAACTCCTCCCAGGCCCGATTTTTTGCCTCCACAACTATCCGGGCTGCAGTCCACTTGGTCTGCCTGTACCCATCAGCTGCCTCAGGAGTCCCACAAGCCAACCAGGCCCGATAGGACTCCTTCTTCAGCTTGACGGCATCCCTTACTTCCGGTGTCCACCACCGGGTTCGGGGATTTCCGCCTCGACAGGCACCAGAGACCTTACGGCCACAGCTCCGAGCAAGGGAGGTGGAGAACATGGTCCACTCGGACTCAATATCGCCAGACTCCCTCGGGATCCGGTCGAAGCTCCGTCGGAGGTGGGAGTTGAAGATCTCTCTGACAGGGGGCTCGGCCAAACGTTCCCAACAGACCCTCACAGTACGTTTGGGTCTCCCGAGTCTGTCTAGCTTCCTCCCCCACCATCGGATCCAACTCACCACCAGGTGGTGATCAGTTGACAGCTCCGCACCTCTCTTCACCCGAGTGTCCAAGACATACGGCCGGAGGTCAGATGAGACGACCACAAAGTCGATCATCGACCTCCGGTCTAGGTGTCCTGGTGCCACGCACACTGATGGACACCCTTATGCTTGAACATGGTGTTCGTTATGGATAAGCCGTGGCTAGCACAGAAATCCAATAACAGAACACCACTCGGGTTCAGATCAGTTCCTCCCAATCACGCCCCTCCAGGTATCACTGTCACTGCCCACGTGTGCGTTGAAGTCCCCCAGTAGAATGATGGAGTCTCCAGTTGGAGCACTTTCCAGCACCCTCCCAGAGACCCCATTAGGGCGGTACTCGCACTGCCGCTTGGCCCGTAGGCACATACGACAGTGAGAGACCTATCCCCTACCCGAAGGCGCAGGGAAGCGACCCTCTCATTCACCGGGTTGAACTCCAACACATGGCAGCTGAGCTGGGGGGCTATAAGCAAACCCACTCCAGCCCGCCGCCTCTCACCATGGGCAACTCCAGAGTGGTAGAGAGTCCAGCCTCTCTCAAGAAGTGTGGTTCCAGAGCCCAAGCTGTGCGTGGAAGTGAGCCCGACTATCTCTAGCCGGTACCTCTCAACCTCCCGCACAAGCTCAGGCTCCTTCCCCACCAGCGAGGTGACATTCCATGTCCCTAAAGCCAGTTTCCGTGTCCAGAGATCGGGTCGTCGGGGGCCTAGCCTTCGACTGTTGCCCGATCCACTATGCACCGGCCCCATATGACCGGGCTGAAGTCATCGAGGTAGTTAAAAAGCTCCTCGGTGGCAAGGCACCGGGGGTCGATGAGATCCGCCCTGAGCACCTCAAGTCTCTGGATGTTGTGGGGCTGTCTTGGCTGACACGCCTCTGCAACATCGCGTGGCGGTTGGGGACAGTGCCTCTGGACTGGCAGACCGGGGTGGTGGTCCTCTCTTTCAAGAAGGGGGACCGGAGAGTGTGTTCCAACTACAGGGGGATCACACTTCTCAGCCTCCCCGGGAAAGTCTATGCCAGGGTACTGGAGAGGAGAATTCGGCCGATAGTGGAACCTCGGATTCAGGAGGAACAGTGTGGTTTTCGTCCCGGTCGTGGAACACTGGACCAGCTCTATACCCTTTCCAGGGTGCTGGGGGGTTCATGGGAGTTTGCCCAACCAATCCACATGTGTTTTGTGGATTTGGAGAAGGCATTCGACTGTGTCCCTCGTGGTGTCCTGTGGAGGGTGCTCTGGGAGTATGGGGTCCGGGGCCCCTTGCTTAGGGCTGTTTGGTCCCTGTACGACCAGAGCAGGAGCTTGCAAGTCAGCAAGTCAGACTTGTTCCTGGTGCATGTTGGACTCCGGCAGGGCTGCCCTTTGTCACCGGTTCTGTTCATAATTTTTATGGACAGAATTTCTAGGCGCAGCCAAGGGCCGGAGGGTGTCCGGTTTGGGAACCACATGATTTCGTCGCTGCTTTTTGCGGATGACGTTGTCATGTTGGCCTCCTCAGACCAGGACCTTCAGCGTGCACTGGGGCGGTTTGCAGCCGAGTGTGAAGCGGCTGGGATGAGAATCAGCACCTCCAAATCCGAGGCCATGGCTTGCCCACTTCAGGTTGGTGGAGAGATTTTGCCTCAGGTGGAGGAGTTCAGGTATCTTGGGGTCTTGTTCACGAGTGAGGGAAGGATGGAACGGGAGATTGACAGACGGATCGGTGCAGCTTCTGCAGTAATGCGGTCAATGTACCGGTCTGTCGTGGTGAAGAAGGAGCTGAGCTGTAAGGCGAAGCTCTCGATTTACCGGTCAATCTACGTTCCTACTCTCACCTATGGTCATGAGCTGTGGGTCATGACCGAAAGGACAAGATCCCGGATACAGGCGGCCGAAATGAGCTTTCTCCGCAGGGTTGCTGGGCGCTCCCTTAGAGATAGGGTGAGAAGCTCAGTTACTCGGGAGGAGCTCAGAGAAGAGCCGTTGCTCCTCCACATCGAGAGGAGCCAGTTGAGGTGGCTCGGGCATCTATTTCGGATGCCTCCTGGACGCCTTCCCGGGGAGGTGTTTCGGGCATGTCCCACCGGGAGGAGGCCCCGGGGAAGACCTAGGACACGCTGGAGGGATTATGTCTCCCGGCTGGCCTGGGAACGCCTCGGGGTTCCCCCGGAAGAGCTGGAGGAAGTGGCTAGGGAGAGGGAAGTCTGGGCATCTCTGCTTAGACTGTTGCCCCCGCGGAAGCGGAAGATAATGGATGGATGGATGGATGGATATTAGAAAAATAATTGCTGATTTTAAAATAAAAATAATGCCAAGTGGTACTAAATGGGAATATTTAAAACATAAATTAAGAGAATATTCTATAACTTTTAGCAAAACTTTGATAAAATAGAAATGTGAAAAAGAAGTCCATTTAATTCAAGAAATTAATAAATGTTGTTGTCAATCTAATATGTCAGATGAAGAGAGAGATAAACTTATTAAGCTACACTCCACTTTAGATGAATTTTATATTAAAAAGGCAAAAGGGGCATTCGTGAGATCCAGGGCGAAGTGGCTGGACGAAGGGGAAAAAAATAGTTCATACTTCATTAATTTGGAAAAAGAAGAAAAGAACTCAATCAACAGCTTAATAGTGAACCAAGTAGAACATTATGTGAATCTGACTTTTCCATACAAGAGCTAGATACAGCGATTAAACAGAGTAAACCTGGTAAATCACCAGGACCCGATGGTTTAACTATAGATTTTTTTAATTCTTCTGGGTTGACCTAAAATATCTTTTATTTGAAGCCAACTATGAAACAAGGGCTTATAGCTTTGATACCAAAGCCAGGAAAAGATAAGAGATTATTAGATAATTTACGCCCCAATAACATTACTAAATACAGATTATAAACTATTTACTAAAGCACTGGCTTATAGATTAAAAACTTGAAACTTGAGGGTGAGTAAATCAAGGGATCATTTTTAGTTTTGGGTGAACTAACCCTTTAATACACCTCTTAACATGTTTTTTTAATTTATGTTAAAGAAATGATTTTTGGATGTGCATAATGTCATAAATGTCAGGATAATACAACAAGATCAAAGCCTCATTCAAAGAATGTCATTCTTGAAAATCAAACTTTTTTAAGTAGTTTGGCATAATCTTTTATTAGCAGATTATTCTTTTTTCTTTTTTAACTGCTTTACTGCTTATTAATAACAACTTTTGCTTATTGAACAACTTTTCACCATTAGATCAAAGTCATGTGGTCCAACCAACATGCCCTTGTAAACTCCTGCGACTCACCAATGCTTGTAAGAGAATATGACAGACAGATCACGTTTTATTTTATTCATTTTTTTAGCTTAAATATGACATATTTAGGGTGGCATCTGCTGGTGAACTGTAGTCACTGCAAGCTTGAAAGTCTGATGCATCTTAATCATCCATAAAGAGCACAGGAAAACACACACACAAAAGTGATTCATATTGTGTTTACCATATTAACATTCTTGAATGTGACACATGTTTGACAACTGAAATGACCTGCTCTTAAGTAACATCATGCTTTCTTTTTCATATTTCAGAGAACCAAGTGGCAGTAGTCTGATTAAAACCTGAACTGTTGGACCACTTTTAGTTATAATGACATCAGATTTCTGAAACTAATTTTATTTTTAAAGGAGGTAAGGCTTTTGTCCCACTTTTTTCTTTTTTTTTTTTTTAAAAGAATGATCTTTTATATCTTTTTGTCATTGATTGTAATCACATTGTAACATCACTTTGATCGAACAATATTCCCAAAGGTTCTTTTTGTTAATTTCAATGTTGATTCAACAGCAATGACGCAGAATCAACATCATAATGTAAAGTTGATTCACTGACATTACCGTTGATTATTGTTGATTATACCGCTGATTATTTCAGTATTGACTCAGCATTGATGGTGTAGAATGTGTAATATTGATTTAATGCCATTACCATTGATTTTTTGTTGAAATCTCAACATTGTTTCAACATTAATCGTCTGTGAAAAGTGATATTGAACCAACATCACTTCATAACGTTGATTCAATGACATTATCATTGATTTTTTTGTTGGAATCTCACCACTGTTTCAACATTGATATTTCATATTAAACCAACATCACTTTGTAACAATAATTCAAAGCAATTAGTATTGCCGCATCAACATTGACTCAACATCATTTCAATGATTGCTTGCTATCTGGGAACATAATCAGTTATTAATATTTCGTTGGCTCTCTCATGTCGCACAATATGACATTTCATTGCTTTATCAAAAATAAAACAATTGACTCAAAGCAACTATGCAATATGCTTACAAAATCCTTAACGCTTTTAATTCATATTTGAATAAAGGGTGAAGATGTAAATTTTCCTTGACACAACATCACTTTATAGGCAACTACTATATGGCAGTTCTTTGACTTTTCAGCTGATCTTCAAACCATGCAGCAAAAGCAAGCCACTTTTGAGGTATTGCGAGATTCCAGAGTTATTGAAGCCACTGATGGAACTCGTGTTCGCATCTTTGTTCCAACTGTAAATGAGGGAACATATATCAAAAGAATAGGATTCCACAGTATTAAAACTTATGATAATTTTGCACAATGCAAAGCAATTTTTCAAAATAAATTCAAATATTAAAATAAATGTTTTATTGTCTTAACCATTTCATGCATGAATTATGACAACCTCAAATATTTAACAAACCAATTAATACAATTATATAAAATCATGTGAAAACTATAAAAAATATACAAAAAAATATATAATACAACTTCAATTATTGCAAACGCAATTCCCATTCAGCCAGCAGATTAAGAACTTCATGCAAGTTGAACTTTGTGTATCTTTGATATCAGAACATGAGGACATGATTCCATCAAAGATCTCTACAACCGGTGAAGGTACAACTCTGTGGAACCCCAACTCAGAATGTAGAAAACGCTCACGCTCCTTCCAGTATACCAGAGTAGGTCTTATTAGCTTATTACCCTTATTAGCTGATAATTCTGATTATGTTCAAAATGGACACATTTCTACCATAGTTCTTGTTCATAGTTCTACCTTAGATCTCAGAGAAAACCTCAGACTGAAATCTACATTGATCTATTGATGTTTTCAGACTGTGGAAAAACTAGCAATCAGGTGTTTTCAATCTCATCTGAAATCAGCAGTGTAAGTAACATGCATAATGCAATCAGATAATGCAATACAAAATTAAAAGCTTGATATAACATGCATTAAAAGCACGGCCATTATGTAATCAGATTCATCTTTTTGATGTAACGAGTAATGCATTACAAGTAAAAAAAAATTCTTTTTAACATTTAACATTTTTCATTAACACTTCTAATTACACTCTAATTGTCACATGTGCTGTATCTGTCCTTGGTCTTTTAAATTGAAGTGTATCCAGTGTTTTATTTTATCATCTTTGTAGTTTTTATGTTGATTAGTCTCCCAGGTGTTTCCCCATTTACCACACCCCTTGTTATCTTGTTAAGCTAGTCTTCCTGTGTATATATATAGTGCTTGTGTCTCAGTTGTGTTGAATATATTCCTGTGTTCATGTACCCCTGGGTTTTCCCTTCGTATTCACTGCTACCTGTGGTTTTTTTGTCTAGTTGAATACTTTAATAAACTTTAAGCTGCAGTTGGATCCTCTTCTCTGCCTGCTTCCTTGTTCCTCAGCAAAATGTGACAGAACGACTGACCACAATGAATCCAGCAGCTAGAATCATGGTTCTCCATCAAGGAGATCGTCCTATCGAGGAGTATATGAGGGACTTTGTTGAACTGGCTCATTTGTCTAAAATGGGGGAAATCTCCCTTATGAATTTTTTTTTTTTTTTTTTTTTTTTTGGGCTATCTGAGCTACTCTACGTTTATTATGGGAGTCGCAGAGGAGGAGCACGGCACTCCTCCAGACATCATGGCCACTAGTCCAAACTCCCATCCTAAGAAGGCTCCAGCCCCTGACCAGAGTCCTGTGATGGCTCCAGCCCCTGACCAGAGTCCAGTGAAGGCTCCAGCCCCTGACCAGACTCCAGCAACGTCTCCTGTCCCATTGAGCTTCCAACAACATCTCCAGGCACCGCAGAGAGTCCAGCAACGTCTCCAGCCCAGAGTCCAGAGAGGACTCTGTCTCCTGTCCCGAGTCCAGAGGGGACTCCAAACTGTGCCCAGAGTCCAGTGAGGACTTCGTTGCCTATCCAGAGAGGACTTTGTTACCTGTCCAGAGTCCAGAGGGGACTTCGTCTCATGTCCAGAGTCCAGAGGGGACTTTGTCTAACATCCAACATCCCGAGGGTCAAGTCAGCTCCAGCCATGAAACCATTGCTCCGCCATTGAACCTCCTGCACTGCCGTGGCTTCCTGAACTTCCTGGACCGCCATGGTTCCTTGAACTTCCTGTGCCACCATGGTCCCTTGAACTTCCTGCCCTTCCATGGCTTCTGGAACTATTGGTTGTAACCATGGTCGTAGTCCTGTTCCCCTGCATGGACCTGGCCCACCATCCCTCAACCAAGACTGCCCTCCTGGACTTTTGATTTTTGTTGGATTGTGGAGCGTCTGGAATCCTTAACCCCCAGGAGTCGGCCGTTGCACCGGCGCGATAGTTTCTTATCAGTGCCAAAGAGACTCAAATAACTTTTGATAATGTTTTTTTTTTTATCATTCAGGCAAGTGTTATAGATCATTATAATCTGTTAAGTTTCTATAATTTTTTGTGTACAGTCACAATAAAAACAAATTGTTGTGCTTCTTGCAAAATAAAGAAAACAAACATGATGCGCGATCCGCAGCCTCTCTGTCAAAGACGTTCATTCAGATAGTCTTCAGAAAAGTAACTCTAACTTAGTAAATATTTGTCTCACAAACATGAGACATATGTCTAAAGAAACGTTGAAATGTCAGGTTTTAAATAATGTAAATCAAATCGAAAACAAATATTCTGTGTTTATGTAATCTGTTTGAAAAGGGAGAGATGTCAGTCATTCGCAAGCATCTAATAGCCCATGCAATCCATGAGAGTAGAGCCGACGCCCACATCAACTCAACATCAACTCAAACACGTCAACACTTTACATCAGTTTGAGATGCAGTGAGGAATAATCCTGGAATATTTTACCTCAGAAAAAGCTGTTTATTTCTAAGAGCAACAGATCCAGACAAGGATTGTGAGGTCAGTTTATTCTGTTAGCGTCTGTGAATATTAAACGGAAAACACCATTTAAATATGAATCCTGCTGCAACATAAAATGTCATAGACTTTTTAGACAAGATTTATTTGGCTTGTTTTGGTTCTGTCGCATGTGCTCTGTGTCTGTCCTTGGTCTTTTACATTGAAGTGTTTTCTGTGCTTTATTTTGTAGTTCTTTGTAGTTTTTGTGTTGATTAGTCTCCCCAGGTGTTTCCCATTTACCATGCCCCCTTGTTAGCTTGTCTGCTTGTGTGTATATACACTCACCTAAAGGATTATTAGGAACACCATACTAATACTGTGTTTGACCCCCTTTCACCTTCAGAACTGCCTTAATTCTACGTGGCATTGATTCAACAAGGTGCTGAAAGCATTCTTTAGAAATGTTGGCCCATATTGATAGGATAGCATCTTGCAGTTGATAGAGATTTGTGGGATGCACATCCAGGGCACGAAGCTCCCGTTCCACCACATCCCAAAGATGCTCTATTGGGTTGAGATCTGGTGACTGTGGGGGCCATTTTACTACAGTAAACTCACTGTCATGTTCAAGAAACCAATTTGAAATGATTCGAGCTTTGTGACATGGTGCATTATCCTGCTGGAAGTAGCCATCAGAGAATGGTGGTCATAAAGGCATGGACATGGTCAGAAACAATGCTCAGGTAGGCCGTGGCATTTAAACGATGCCCAATTGGCACTAAGGGGCCTAAAGTGTGCCAAGAAAACATCCCCCACACCATTACACCACCACCACCAAATTCTGACTCTACCATCTGAATGTCTTAACAGAAATCGAGACTCATCAGACCAGGGAACATTTTTCCAGTCTTCAACTGTCCAATTTTGGTGAGCTTTTGCAAATTGTAGCCTCTTTTTCCAATTTGTAGTGGAGATGAGTGGTACCCGGTGGGGTCTTCGGCTGTTGTAGCCCATCCGCCTCAAGGTTGTGCGTGTTGTGGCTTCACAAATGCTTTGCTGCATACCTCGGTTGTAACGAGTGGTTATTTCAGTCAAAGTTGCTCTTCTATCAGCTTGAATCAGTTGGCCCATTCTCCTCTGACCTCTAGCATCAACAAGGCATTTTCACCCACAGGACTGCTGCATACTGGATGCTTTTCCCTTTTCACACCATTCTTTGTAAACCCTAGAAATGGTTGTGCGTGAAAATCCCAGTAACTGAGCAGATTGTGAAGTACTCAGACTGGCCCGTCTGGCACCAACAACCATGCCACGCTCAAAATTGCTTAAATCACCTTTCGTTCCCATTCTGACATTCAGTTTAGAGTTCAGGAGATTTTCTTGACCAGCACCACACCCCTAAATGCATTGAAGAAACTGCCATGTGATTGGTTGATTAGATAATTGCATTAATGAGAAATTTTCCTAATGTTCCTAATAATCCTTTAGGTGAGTGTATACTCTTGTGCTTCTGTTGCCTGTTGTCAGTTGTTTCTGTTGCTTCTTGGTGTGAAGCTGTAGTGTTCCTGGTCTTTGGATGTTTGTCCTGTTCCTGTTCCTGTTCCTGGTCAGAATTTCTGGTCTGGATTATCTTTGTTTTGTGTTAATAATAAAATGTGCTGCAATTGGATTCTCATCTCTCTTCATCCCTGCTTACATTGTGACACTAATAACACAAATATATTTATTTACAGCCAAAATTACTGCAGATCAAGTATTTTCAAGAGAAACAGTAATTGTATGAAATGTAGTTAAAAAAAATAGTGATGCATGATGTCCAATTTAGGGTGCAGCGTGAATGTTGCGTTTCTCCTCCATGACACCCCCCATAAAAGCTGAACCGCTCAGTTGTTATGCAATATCAATGTAATATCCCAGAGTCCAATTGGGATCATGCAAAGCCATGATCAAACTGAGATTCAGACTATGTCTATTGTGGTTTTATATGCCAAGTATATATTCCTTGAACGGTTGGTCTCCCTGTCGGAGATACATGATCTGTGCAGCTAGATTCATTGTGGCTAGTCGTTCTGTAACATTTGCTGAGCGATGAGGCAGAGAGAGACTCCATTTGCATGCATGCTTTTAGTAACAAAGCTCCACATGAATAGACAGGCATATCTAACCCAAAACATAAATATGATCCACCACAAAACAACGACTAGCCAAGAGAAACACAAAGGTTATATATACACAGGGGCAAACAGGCTTAACAAAGTAACAAGGAAACAAGAAACACCTGGGGAGACTAATCAACATGAAAAACTACAATGAACTACAAACATGTCACCAGGACAGGAAATACAGGACATGGGGAAATATATGATAGAGCCTTAGCATGCCATTTCCGTTCCGCTCTTCTGCACTCCCTTCTAAGCAACCAAGAATTTTCATTCAGCCATAGCTGGTTCTAGTCTTATATCTCCTTAATTTGTATGGAGCAACATAGTCAAGGATATCAGAAGCATTATTGAACAAATGAATCTACTCTTCTGAACCCATTGAAGTAGATGGAAATTTGATAGTGTCATGAATGAGTATAAAATACTGATGAGAAATCACAAGGGGCCAGTTGTTCAAAAAGTTTAATCTGGATCAGAATGATCTGGATTTGGAAATCCCATGGTTTTGCTATCCAGGATCAGGTAATCTAACGTAATAGTCTTACTTTGTGCCGTTTTTTCAAAGCAAAATTGGATTGGATCACCCTGATCCAGATAAAGACTTTTTCGGATGACCAAATCTGGATTACTAGTGCTCTACGGAGCCCCTGAAGGGACATGCTGATGGAAAAAAAATATAATATAGGGAAAAATGCTTTTGCGTTCTCTCTGAAAAGTTCACCAGAGAAATGCTGCGTTCGCTCACAAATAACTTTTGACTGGTTCATCCCTTATTGTGCCAATGTAGCTTACAAACAGTGATAAAGAAAACACTTTTTTATTTTATATTTTATATTAAAAAAAAAATATAATATATATATATATATATATATATATATATATATATATATATATATATATATATATATATATATATATATATATCTATATATATCTCTAATAGTTTTTATTAATTTTATTTTATATTTTTTCGTTTATTATTGAAATCTGTTTGGGGATTATTTCATGGGACAAGATTATTTTATTTTATTTTTACTATACCGAATAGCTTAATTGGTAGCCTATGTCTACTTTATTTACTTCAAGATTCAAGAGTTTTATTTGTCACATACACAGTTATACACAGAATATACAACCGGCAGTGAAATGTAAACCGACAGTGAAATGTAAACTTTATCACTGTTACAACGGTTACACAAGTCAAGTGCAAAATATAAATAAAAGTATATACACTAAATGATACAAATTTATTTTTTGACCAATTTTAAAGTTTTACTACATTTTCTTCCTGGAATCCTACCCCTGTTGGGATCAGGATAATCCTTTTTTTTTTTTTGGCTCGTTATCCAAAACCTACTGACAAGTTTTGAACAACACAAACTGAAGGTTTGATCCAGATTAAAACTAGGATTGATTCCATGATCTAATCTGATTTCAGATTCCTTCTTTCCCTTTGAACAACCCATTTTCAAGATTTGATCAAATCCGATCAAAATTAAACAGATCAAATATTTAAACTCTGACTAAAGGCTTTGATGGACAGCAAATATGAATGTTAAAATCACTAAGTAGTACAATGTTGTCAAAAGTCACAATCACAGATAAAACATTGAAAAATTCCTGTATAAAATGCTTAGGAGGTCTATATACAAAGGCACATAATACAGGAACTAGGCAAAGCAATTAAAACTGATTTGGAGAAAACGTCTCTGGTTACCTAATGTAACCTCAGTTCCCTTTCAGTCAGTACACTCCGAGTTACATCAGTACTGACGAAATGGGGGTTTCGCCTAGAAGCCAACTGCCTTCGGGATATACAAAACAAGCCAATGGCATGAAAATGCCATGGGTCTGTGGAATTTGCATAATGCAACTCCGCCCCACCGCGTGGGTATAAGAGGCATTGCATTGCAATCTCGCATTATGTTTCTACTTCGGAGCCAAGTTTAACTTGCCTTCCTGAGCGATTTTCTCTTCAAGACGAGCGTCTCCCCAGAGTGTCGGTGTATGGCGCGTTCCAGCGGGTTCCGCATTCCTGTCAGATCTGTGCGGTGATCTAGCACAGCGTGCGTGTTCTCCCTGGGCGTCTCGACATTCTGCAGAGCAAACTCCTCTCTAAAAGAGCTACACGCGGCGCGTCTTTTTAAAGATGTCTCGCCCGTGTTCAGTTTCTGGGTGCGGACGGCTGGTTAGTCCGTTTAACGGGTATGATCGCTGTTTGGCGTGCTTGGGCCTCGTGCACGCCGAGCGCACGTTCATGGATGAGTCATGTTCTCACTACGGGAACATGACCATCGCAGTGTTGCGATCGAGACTCAGTGATCTCCGTCAATGAGGGAGGGTCCCCTCTACCACACCCCAATCTACTGTCTCCACGAGAGGCAGTACTTTGGCTGGTGGTCAGGGTGATCTGAGGGTGACAGTGTGGGCAAACCTGACGAATGTTCCTCGGGCCACACCCCCCTCTAGCACACTGCATCCCGTGGTGTTGCCAGATGAGGGCGCTGGTGTTTCCCGTCCTGGGCCCAGCGTTTCATTTGGTGCACTGGCGGATGACACTATGTCGATCGCCGCATCACAAGGTGGGCTGGAGTCATCCAGAGATGAGGATTCGGCTGTGCTGTCTCCCTTGGGAGTCCCAGCATTGCCCAAGTCTGATCCAGAGCTTACAGCCAGCCCGGGCAGCTGAGAGCATCGGGCTTGAGTGGAACCCTCCGCCATGTCCCAAGCGCTTGAGGCTGGGTGATTGGTATCTGGGTATCAATGCCCTTCTTCCCGGAAGTGCATGAAGAGGTGTCAAAGCCGTGAAAGTCCCCGTTGACTTTTCGCGACCGCTCGTCAGCCGCTTCCACCTTCACTGCTCTCGACAGCGGCGCAGTGAAAGGGTACACTGGGGTCCCCCCTGTTGAGCTTTCTTTTGCGATGCAACTGTGTCCTCAGAACGCTTCGACATGGCGTGGTGATCCAAAGCACCCATCCAAAGCCTGTAGGTTTTCATCTACCTTGGTGGGTGAAGACCTATAGAGCGGCGGGCCAGGCCACGTCCGCCTTGCATGCTATGGCCATCCTTCAAGTCCATCAGGGGAAGGTGCTCAGAGACATGCACGGGGGCAGTGCTGACCCCGCTTTAATGCAGAAGCTACGTGCGGCTACCGACCTCGCCCGTATGGGTGACGAAGGTTACTGCACATGCTCTAGGTCAGGTGATGTCCACTGCGGTGGTCCAGGTCTATGGCTCAACCTGACTGATATGCGAGAGTCTGAGCGGACACATTTCCTCAACTCTCCCATATCCCAGGCTGGGCTATTCGGCGTGGCGGTCGAGAATTTTGCCCAACAGTTCTCGGCTACACAGAAGCAGACTGATGCAATCAAACATATTCTGCCCCGGCATCCCGCTGCTGCCTCCACCCAGCCACTGGCACAGATGCCTCAGCCTGCTCCCCATCGAGGCTGCCCTCCTGCGGCTCCCGCCCGGCCCCAGCAGCAGCCTTCACCCGGGTCAGTGCATGGAGGTAGTCGCAGGAAGGCCACCCACTCAGGCTGCTCGGAGGTGAACTCGGTTCTTTCCCAGGAGATGGTGGCAGGACCACTCCTTCCCCCGGGGGAGGGCCGGGGGAGAATCTTTTGTTTTCCCCTTCCACTGCCGGCTTCACGGTTGGCGGTACCCTATCCATGGTTAAAGAAAGAACAGAATCATTCACCTCCGAGCCCCAAGAGGGCATGGCCCCCTCTGTTGCCAGCCCCCTGGCAGTTGAGACCCCCGCCGAATGCTGGTCCTTCCCTGGGGACCTGCAGGCATTTTCGGTTGACGAAGCGTGCCTGGAATTCGGGCCTGCTAACTCTCATGTGATCCTGAGACCCCGGCCCGGATACATGCCCAAGGTTCCCACCACTCCCTTCAGGGACCAGGTGGTGAACCTGCAAGCGCTGCCGTTGGAGGAGGCAGACCCAGCCATGTCACTGCTCTGTCCAGTACTCACCATTCACGCTTACGAAGACAGGACGCAGTGTTTCAGGACCTCAGACCAGCTCTTTGTCTGTTACGGAGGGAAGCAGAAAGGGAATGCTCTCTCCAAGCAGAGGTTGTCTCACTGGATTTTGGACGCCATTGCCCTGGAGTGTAGCCTCCTCTTGTGTAGCCTGAGTGTAGCCTCCTCTCGCCTCACTAACAGACATTTGCGGAGCTGCAGGCTGGGTGACACCCAACACATTTGCAAGGTTCTATAACCTCTGAGTGGAGCCTGTGTCCTCCCGTGTACTCGCCCCAGCTGGCCAGTAACTAGACAGACTCAGGTGTCTTCGGTTGCTGCGCCATTCCACTCCACGGACTGGATGTGTGCACATTTTTATTCAGGTGAGTTTCCCAGATGCTGACACCAGAGTGCATGCCCACTTGGTCAGCCCTCGTGTTAGGGTAGGTGCCTCCATGTGCGTGGTTCCCCTGCTGGGCATCCCCCACATGTGTATCTCCATGGTTTGAACATGTTTCTTCCCTTGGCAAGACACCTTGCCTCCCCTGGGGTTGAAAGATTCCACCTGCAGTTGGATACTCCAGGAAGCTCCATATGCAGCCCATACGTGGGTCATATGTGTATTCTAAGTCCTCCCTTCGGGCAGGCACTGTGTGGCATTTCTCCACATGGGATATGCTTCCCAGTGTACCTTGGTAGCTGAGTCCAGCCTTTTGTTCATGCCAGGCTTCACAACAGGGTGCTCAGGTCAGGTCTGCTGGAAGACAGCCGTTGTGGCGAGATTGAATTGGGACCCCCATTTCGTCAGTACTGACGTAACTCGGAGTGTACTGACTGAAAGGGAACGTCTCGGTTACGTATGTAACCCTCGTTCCCTGAAGGAAGGGAACGGAGATGTTACGTCCCCATGCCACAACCGCTGTACCGCTGGCTCCTCAGCAGGTAAACATAATGCGAGATTGCAATGCAATGCCTCTTATATCCACGTGGTGGGGCGGAGTTGCATTATGCAAATTCTGCAGACCCTTGGCATTTTCATGCCATTGGCTCATTTTGTAGATCTCAAAGGCAGTTGGCTTCTAGGCAAAACCCCTATTTCGTAAGTAATGACGTAACGTCTCCGTTCCCTTCCTTCAGGGAACGAGGGTTACATATGTAACAGAGACATTCCCTGAGAGGAGGGAGCGAGACACTGCGTCACTGATAGGTGTCGCTATGGGGTTATCCCCTTCTTCTTGAATCTACTGAAGCCTTATGAAATCTTGCGGGCAAAAAAACACCCACCAATAGCGTTCAAGTGCGCAAAATAGAGGTGGGTTCCCCTGCACTATAGGGTGCCACTGAACACCATTGTCCCAGAATCTTGGACTGAAGCAGAGTGCAGCCGACAAAGACTCTGAGTTATGTAACAAGGCAGCATACACAGTGTCTCGTTCCCTCCTCTCAGGGAACCGAGGTTACATTTGGCAATTGGAGACTTTCCCTTTTGAGTTGGTCTCTCGTCACTGCATCACCGGTAGGTGTCGCTATGGGGATATAATAAAATCCCGCCGTATTGATAGCGAAGGTTCAAATCGGTTGCAAGCCAAACCATAGGCCTAGCTAAAGAAGTTCATGCAACGGAGACCTCATAAGCTCAGCGGCATAGTGGCTTTAAGAGCAAGTTGCTCAAGCATAGACTACTGCAAGAAAGGCAGCAGTGTCTGCACCTGTAACAACAGACTGCGAATGGCTAAACAACCTAGTTGAACACCACTTTAGCAGGGGAGTCAACAACTGTCGTAATAGTCAATTCAGACAGCTTATTTGCTGCCAGCTCAGGTACACCAAAATTTGCATACCAGATAGAATAGCAAGCTGCACCGAATACAGGGCAGCATAACAGCAGTAATCACATAACAGTGTGCACATAAGCACAGCTTCAACAGCCCAAGTGGTAACAACTGTTTACAGAAGTAGTCAATAGAAGACTTGGAGATAAGTGAGGTTAATCACTGAAAGCACTTCAGACGCCAAGGGACCAAAACATATATCCTGAACATAAATCCCAAATACACCTTTAGACCAGGCCCATGAAGAGGCGATAGCCCTTGTCGAGTGAGCTCTGATGTTAAGGGGGCATTCTTGTCCCTGGCTCGCCTAAGTGAAAGCGATAATGTTCACTATCCAGTGAGGGATACTACCCGTCCCTTAGTACAGCCACCATAGCACACAAAGAGCTGGTCCGACTGAGTGGCTGACCCTTACGAAAATGAACCATGGTTTTACTACAAATAAAACCAAAAAAACATGGTTATTGTAGTTAAACCATGGTAACCACAAATTAACCATGGTTTTGCTACTCTAACCATAGTTTAACCATGGTATTTGTGGTAAAACTGTGGTTATATAAATGGTAATCAATTAGCCAAAAAAACATGGTTACTACACTTTTACTACAATAAAACCATGGTTATTTTTCGTAAGGGGAGTGGTCTATATAACCCCATAAAGACCTGACAGGGCAAACAGCATTCTGAGCATCAGCATCATGTGAGGTTGACGGCTCAGAAGACAAAGCGGGCCTCCCAATCGATTGCCTGTCACCGAGGAATGAAACAAGGCAATAGTGCCCACATAAACCATAATGTGGAGGGTAGACTCTCATTGTCCAAACTAGTGCTTGGGGAATGCTTAAGGCAGAAACTTCCCATCTCAAAATAAACGGAGGTATAAGTTGCTAACTGTGAGGCCCCTGTGAAATGCTGGCTTGCATTACAACAAGGTCCAGTTCTACTCTCTGGGTTTTTAGAATGAAAAACAGAAGATGAGATGGTATAATACACTCTCTGAATGGGCTATGATCAGTCGATCAGCCAGATTCATTAGCACATGTAGAGGCAAAATAGCAACATAACAACAGTCTCGTGGAGCATTAATCGTGCGCTCTCTGGAGTCCCTGGAAGGGCATGTCATGCCTTCACAATCTGACAGAGACTGAAGCCCTTATGCCTTTATTATCTCACCAGAGAAAGAGCTCCAATACAGAGAACTTTCTGTGTTCTGTCTTACAGCTGTTACGTCACACAGTGGCCACGATCGTTCTCTGGA
Organism: Paracanthobrama guichenoti; assembly: GCA_018749465.1. NCBI lineage: Eukaryota > Metazoa > Chordata > Actinopteri > Cypriniformes > Gobionidae > Paracanthobrama > Paracanthobrama guichenoti. The sequence continues at coordinate 22,413,556 of CM031945.1, read as the reverse complement.
TTCATAGCTGGCTCAGGGGGCTGAGATGGGGTTAGATAACAGTCGAGCGAGTGCAGAGAGACATTGCATTGAAAACAGTGGTATAGCCAGATGTAGCGTATGGACGGTGCTCATAAATGATCAACGGACCAATACTTTGATTATTTATAATGACTCAAACAAGACCGGCGCCGTGAAGTCTACAGACTGACAGGTTAACGGCCCTAAAAGAACACAAACCAGCCTCGTGCAGCCCACGAGAGACCATCATAAATAAAGCCCCCACCCATGCACACATACCAAAGCACCAAAGGACATCCGAATAGGTTATATGACTTTTAACTTAGTTATTTTTCATTTTAGATGTGCCGTGTTCCCTGTATGTATGCATGCTTTTTGTTATAACCATTTTAGATGTGTTTGATAGGTTAGAAATTTATAGCCAGTGAATGCTTAAGGAAGAATGACGTCAATCCTCGCCGTTCCTTTAATTCCTAAGTTAAACTCCCCATGCTTGGTCTCGAAATCTTTGTCTCTCAATTTGTAGACCGTCTATGTGCGTTGTGTGGTACTATGATGCATCAAACTCTTTCTTTTATGCCAAAACCCCAAAGTCTGCATACCAAAACCCCAAAGTCTGCATATCTAAGAAAGCCATAAACATGTTAATGAGGCGATACCCGAAGACAAAGGGAGATTTCCCGCTTCTGAGTTCCTTCGCTCTGATTGGCTGTTCCGACAAAGGAGGCATGCCCCGGGATGGCCTTCTTAAAGGGGCCTCTAGGCTCTCCTCCCTCTCTTCGTTCTTGCCTTCTTTTCTTGCCTCTTCGTCCTTTTCTCTCTTGCCATCGCCCTCCGTCCCTTTCTTTCCCTGCTTTTGACCCCCTTTCTGGACTCTCCCTCAACGCAGATTTTCGGGTGGCCCGCGCACCATCTTCCAAGGGACATTACTACACAAGGAACCGAATTTGAACCACCCGCGGATCCGCCCTGCAAGATTCAAAATACGGACCGGATCGCGGAATTCCCCCACACGAACGAATTCGCGATCTACCACGCAGAAAACATATGCAAGTATCCCTTAAGCTGTCGTATAAAGTCTTGAGCTTATACCAATAAGTTGGACTGATTTCTTGCTTGTGCTCAATAGGTTGTGTCGGTAATAACACCGTTTCCTTGTCTCTCTCTTCTCTCTCTCTCTCTCTCTCTCTCTCTCTCCCTGCTTTCAGTTAATTTGTGTATGTCTGTTTATTGTTTGTTGATTTATTAAAATATATATATTCACACGTGACTGTGCCTGAATTGCTCATACATAGGTCACTTGTACGGCGAACCGACCCTGTTACAAATTAAAAGAAAGATACTTCTCCTGTCCAGAGAAGCGCTGTCTAAGAGTTATTAAAAGGGAGATAGTTGGTGGACAATTATCCATCCTTTGAACTCAATTCTAGAATCAAAGAAATTTCTAAAAGTTGAATCAAGCCCTAGATATTAATAATTGTTATAATCCGTTATAATCAACTGTTAATATCCAAATTCCCCTCTGTGCTGATTTATGCATGTTTGATCGTAACACGATTAAACGCATGCATAAATCCCACACCATTTCCCCTGGGGCTAGATCTCGCTACACAGAGTATCATCACATGAGGGCTATGGCCGGCAACAGCACCAGAGTTTACAGTGACCAGTATAACTGACACTACCCCCTTTCATGAAAACCAACAGCCAGCCGGAGTTTAACATCGAAGGGAAGAATAGCGCAGCACCAGCATCAGTGGCAGTAGCATACGCAGCCCGCTCCCTCACACAAGCAGCGGCACAGCCAGTGCTTATCGTAAAAAGCAATGAACAGCGGCCACGCTGGCACACATAATGGTTAGTGTAGTACTTCACACCCATATGAAAGACAGTGGCAAAGCCGGAGGTAACACAGAAGGTAGCCGTGAGTGGCCGGAGCATTTATATAGCCGCTTTGAGATGGGGGGCTGCTTATATTGCGTGGGTGAGCGAGTGGCTGGAATGCTTTTTACTCCATACATGACTGATCCCTCACCGCCCTAAGTGTTTCGTCCTCTGGCAGGTCACATCACTGAGAATTGTGAATGGCAGACTGCTACTCTGAGGCAGGGGCTACTTATGCCACGTGAAGAGCGGGTGACTGGAGCTATTCCATGCACCGAACACAGCAGACCACTGCTCTGAGAAAGAGGGCTGCTTATATTGTGCTAGTGCCGAACTTTTGTCTGCTGTCCACGATAGACCACTGCACTGAGACAGTGGCTGTTTATCGTGCGAGTGAGTAGAAATGAATGTGCTTTGTACATGGCAGATTGCAGCTTACCACCAGTCCATAAGGTCCTTTTTTACCGCAGTATAGAGGGCAGACCAACTCGTGTGCCGCTGCTTCAGAATGGGCACCATTGTGATTTCATAAGGTTTCAATAGACTCAAAAAAGAGGGAATAAACCCATAACAACACATTGCAGTGTTGAGAGACCAACTCAAAAGGGAACAATCTACATACAAAAGGCTTGCCACTTTGTGCCAGTGTATAGGATGATGCACTAGATTCTACTGTGGAGGTAGATGTGCAACTACACCATCAAAACCCATGCAGACACAAGAAAGTGCTTTCTGAATAGACGTCCACTGTAGTGACCTCTATGTGTGAAAAGGTTAAATGATTGCATTACATGAAATGTGACATGCTGCCGTGACTACCCTTCTAGGCTCACTATTGGCTGATTCAGAGGTTTAGAGTTGACGTCACAGTAGTCCTTAGGTCGCAACACTTAAGTGCAACCTTCATTAATGCTGAAAAAATATTCCAAGAAATTTGACACTCAAGTTCAAGCCTGTTCTTAAGAGCATTTGAGAAGTTTTAGACACAGTTGCATGAAACTGTATGGGTTAGGGATTTATTTAAGAGCACTGCAACAAACATCTTTACCATTACCCAGTGGTTTATATTTCACAATACTTTCTGCCAAAACATGGCAACAGAAAAAGAAAAAAAAAAAAAAAAACACCAAAAGACAATTTGCTAAACATAAGATTTCTTTGGGAAGAAGTGATAAGGCTTTTACGGTTTTCTTTGCTGCAGGCTTTGGCGGTTTAGGTGCAGGCTTTGGCTGTTCAGGTTCAGGCAGTTTTGCAGCAGGCTTTGGCTGTTTAGGTTCAGGCACTTTTGCAGCAGGTTTTGGCTGTTCCACTCCTGGCAGTATAGCTGCAGGCTTTGGCTGTTCTGGCTCAGGCAGTTTAGCTGCAGGCTTTGGCGGTTCCTCTTCAGGCTTTAGCGGTTCTGGCGGTTTAGCTGCAGGCTTTGGCGGTTCCACTTCTGGCAGTTTAGCTGCAGGCTTTGGCTGTTCCGGCTCAGGCAGTTTAGCTGCAGGCTTTGGCGGTTCCTCTTCAGGCTTTAGCGGTTCTGGCAGTTTAGCTGCAGGCTTTGGCGGGTCCTCTTCAGGCAGTTTAGCTGCAGGCTTTGACGGTTCCTCTTCAATTAGTTTAGCTGCAGGCTTTGGTAGTTCAGGTTCAGGCAGTTTAGCTTCAGGCTTTGGTGGTTCAGGCAGTTTAGCTTTAGGCTTTGGTGGTTCAGGCAGTTTAGTTGCATGACTGCAGGCTTTGGCTGTTTAGGTTCAGGAAGTTTAGCTGCAGGCTTTGGCTGTTCAGGTTCAGGCAGTTTAGCTGCAGGCTTTGGCGGCTCAGGCAGTTTAGCTGCAGACTTCACAAATCACAAATAGCAAGTTTAAATAGAGTGAAGAGTTTTTTTCTTTATTCATCTGTTAATTTTGTAAAGCTATTTGGTGCTTGAAGCGGTGCTATGGGCTGAATTCAGGCTCTTGCGTCATTGAATATATGATAGAATTATAAAAGAAACTGGAGAAAAAAAAAAAAAAAAAAAACTGACCCAAACACTACATAACCTAATATAATAGAAATGCCTGTATATGGAGCCATACACTGACGTCCACATCCATTGCTGCAGCATTTCTCATTGTTCAGACAGTCACTGTCATAAACGCACAACTCTGCACACTTTCCTGTTCCAGATTTTGTGCTTGGACATTCTCCTGGCTTTGCTGTTTAACAGACACATGACAGAAAACATATCACTGTATGCTGTCAGGTCAACGAGGAGCGGTTTTACAACCTAACCAACTATAGTAGGGTGTGTAACAAGTTAAACGCTGACAGGGACAGTCAATATGTGGTTCATAAATTACTACAACTAAAATGTACTGTAGGTGTTAAATATTTTATAGGTCACTTATTTATGCATTTCCTCAGGCGGTGTAATGAAGCTAAAAGATCTCCTCACCTATGCCTCCAGCGTCTATTGTACTCAAACATGCAGACAGACACAATAAAACAGCACTCAACGAGAAGAACACTCGGGCTGTCATCCTCTCGACCTGCGCTCTCACAATGAACTCTACTGGAAACCGCGAGGCTCACAAAACACTGAAACCGTGTGCTGCTGAATCCCGCAACAAAAAAACGCTGTTTAAAGGGGCTTTGAAAACGCCTTTTAAAGATCCAAGGAGGTCTCGGTAACTCCAGCCCTGATGAAACGCACCTTTAGCTTTAGATAGACAGACAGACAGACAGACAGACAGACAGACAGACAGACAGACAGACAGACAGACAGACAGACAGATAGATAGATAGATACTATAGATATATTATATACTATATTATAGAAAAACTATATATCTAAAGTAATAAAATACAACTGCAATAAAACTGTGGTAGTACTGCAATATATAATACAACTAAAAGTACAATTACTATACACTGAAGTGCAATAGTAATAAAATGCTGTACAATACCATTAAAATACAACTAGAATATCCAGAATAAGTTTTATTTTCACACATCTGCAATATAACAAATTAAGGTACAGAACAACAGTGAATGCCTCAAACTGCAATGCAAAAATAAATGTGATTTCACTTTTATTAAAACTTCAAATAACAGACAGAGTTAGATGATGCATTTAAAGTGTTTATTTACAAATCATGCAATCATGCATATTTCTTCTCACATTATTCAGATAAGTTTTGTTTTTTGAAAGAGCTTATCCTCATTATTACACCTGGTTCTTATAACTGCCTTTATCTCAGATGTGGAAACACTATTTGAGATGTAGTCTGGAAAAACAAACAAACAAAAAGAATCGGTTACACTCTTCGCCACAGGCATATAGTATGTTTAAAATTAATCTTGAATTGTGGTGTCACAAAGTGTTTGTGTAAAGTATTCATACTATTTCCAGTTAATTTCTTATGGCAATTGGTCAGCATTATCAAAACACAAATATGCTTTGAACACTCCACACTCTAAAAACTTTTACTATGATTTACTCAATTTTTGAGTAAAAAAAAAAAAAAAAAAAGAAAAAGTAAATTTTAAAGCATTGAAATTAATTACATACACCATATGAAGTGAGTAAATGCAAGTAAAAAAATAAGTAGATCTGAGTAACTGCATCTGGTACATTTAAAAATAAAATTGAGCAGAAAAAATGGGGAAAAATATTTAAAAACAATATTTATTAATAATATTAACTGTTTTTATTTTATAACTTTTGTTGTTTAGCTTTAATGTCCTCTAAACCTTTGTAAAATACTCCACACAACCATACTTTTACATGACATTGGCTTTTATTGTCAATGAGTACAGCAATACAGCATATATTACTGTTTTGACATGTATACAATACTGCCAACATTTAAACTCATGTAACAAACATTTTAGAAGTAAAAAAAAAAAAAAAACATATAAAAGTATTTCAAGTGTAATCAACCAGTTTGTTATCCATTTCCACTGTGTCAGCGCTGGTTCTCGAGCCTGAGATGGACTTGCACTCTGCGGGTGGACTTTGAACTGTGTTTCACTCGTAGCTCAAAGATGCAAAGACTCCATAATCTGCCCATAAACAAACAGTGCACAGTTTTAAGAACATTTTATCATCCAAATTAATCATATTCATTATCTTTAGGAATAAATTTGCGTGTTTTGAACAAGGCACCAGGGGTTTCAAAGACAGACGCCACACTTGTTTAGGTGACTCACATTGCGTCCCTGTATGTTGTTTTGCATTAAATAAAATGATTTTAAGCACAGTAATGATTTTATAGAGAAAATAAAACACACAAACCTGAATTTCACAGAGGAAATGCACCAATTCTACAACGCTGAGAAGAAGGAACTGCTCTGGAGACTGAAGAGAATTCAAACAGCCCGCACTTACTCAACCGTCGAGTCATCGTCATGAGGGTGGGGGAGGGTTGCATTGTTTTAATCGATTTTGATAGAAATTTCACAAATATATTAAGTATATTTGAAATAAATAATTGGTTATTCAAATACTAAATTCTTTTAGTGAAAAAAAAACTTAAATATAACTGTAAATTTTAGAAAAAATCAACTGCTGGATTTACTGTCAATTATGTTGGTGTTCAACTCAAAACATCAAGTAAATGATATTTAGAAATGTTATTTAGTTAATAAAGTTAATGTTTACTGTGATATTTACTAAGCCACTGAATTATTTTTCAGAGTGCAGGTAAAAGAAGTTAAAGGGATAGTTCAGCCAAAAATGTAAATTCTGTCATTAATTCCTCACCCTAATGTCATTCCAAACCCGAAAGACTTTCATTCATCTTCGAAACACAAATGAAGATCTTTCTGATGAAATCTGAGAGCTCTCAGTCACAGTACTGACAGTCTATGTAGAGACACAATGTCTTTTATTCCAAATTCTAACCTTAAATAAAAATTTTAATGAACTAAAATAAAAATGAAATATTATTGGAATACAGTATATGGAATATACACTCACCTAAAGGATTATTAGGAACACCATACTAATACTGTGTTTGACCTTCAGAACTGCCTTAATTCTACGTGGCATTGATTCAACAAGGTGCTGAAAGCATTCTTTAGAAATGTTGACCCATATTGATAGGATAGCATCTTGCAGTTGATGGAGATTTGTGGAATGCACATCCAGGGCACGAAGCTCCCATTCCACCACATCCCAAAGATGCTCTATTGGGTTGAAATCTAGTGACTGTGGGGGCCATTTTAGTACAGTGAACTCATTGTCATGTTCAAGAAACCGATTTGAAATGATTCGAGCTTTGTGACATGGTGCATTATCCTGCTGGAAGTAGCCATCAGAGAATGGGTACTTGGTGGTCATAAAGGGATGGACATGGTCAGAAACAATGCTCAGGTAGGCCATGGCATTTAAACGATGCCCAATTGGCACTAAGGGGCCTAAAGTGTGCCAAGAAAACATCCCCCACACCATTACACCACCAGCAGCAGCCTGCACGGTGGTAACAAGGCATGATGGATCCATGTTCTCATTCTGTTTACGCCAAATTCTGACTCTACCATCTGAATGTCTCAACAGAAATCGAGACTCATCAGACCAGGCAACATTTTTCCAGTCTTCAACTGTCCAATTTTGGTGAGCTTGTGCAAATTGTAGCCTCTTTTTCCTATTTGTAATGGAGATGAGTGGTACCCGGTGGGGTCTTCTGCTGTTGTAGCCCATCCGCCTCAAGGTTGTGCGTGTTGTGGCTTCACAAATGCTTTGCTACATACCTCGGTTGTAACGAGTGGTTATTTCAGTCAAAGTTGCTCTTCTATCAGCTTGAATCAGTCGACTGCCGCATACTGGATGTTTTTCCCTTTTCACACCATTCTTTGTAAACCCTAGAAATGGTTGTGCGTGAAAATCCCAGTAACTGAGCAGATTGTGAAATACTCAGACCGGCCCGTCTGGCACCAACAACCATGCCACGCTCAAAATTGCTTAAATCACCTTTCTTTCCCATTCTGACATTCAGTTTGGAGTTCAGGAGATTGTCTTGACCAGGACCACACCCCTAAATGCATTGAAGCAACTGCCATGTGATTGGTTGATTAGATAATTGCATTAATGAGAAATTGAACAGGTGTTCCTAATAATCCTTTAGGTGAGTGTATGTGTTCCATAGTTGTTGTCCCCCTTCATTTAATACTTTGTGTAACCTACAACACTTCACATAAGTAAAGGCTAATCAATGGATAGGTGTGCATTACATGATTTTAATGAACAAGGTGGAGGTAAAGAACCACCCAATGTGACGCGGGTTTCCAATGTGAATTGCATTAAAATTTTGCAATACACACCCAGCTGTTAAAGTTAAAAGAGAGAGAGAGAGAGAGAGAGGGAGAGAGAGAAGTGAAGCTAGTGAAGCTGTCAGTTGAATTACTTCAGAAATAGCAATGCTAAGACCTTTGAATACTCAATTCTGATTGACTGGAAGGTGTGCATTAAAACAATTAATGCACAGATAGTTACAGTTTAATCCCCATTCTAAATTAATGTGTTGCCTTTCCTGTAGCACACACACAGTGACTCTCACACAGAAACATATTTCTAACAGACTATGGTATAATAATCAGCTACAGACGTGAGTTTCTGCTCGAGGTTGTAAAAACTACAGTCTTCAATCCAAGATCGGCGCTCGCTCAAGATCTGCGGGATCATGGCCTTCTCCGGGGGCCTACCCCATCACCGTCCCCCACTACTGCACCTCTCCCACAGTGGAGGCGCCACAAACGGGTGAGAGGAAACAGAAGAGGGGAAGCGCGGAGGTATCCGTGTCAGGCTAGCGGCTAAACCACACAAGCCGGCTATCCCCACCATCATTCTCGCTAACGTACGCTCGTTGGACAATAAACTGGATGATCTTCGTCTTCTTTGCTCTACTCGGAAGACTGTAAGAGACTGTTGTGTTTTTGTGTTCACGGAAACATGGCTCAACAACAGCGTTCCGGACCGCGCCATTCAGCTCGATCAGCACACATGCCATCGAGTGCCCGTCGAGGGAGGTAAGACCTGCGGCGGCGGACTCTGTGTTTACACCAATGATGCGTGGTGCCGCCACGCTGTTGTGGTCTGCAAACACTGCTCACCCCTGGTTGAGTTTATGATTATTAAATGTCGGCCGTTTTATCTACCGCGGGAATATTCAGCTATTATACTTGTTGCTGTATACATCCCCCCCAGCTCCAACAACAACAGGAGTGAGGCAATAAATAATCTTTATAAACACATCAGTGATCAGCAGACAGCCCATCCAGATGCTTTTCTCATCTTGGCTGGAGATTTCAACCATGCAGACTTAAAGAGCGTGCTTCCAAAAATTCATCAACACATTGACTTCCCAACACGTGGAAACAACACTCTGGACTTTGTGTACACTACACAGAGAGGAGCTTACAAAGCCCTTCCCCTCCCCCACCTTGGTGCTTCAGATCACATCACTGTTATGTTAATGCCAGCATACAGACCACTTGTGAAAGCCACCAAACCAGTCCAGAAGCAGATTCAAGTCTGGCCTGAAGGGTCATCAGAGGCTCTTCAAGACTGCTTCGACACCACTGACTGGGACATGTTTAAACAGGCTGCAACCTACCACAACACCACAGACCTCCAGGAGTACTCAGAGACTGTTACTTCTTATATCACCAAGTGCATGGAGGATGTAACAGTCACAAAGACCATCACCGTCTGGCCCAACCAAAAACCGTGGCTGACAGGAAATGTCTACAGACTTCTGAAGACGCGTAACGCTGTCTTTAGAGCTGGAGATGAGGTGGGCCTGAGGACAGCAAGGGCCAACCTGTCACGCGGCATCAGGAAGGCTAAGAGACAGTACTCCAGGAGGATAGCCCATCGTTTCAGCGACAGCAGAGACACAAGGAGCCTGTGGCAGGGTATTCAGACCATCACAGATTATAAGCCCCCTGCACGGACATGTGACAGCTCCACCCCCCTGCTGAATGAGCTGAACACTTTCTTTGCTCGCTTTGAAGCTCACAACAGCACCACTGCACAGAAGTCACCACCTCCTCCCGATGACCTGATTTTGTCACTGCCCAGGGACAGCGTGAGAAGATCCCTCAGCAGGGTCAACGCACGCAAAGCTCCAGGTCCTGACAACATTCCTGGACGTGTATTGAGAGACTGTGCAGAGGAACTCACTGATGTCTTCACAGACATCTTCAACATCTCACTGAGTCAAGCTGTCGTCCCCACATGCTTCAAAGCAACCACCATCATTCCAGTCCCTAAGAAATCATCTCCATCCTGCTTCAACGACTACCGTCCAGTCGCACTTACCCCCATCCTTATCAAGTGCTTTGAGCGACTAGTCATGCACCACATTAAGTCTGTCCTCCCCCCCTCCCTGGACCCCTACCAATTTGCATATCGGTCTAAACGCTCGACCGATGACGCCATCGCCACTACCGTCCATTCAGCACTCACACACCTGGAAAATAAAGACACTTATGTCAGAATGCTGTTCATAGACTTTAGTTCAGCATTCAATACAATCATCCCTCTACAGCTCACTCAAAAACTGTCAGAGTTGGGACTCAGCACATCGATGTGCAACTGGTTGCTGGACTTCCTGACGGGAAGACCTCAGGCAGTTTGGGTCGGCAGTAACTCATCCAGCTCCATCATCATGAACACTGGAGCCCCTCAGGGATGTGTGTTGAGCCCCCTCCTTTTCACTCTGCTGACACATGACTGCACACCCATACACAACAGCAATCTCTTCATCAAGTTTGCGGATGACACGACCGTAGTTGGTCTCATTAGCAACGATGATGAGACAAACTTCAGGAGCGAGGTGAGCCACCTGGCCAGGTGGTGTGGCGACAACAATCTCTCTCTGAACGTGGAGAAGACGAAGGAGATTGTTGTTGACTTCAGGAGAATGCTCCTCTGACCATCAACGGTGTGACCGTGGAAAGGGTGAGGAGCACCAAATTTCTGGGTGTACATATCACAGAGGACCTCTCCTGGACCGCCAACACCACAGCACTGACTAAGAAAGCACAGCAGCGACTCTACTTTCTCCGCAAGCTGAGAAGAGCCGGAGCCCCAGCCCCCATCATGCGCACCTTCTACAGAGGCACCATCGAGAGCATTCTGACCAGCTGCATCACTGTGTGGTACGGCGCCTGCAACGCATCCTGCCGTAAAGCACTTCAGCGCATAGTGAGAGCAGCTGAGAAGATCGTTGGTGTCTCTCTCCCACCCCTCCAGGACATTTATAACTCCTGCCTCTTCCACAAAGCCCTCATCATTGCGAGAGACCCCACCCACCCATCGCACAGCCTGCTGCCATCAGGGAGGAGGCTACACAGTCTCCAAGCAAGGACCAGCAGACTGAAGGACAGCTTCATTCCCCAAGCTGTCAGGGCATTGAACTCCCTCCCGACTCTGCCGACTCTCCCCTCTTCTGCCCCACGCACCTGATCTGGGAACCCCCCAGTTCTCCTCCCTTCATCTTCATCTACCTCATTATATTGTCTCTCTGAGGAATTGGTCTCCCCTCTTACAGACTCTTTTTTGCACACACTCTTATAATTTTATTTTATACCTGCACTGACTTAAATCTGAAATTGCACTATTGTTACTATTGTTTGCACTATTTGCCATCGCCACTTTACCTCTATAATTCACTTTATCCATCTTTTTTTAATCTTTCTTCTGTTGTTGTTACTGTTAAACTTTTGTTGTTATTGTTATTGTTTTGTTGTTGTTAGGCACCTAGGGTCTGAGAGTCATATAATTTCAATTCTCTGTATGTATGTACTGTACGTATGGCAGAATTGACAATAAAGCTGACTTTGACTTGACTTGACTTGACTTTGAATATATGAAGAAGAGAATCCACAAGCAAACTATTGAGAACTGATGTTAAGTACTGAGATTAATTGCTGTAGTATAACTAGATTTCATTACCTTTCTTTCCACTCCCTCAGCTCTCTCTCTCTCTCTCTCTCTCTCTCTGTTTTTATCCTGAATCGGCGCTAATATTGTAAATCTTCTTTTAGCTCTTTGATTTCATTTTTTAAATCCTCGATCTCTTCATGTCTGATTTCTTACATGGCTGAGGAGACAAAGGACTTCATACACTTGATTCCTCAATCCTCCAGATGGCCTACATGTCTTTAAGGTGTACTATGTAACATTTCTTTCAGTAAAATACTGAAATATTAAATTCAGTAGAATTTCAGTAAAATACAGACGGGAATGGGAAGGTCCATATTGCCTTTGTCCTGGCTTGATCCAGAGTGGCTTCCCGTAAATGTCTATCTATGCCCCGCCTAGAGTTGTGCTTGTTGAAGTATTTTATTAATCCTTTAGAAAACAATTGTAGAATTAATTTGCTTAGAAGTGTTTTGAGGCCTCATGGTCTACATGACTGAGAGAAGTCACACGGGAAAGAATGGGATTCTATCTGAAGTTGCTTGCAATTGCCATCTGCACTGATAGTAAGTTGCTCTTTTGGTTCACACGGCCTTGATGTGTTCTTCTTTTGATAACATTAATATGGCAAAAAAATCACTTTGTGGTCAATCCAAAAATGTTTTTGATGTAGATAAGTTGGTAGTTGGCCACTCTTACAAAGAGAACAAGATAGCCGATTAATGAAATAACTGTGGCGAAAGGAGTACTTGGGAGATTCCAGGAAGAGAAAGCGAGAAGAACACCTGCAAATGAGATCATTGGTTAAACTGTATAAAAGTGTGAGCTGAGAATGAGAGAGTCAGATGTTCAGCTGGCATCTCACTTTGTTGTACTTACAATAAAGTTAATTTTTCCTGAGACCTGGAACTTCGACTCAGACAATTGTTTCTTTAAAGAATCGAAGACTATTGAGACTTAGAATTTTCCACAACATATTTGGCGGAGCCAGCCAGGAGCGGTAGAGGCTGAGGGACCCACGGGGGGCTTCTTGGCACGAGACCACACAAAACAAAAGGCGCGCCATATAAATAAAAGGTAAGCAGATTTGCTTATATGTATTTTGTTTTGCGTGATCCCTGTCAGCTGCTGCCTGGGGTAACTATATATTGTCTTACTAAACGAACCTAAAATTTGATGGATATTAAATAAGTAATTGAGTGAATTAACTGTATTAAAGACAGACAGAGGGTAATTTCCAGGTCCAGGGAATAGCGCATGCGTAGTAGTAGTTAGTTTGGACTGCGAGGAGTGTTGCGTCCAACACACGAGGAGTGTCGTGTGTCTGCCTGAAGTGGGGCATTTAAAACGCAAGGAGTGTCGCGTCCACACGAGGAGTGTCGTGTGTCTGCCTGGAGTGGGACATTTCAAACAGCGAGGAGTGTCGCGTTTGAAAAAACACGCGAGGAGTGTCGCGTGTCTATTTATGTACGTGTTTCTGTGTGTATCTGTAAGGCTGCGCTTGTCTGGGAAATTATCCATGTTTGGTCAAGCCACAGATAAGAAGCGCCGAGTTGTCAAACTAAAGAGCTCTGTAAGAGAAGGGAGTGGGCCCAAGGGAAATAGATGAAAATGTATATCATTCTGTATATTGCTTGCTAATAACATAAGAAGAAAAAGTAGGTTTTTAACTGCATGAAAACTGCTTTGTACATAAGCTAAGGTATTGTAATAAATGACTGAACAAGTTTGTGTACCCTGGAAAAGGGTTGTTCCAATAACAGTAGAAGAACAAGGTTTAGGATCAGCGATTACGTTGTGGAATAAAGAATATTTGTTTGCCCCAGTGGGGGCACGCTACTGCTCAGAGTTACTGGGAAGGTAAAAAGAGAGACAAATTGAACAAATATTATTGAAAGACCCGGCCATATTGTCAGTATTTGCAACCACTAACGTAAGATCACAATTAAACGAGGGACAAACAACTATATTGGCCTTTAGTGTCCCCTCATTGAGACCTCGATTAAACAGAGAAGCGGGAGAAATCAGTCTAACTCAGTGGATTGTGGCATGAGCGCTGGCAGTACGCTACTGCGTGGTATCCCCTGAACTAAAAAAGATTGTAAATGAACAATAAAACTCAGAGTAAAAAGTAAAAGGAAATACATTTTGTCATTTTGCTGCTCCAAGAACCAAAAACATTCCCAGAAATTGGCTCTGTCTCATTTGGACATTTTTCAGATGGCAAGCACTGTGATCCAGCCCGAGAGACACAGTCATTGATGAGTAAAAATACAAATTTGCAAAATATCTCTCTTGCTCTCCCAAAAACCATTGAAAAGCTACATGTTTGAAAGTGTGTGAGTGAAATCCCGGGTAAGTGTGAGTGAGTGCATAACTGTGCAGCGAAAAAAAGGCAAGCGAGTGTGTGTTGGAGAGACTGAGATATCAGAATAGAAAGGAAGTGTGTGTGTGTGTGTGTGTGTGTGTGTGTGTGTGTGTGTGTGTGTGTGTGTGTGTGTGTGTGTGTGTGTGTGTGTGTGTGTGTGTGTGTGTGTGTGTGTGTGTGTGTGTGCGTGTGTGTGCGCATTGAAGTGTGAGAGAACTTTGTCCTTTATTCCAGCATGTGGACAAGGCTTAGTAATGCTGACAGGGAGAAATGTAGAAGGAATATAGCATACAGAGAATATCTAAGCTATAAAAAAGCACTAATAGAATCCAAAGGGATCAAGAAACATTTTTGGCTGGAAAGTGAGTATGTGGATGCAAAGGGACAGAGAAGGGAATTAAAAGACGAAAATAAAAACGAACTCGAGAAAACTCACGAAGGTCACAAATTTGTAACAAATTAAAAAGAATGGCCTGATAGATTGGCGTTATGAGGTGTAAGGGTGGATCCTCTACAGCGGTTCTGACTGCAGGGTTGCCGAATGACTAAAGAAACGTTATCAGCAAGATGACAGAAAACTGTACATTTCTCGTCTTTACCACCCACTGCAGCTTATACCAACGACGGAAATAAGCGCAGTTACAATAGCTAAACATGTGGGAGAGCGTGACTATAATGTGACTATATTGTATTGCAATAGGTAACACTTCAAAGTCAATACCAAATCAAAACTAGTTAGCACATCATTTGTAGTTGAAAGAATTTAATGACAAAATCTAGTTATGGTTACACTTAAAATAGTTACAAAATAAATGTATGAGATGATGAAAACTTATACCATTAATCGTACCCAGCATGAATGTTACCTGAGAGAGAGAGCGAGAGAGAGAGAGAGAGAAGGAGAGAGAGACAAAGAAGAGAAGAGAGCAAAGAAGAGAAGAGCCAAAGAGAAGGCCCCAAGAAGAGAGCGCCAGAGAAAAAAGAGAGCCCCAAGAAGAGAGAGCCAGAGAAAAAAGAGCCCCAAGAAGAGAGAGCCAGAGAAAAAAGAGACCCAGAGCAACAGTTACAATCTTCTTTTATCTATTCCTTGACCATGTGACTTAAACCCTAACGTGAGCCATTCAAACTGACCAATCAGACCAAACTTCCCCCACGGTGTTACAGGTGTGACACACATTTGGCCTACAGGCCTTCAGCATTTCTTTGTCTTTAGGAATTCCAAATGGCCCTCCTGGAGAGAGATGGGGGTTGAAAACAGTAAAGCAAATGTCTTTGTTCATTTTACAAAATCAAATATCTTTGATTATTTTCAATTCTTTCAGTCCCCTCTTGGCACCATTGGCCACAATCATTGAGTACAAAGGTGGCACAGTCCACAAAGACATGCTTTCTGTTGTGTGCAGATGTCATCTTCAGACTTCTCATCCACACTTGTTGCAAAAGCAGCTGGTCAGTCTTCAGTGTTCTCCTCTCAGTCCTGCATGAGAAGGCTCCATCAAATGGTGTTGCACCAATCATTGATATGCAAAACGTCCATTGAATCCTTCACACCTTGAGAACAGTCACTGAAGGTTAGAGCAAACGCTTGTCCTCTTTCTGAGGACACAGGATGTGAACTTGTGCAGCAGGGATCCTGTGATTAAAAGAACATATAGCACAACAAAGAACAAAAGCATACATGGTATTTGTCATTGGTCAGAAGTTTGATGTGGTCAGATTAAAATAGTCTCTGGCAATAAGCCATTAAATCGATGTACTTAATAAACTGGTCAAGGTTGAGAATAAAAGAAGATCTCACAAGCTCTTACATTGTTTCTGGAAACATTAAAAATAAATTGCCTTATAACAAAACAACAATCATTGTTGGCTTAAATCCCCTTTTCATGAAGAGTAATATTCAGTGTAACCAAATACAGAAATTCAATTCCATAGATGTCCAAAAACATTGTTGCAAGTCAAATGGACAAAATACAAAGACTCAGAAATCAAATAAGTTCAAAATCAAATGCATTGTTACAATACAATGATAAAATAAATGTTTGCACTTAGGTAAGAATGAGAAATGCATAAATTCACGTAAATTTTGATATTTAACTTGGTGAGACACATAATAACTAACTGATTTAGTAAGTCTGAAGAAAAACAAAAACAATAACTGGGAGAAATTCACAGTTATAATACAGTCTAGATGTAAAGACTTAAATAAAATAGAATACATTTTGTGAGGCTGATGTAGATTTGACTTTGTCTGTGAAGATCAAATCTATGTGGCTGCATTTAGCTGTGGCTATGTGTAAATCATGCCCCAAACACGGCAAGGAGGTTTTACAATTGTGATGCAAATTTGGTCCTGTTGTAACAGGAAGCCAGCATGAGAATGTGAGTGAAGTGTGGTCTGGCTCAAACCAGTGTTTTTGTTAGGGAGCATGATAAAGTGCAAAGGTCAAAGGTACTGAATCCTGCTGTGATGAAAGCATTTTCATGGTTAATGCAATTGTAAATTACACTGTAGCCACATGGCAATTCTATGCTCCTGAGTACATGGTTTTACTGCAGCTATATGGAAAATAGCAGAGTTTTCCACTCAGGAGACAAACAAATTCAACATAGAAACACATGAAACTGGAAATGGCTAAACAATTCCAGTATTAAAGTTATTCCAATTTTCACAAGATACATGGCCTAGAATGCAAAGCATCAACAACCTTTATCCTAAGTGTTTCATACAACACTTAAAGTAAAGCAATCATGTGTTTTAAAGAATAAACTTAACTAGTCTATGTGTATATATTAACACAAACAACTATAATGTGTGTTCAATGCGCACAATGTGTTTAGTACAATTACAAATTTGAAAATACAAACAGGATCATTGCAATTTAGATGTTTAGCTATTAAACTCACTGCTATGAGACTGCTAGTCCACTAGCCAGTGAGGTTAATAGCTGAAGGCCTTGCATGAACACTGCGGTTAACTCACTAAGAGTTTTACCTGCAAATGAGCGCTGATCTTTACTCTTAGAAAGTGATTTCCTAGTTTTCTGAAAATAAGGTGGAGGTCGACCTTCACCCAGTGACCAGCATCTCTCCTCTGAGTGGCCTATTTTCCTACAAGAACTGCAAAACCTGTTCTCTTTGCCATAGGATTGAATGCTATGTTCTCCTGGAGTTTGAGGATTTTCATGACTCTCTAATGCTTGTACACCATGCGTACTGGTACATGACTCTGCGCTATTACGGTACTGCATCACCTTAAGAACTGAAATGGGCACACTTTCTTGAGTTGCACATGCATTTTCTGAACTAAATGTTTCAGATTCATTAGAGCAAGTCAGCTCATCTAAGAAGTGAACATGCTTTTTAGTCCCATCGCTGTTAAGCGTTTTGGGAGACATGAACTTTTTAGCATTTAGCTTAGCCTTGAGATCTGCAATGGTCTCCTTGTGATTTTTACACTTTTCAGTCAGGGCGAACTGCTCAGCTAGTGATTTATCTAGCTGTGCTTGAAGATCTTGAATCTTTGCCTCAGACTTTTCTGCTTCTGCATTTTTAGAATGCACTTCTTTACATTTCTCATCTACACTTGATAATAGAAATGGTATCACATTATGTAGCCTTTTAAAACTTATGAAGTTTAAAGCCTCAATTATTTTACCATGTTTTGATTTCTTTTGGTGTTTGCCAATTATGTCCCACCATCGAATCATTTCATCATCTGAACTTTTAATTCCAATATACTCTGTCTTGAGTTTGGACAAGGTAGGCTCAACTTTTTCACTCCATAAAGCAAACAATAAGTCACTGTTATCAGAAATTTTCCCTTCCATCCCGAGGAGATAATCTGAATATTCTCGGATTGTACAGTAATGGGACTATTGCAGCTATTTAAAACCTTCTAATTTCTGTTTCATGTAATTCATAAACAATGAAAACAGACTTACCAATTCCTTGGTCAAAAGGTCAGCTTTAATCCATTCACGATCAGCTGTGAAAAAATGTCCTCATTCTGATGAATTTCAGAAGATTCACTGCAAGGGATTCCCGGTTTCGCACCATCTGTAAGGGTGGATCCTCTACAGCGGTTCTGACTGCAGGGTTGCCGAATGACTAAAGAAACGTTATCAGCAAGATGACAGAAAACTGTACATTTCTCGTCTTTACCACCCACTGCAGCTTATACCAACGACGGAAATAAGCGCAGTTACAATAGCTAAACATGTGGGAGAGCGTGACTATAATGTGACTATATTGTATTGCAATAGGTAACACTTCAAAGTCAATACCAAATAAAAACTAGTTAGCACATCATTTGTAGTTGAAAGAATTTAATGACAAAATCTAGTTATGGTTACACTTAAAATAGTTACAAAATAAATGTATGAGATGATGAAAACTTATACCATTAATCGTACCCAGCATGAATGTTACCTGAGAGAGAGAGCGAGAGAGAGAGAGAGAGAGAGAAGGGAGAGAGAGACAAAGAAGAGAAGAGAGCAAAGAAGAGAAGAGCCAAAGAGAAGGCCCCAAGAAGAGAGCGCCAGAGAAAAAAGAGAGCCCCAAGAAGAGAGAGCCAGAGAAAAAAGAGCCCCAAGAAGAGAGAGCCAGAGAAAAAAGAGACCCAGAGCAACAGTTACAATCTTCTTTTATCTATTCCTTGACCATGTGACTTAAACCCTAACGTGAGCCATTCAAACTGACCAATCAGACCAAACTTCCCCACGGTGTTACAGGTGTGACACACATTTGGCCTACAGGCCTTCAGCATTTCTTTGTCTTTAGGAATTCCAAATGGCCCTCCTGGAGAGAGATGGGGGTTGAAAACAGTAAAGCAAATGTCTTTGTTCATTTTACAAAATCAAATATCTTTGATTATTTTCAATTCTTTCAGAGGTCAGACAATATATGACCCTGGTTATTACCCATTGATAAAAATATAAAGGTCAAAAGTAAGAGTGAAAAGGGAGAAGTAAAAAGGGAAGAACAACAAGTACAGACCTTATTTATAAGATAAAAAGGAGAGAGAAAATGTATTTATAAATTGTGAGACAAGTCAATCGGAGATATAATAACAAAACTAAAAAGAAAACAGAAAGATAGTCTACTCATCCACCGCCTTATGCCCCTTCGGAGAAGCAAATGTCTGTCATAATAGGAACAGTAGAAGTAAGAGGTAGGGCTGCGTGATACTGAAGAAAATGCAATATGCATGAACCTGTCAAACCTGTCGACCTGTTAAATCATGCAATATTAGATATGCGATTCGATATTGATTTAATGATTTTATTATATTTTTATTTTATTATATTTTATTTATTATTTATAAGAAAATTGTATTATATTTTAAAACTAAAATGATATAACCTAATGCGCTTATATGAATATTTGCCAAGACGAGTTTTAATGTTAAGCTAGTCACACATAAGTAATGGTTTGAATGACTAAAGAAACGTTATCAGCAAGATGATAGAAAACTGTACATTTCTCGTCTTTACCACCCACTGCAGCTTATACCAACGACGGAAATAAGCGAGAGAGAGAGCCAGAGTAAATAAGCCCAGCGAAGGGAAGAGCCAGAGAGCAGGCCCTGAGAAGAGAGAGAGCCAGAGCATCAATAGCCAGAGTAACGGTTACAATCTTCTTTTTATCTGCAAATGGCCCTTCAGGTAGGAAAGATGGGGGTTGAAAACAGTAAAGCAAATGTCTTTGCTAAATTTCCAATATATTATATTATTTTCAATCATACACTGCTATATGCATTGACCTAAAATGTTGACCTTTTTACAACTTTTTGAAGTAGCCTATTAAAATAATTCTGATATCACAAGCTGTAATGCAGTATAACGAAGAAAGAGAGATCAGCACATCAAGTTACAGGGAGAAGGAGCAGGTGCACATAGAAGACATGAGGATGAAAGGGAAATGAAGGCATCAAGCCAAAAGAGGAGTCAAGAAAAGAGACACAAAGGCCATATGAAGAAAGAAAAGAGAGACATCTGATTAAGGTTTTCCAGACATAATGGTGTTAGAGTAAGACATAGGAAGGACTGATGAATGGATAAAGAAAGGGGAGTAAGCCCTGGGAAAAGAGCTGGCAAAAAGAGATTTCAGAGAAAGCAAAAGACAGATCATCAAAGGTTAAAACATAAGGCACGACCACCAAAGAGCTAAGTAAATTATTGTCACAGAATTCCAAAAAACAAACTATGAGCTAATGTATATTGGTTAGGAGATTTAGAGACAAGATGTAGAGAAAACAATTATCAAATGAGGAAAGTACATAAAAAAGCAACTCCATGAGCCATGTAGGCCAAAAACTGAATTTAAATAAATTTAAAAAAAGTTTGAGACCTCTCCAAGTCAGGGGTTTATGGTGATTGGACACATCTTTGTCAGTTGGCCTAACGGAGTTTCGATGAATTGGATTTTGTCAATTGTGGCAACAGTCTCTGACTCTTCTCTTGGTCTGCAGTGGGGTGTTGAACTGGCAGAAGAGTTTGGTTTGCCAAACTGTGTTGGTCCAATTGAGTGTTTTGAATTGTGGTGGTAATTTTATCTCTCACTGTCCCAAGGGGAAAAATTTTAGTTTTTGGGACTTGTTTAACCGTTTCACAGATTTTTTTACTTCATCTTGATGGATTGACTGTTCAGTAAAATAAGTTTTTGATTTTGAGTGAGGATCTTGGGCTGTGATTGATGCAATGCATTTGTTTTATTTATTTTTTTACATGGGGATGGTTGTTTGGAGGTCATTTGTTGAGCCAGTGTGTGCTTGTCAGTTTCCACAGATTTTCAAAATAGAATTTCTAGAATTTCTATATAATTATATATGACTTAGGTATGGCCACAGAACTCGAAAAGAAGAGGCTAAATGACACAAAAAGGGACATGAAGTCCTGTTAATTGCATAATATGTAATAATAGGAACACAAGGGGCAGCAATGCAGGTTGAAAAGGATATTTAATTGAAAAGGGTTTCAAATTCCAAATTCAATTCCACGTCACTTTGTATGTAAGTAGAGGATGCTACTTAAAATATTTAGGACCAATAATGAAATGAGCGGGGAAAGAATTAAATGGGAAGCCATAGACAATAGTCTAAAATGTTTTATTAAAAACAGTTGAAGTACCAAGAGAAATGGAAAACCAAATACAGTAAAAAAAAAAAAAAAAAAAAAAAAAAAAAACTATTCAGAATTAAAAGTAGACCAATTGAACAATTACCAAGAAAACACTGATAAGAACTGATAAGAAATTGACCTGAAAGAAAATATTAAAATAGCATGAATGTAAGTTGACCGGTCTATAAGGTAATTCAATTAATAAGCAGGCCTGCTAACAGTGATTGATCCGGAGGATTGCACAAACTGGTGGCCACCAGAAACACTCCTTAGTATAAGTGGTTTGTGCGGTTCCCTGAGGAAATCCAAATAACTGACAAAAAGGATTATAGAAATATCTGATATACAGAGATAAAATATATATAGGGAGAGAGACAAGCTAGATGGGGGTACTATGACTGTATTATACACTGACCTGTTTTATGAAGATGTCTGACATTTTTATCTCGTTATCCCTGGGAGACAGTTTAAAATTTGATCCATTGCAGATATTCTGAGATTTTTGGATTATGTTAATTAAAATAACTTCTGCATAGTGTTGAATGAGCACGATTGGGTGACCAAGCTAAACAGACATTTTTAACAGACATAATATACACATTTTACAATAATGTGAGTCATTGATTTAATCCTAACAGGGTTTGAGAGAGTATAGTGATCAATATAATGAGTGATAAAACATTAAAACAAGGCAACCCAGACAGACTGAAAAGGTGCCATTTTCTGCATTCTACAAGGAAGAAAAATGCTTGCTCTTTTCTGCAAAGAAGAACTTGCTTTATTAAAATAGCATGGGGAAACTGTTGTTATCAACCAGATGATACTTAAATTATAAAGAATACAGCTGATTAATGCGGATCTCTGAGTGTTCAATTTCCAGATGACACCAGATGACTTCTGGGGCAGCTGCCTTGACATACTAAAGGAAAGCAACTTGACTGCGTAACAAGTGAAGGACAAGGGTGCAGAGAAAAGAAGAGGCATTGGTGGAGGGGCTGATATGACAAAGACAAAGTCAATGCAGAAATGACCAAGATAACATGCTGTCATTATGCAAACTGCATCCTCTGTTTCTTGATCAAAAGTCAGACTGAGGGGAAGCAAAGGACAACAGCATCCGGAGTCAAACCACTGTCACACCATGACACCAGGCCCTTGAATGACATCAGACCAAATGCATCGGATGAGGAGGGAGACACTCAAAAGCAGCCCAACCAGTTCAACTGATCACTGATCCAAGCAGAAGGACTTCATCCCTTCTTAAGTGGGCACAGTGGCCACCTTTCCAATGATCACTACAGAGGCCGCTTCAGATTTTATTGATTGGCCATATTAATTGGATTTTGATTATTCACTGGTTCAACAGCAGTTCTCTGTATTCTGTTAAGCTAACACTTTCTAGCTGCTTTCTTTCAGTAGACATCAGTCCAGCTGTACGCATAAAAAAAAGAAAAAAAAGTGTTTGCCTGACTCAACAATTAACTAAAACTGGGTCTGGATTTAGCACATGCAGTAAGGGACTATTGAATTAACCAATTAGGGGTAAACGCATAATTAGATAACTGATGCTGTCCAATAAAGAGAGAGATTTTGGGATCTGCTTTCAAGACAGAGCTGATAAGCTTGTATGATACAGAGCACTCAGTCAGAGAAAAAAAAAAAAAAAAAAAACAGAAAGAAGGCAGACATAATGTGTTCAAGAACAAAATGTTGATTATTAAAATATGTTGCTGGTCACTCCATCTTGGTCAATAGTTCATTTTTTAGGGCTATATCTAAAATAGTACATCCCAAAATTACAAACCCAGGATGTCATAAGCTGTCATTACCAGGGATTACGTGAAGTCAATATTGTTGGTCATGAATTCTAGATCTGAGATCTCCAGTCATAAAATATATATATATATATATATATATATATATATATATATATATATATATATATATATATATATATATATATATATATATATATATATATATATATATATATATTATTAATTAAATGAACAGATGAATGGAAAATTAGATTTGAGAAATTTCAAATTGCAACATGTCCAGACCCACCAGATCATTTGATCTATTAGAAATTGAAAAATGTGGGGTTTACAACAGTGGTGTTTAACACAACCACATGGCAACTGATATTGGCCAGCAGTATTATTCCAAACATTTAGACACTGTCGCATGGGAATGCCACATTGCCTATGTTCAGTAGCTTTTGTCATCAGAGTTGTGTATGGACAATTGAACAGAAAAATAAGGCCATATCGAGAAGTCAATTAGAAAGCATAAGCTGAACACTTGAGATGAGATATGAAGACATATGATGACATCAGCAGCACTTTTTACTATTTTTTATTTTAGATGCGCATGGTTGACCATTGCGCAAGAGGGGAAGTGATTAGAAAAATAAAAACAAAGACAATGATGATTTTTTTTGTTAGATGGTTGATACATTTTTAGCCAAATATAACATTTGTATCAAAAACAATGTCAGAAAATGTGTGTACATAGATTTGAGTGGTCACCCAAGAGATGAATGAATGAATTTAAGTTAGAGATGAATTATAATCAGGCTTTGAATATTTATGTGGACAATTTGTGATAAAAATTTTGGATTACATTTATTGTGAGCAACAGAAGCTCATTAATCATGCTAAAGACACATTGGGAGAAGAGTTGGGGACATATAAGCAAAATGACATGGCAAAACAGACAAACGTTAAATTGGTAATTCGCAGGAGAAAGGAGGTGTTTGTGTAATATTTAACGTTAACTGTTGTACTCCTGTTCCAAAGAATACAGCTCCTGGTGGATCACTCAACGAGGCAATGAAGAAACTGAATAATAAAGGAAGAAATCACTGAAAATATCAATGATGGCCAATGCTGCTGCCAAACAGATGATCAATATATCTGTGAAAAGAACGGGAGTGGATATTGGTGCCAATTCTGGAGTGTACCCAATAGGTCCGGGAGTGGATAAGCTGCATGACTTTCTATAAAAGGGTCCAAGTAAAATCAGGGAAGGGATGCTTTGTTACTTTCATTTTATTTTACTGTTTGAACAATGTTTTTGAAGAGGAAAGGGAGTTAGCCCCACTGTGTATTTTATTTTGGGTAAAATAGAAAGCATTTTTAGAAATTGGGCAGAGTAGGCAGAAGACATAGAAGGGGTTTTGTTTGTTATTCTCATAAAGGCCCCTTCCCACACTGTATACCTTATTTTTATTCATTATTTTCATCTATTATTATTATACTCATTATATTCTCAACTGTAATTGAGAGGGGACGATTGAGGGTCAGAAGCAGGTCATTGTCCGTGTTACGAGATAATGCAACCAGATTTAAAGGGAATGATTTGAAAGATTTTATAATTCCTAAATAAATAAATAAGAGAGCCTTTTAAATCTACTGTATTTTGAAATATGCTGTGAAGTCTTATGAAAGCCAAACACGGAGGAGGAATCGACGAGCACCTCAGTGCTTAGCAACTGGGCTAGACTCTACTGGTGGTTTAAAAACCCGCTGTCAGCCCCAGCACCAGGTAGCACTCTAGGCAGGACCAGAGTACACCTGGCAACGATGGAGCAGCCCAGATAGCGCTCCAGGCCACCGGAAGCGCCTGAGAGTTCCTCTGGCACCGTGGGAGAACCAGTGCATCAAACTTAATATCCTAAAGCATCTTATATTAACTATAGATTTAATCACTGATGTATTATACATAACCATGACAAACATGGGCAAGGCTAAGACATTCCACGCACATGCTTTAATACAAATTGTTGATTTGTTTTTGATTTTGTTGACCCCCTATAATGTTTAGTTAGGGAGGCAGAGTCTTTTACACTTCCCTAGTAAAATTGTGGGCAGTGATGTTTGGCTCTGACCTCTTCCGGAGTGCGGTCACAAAGGACAGCCATTTGGTAGTGAAAAGGAGGACCACTATTGGTCCTTAGATGGAAGATGGGAGGGGCGAACTTTGAGATTGCACTCTGGGCAAGGGCAATAGAGGTGGGAATTAAGATATTCCCAAAGGGGGGATTTGTTGAAGTATTTTATTAATCCTATAGAAAACAATTGTAGAATTAATTTGCTTAGAAGTGTTTTGAGGCCTCATGGTCTACATGACTGAGAGAAGTCACACGGGAAAGAATGGGATTCTATCTGAAGTTGCTTGCAATTGCCATCTGCACTGATAGTAAGTTGCTCTTTTGGTTCACACGGCCTTGATGTGTTCTTCTTTTGATAACATTAATATGGCAAAAAAATCACTTTGTGGTCAATCCAAAAATGTTTTTGATGTAGATAAGTTGGTAGTTGGCCACTCTTACAAAGAGAACAAGATAGCCGATTAATGAAATAACTGTGGCGAAAGGAGTACTTGGGAGA
Source organism: Paracanthobrama guichenoti (assembly GCA_018749465.1). Taxonomy (NCBI): domain Eukaryota; kingdom Metazoa; phylum Chordata; class Actinopteri; order Cypriniformes; family Gobionidae; genus Paracanthobrama; species Paracanthobrama guichenoti. The sequence goes on along the minus strand of CM031945.1, from coordinate 22,387,903 downwards.
TTCCAGGAAGAGAAAGCGAGAAGAACACCTGCAAATGAGATCATTGGTTAAACTGTATAAAAGTGTGAGCTGAGAATGAGAGAGTCAGATGTTCAGCTGGCATCTCACTTTGTTGTACTTACAATAAAGTTAATTTTTCCTGAGACCTGGAACTTCGACTCAGACAATTGTTTCTTTAAAGAATCGAAGACTATTGAGACTTAGAATTTTCCACAACATGCTCTGCACTTTCTGGAGCTCAGATGGCCAAAGTGATACAGACTGAACTCACCATTCCCATACATCAAGTCACACATTAGACAGATTCCACTACCGTGTTGCATTGGTTAATATCTGAGTCATGCAGATACAAGGTCTATGTGGGGTCTAGAGTAGCTGAGATTCAGACTTTGACAGATGTTATCAGGTGGAGGTATGTTGACTCTGCTTGAAATCCAGCTGACCATATCACCCGAGGTCCAACCTTAGCGGCGTTAACAGGCCCTCACCAATGGAGATCTGGGCCATCCTTCCTAACTGAACCACAAGATATGTGGCCATTGACACCCAGCACAGAGATTGAACCTGACCTGAGTGAAATGAAAAGAGCATCCTTTATTGGAGCAATTACTGTCATTCCCAGTCCAGTGCATTCAGACCTCAGTCAATTCTGAACTTAGAAGGAACTAATGCACGCTACTGTCAAGTCCGCTGATGGGGCGGCCAACACTGACACCTCTTGTGAAACCTCAAAGTATATACAGGTAGAGAAGGTCCTCTTGGCACATGTACAGCTTGGTTCATTCCCAGGCAAATTCAGAGCATTGAAAGCTGGACAGTCCCTTCCAACAGACAGTCGCCTGAGTTCTCTCGCCCAAAAGTATGATAAAGACACTGATGTGGGTGGATGACCGGGTGGGTGGATGACTTCACCATGCTGAAACCCTGGATTCAGAGATCATTCACCCAATTGTCTTAGATCCCCAACATCATATCACAAAGCTACTCATTCAACATGTGGATCAACAGCTCCATCATCCTGGTGCAGAGCGAGTTCTGGCTGAGCTATGCCATTGATACTGGGTGTTTAGAGGTCATGAAGCGATACACAAACACCAACATTCCTGTCAGGATTGCCAGTTTTGCTGTGCTAAGCCACAGACCCCACAGATGGCTGATCTTCCTCCCTGTTGGCTACATCTCTTCAAGCCACCATTTTACTCCACCGGCACAGACTGCTTTGGACCATTTCATGTAAAGATAAGACATCGTCAGGAAAAGAGATGGGCGATCTTATACAAGTGCTTAACAACTAGATGTTTACATCTCGATCTCCTTGAAAGACTGGACACTGACGCCTTCCTCCTTTCTTTGCGACACTTCCTAGCCCGGAGAGAAAAGCCTTTTGAGATACTCTGTGACAATGGCACTAACTTTACTGGAGATGATCACGAGTTAAAGGACACCTTTATTCGATTGGCTCCTGAACTTCAGGCAAAGCTGGCTAAACAGCAGATCCAGTTTCGCTATAACCCACCTAGTGCCCCTCACTTCGGCGGAACATGGGAGCGAGAAGTGAAATCCATTAAGACGAGTCATTCTACGGGAACAATCCATGGCTGAATCTGTCCTGCTAGTGGAAGTTGAAGGCATACTCCGCTTGGCTATGTCTCATCGGATATTGCAGACCTGGATCCTGTGACTCCCAACCTGTTACTCATGGGACGCCGTGATGCTTTATTGCCACAAGTCCTTTATGACTCTAACAAACTCTTGAGGAAACGCAGGTGGCGACATAGACAGGTATTGGCCGATCAGTTCTGGACCGCTTTTACCCGCTGTGACTTGCCAGAACTACAGGGTAAACATAAATGGAGATTGGATGGCAAAGAGTTGGCAGTGGGACAAGTGGTACTCCTAATTGATCATCAACTTCCACAAGCTTTGTGGCCTGTGGGTACTGTGGCAGAGACCTATGCAGGGGCTGACAGGAGAATTCAGACAGCAAAGTAAGAGACAAGATGTACACACACCATGTTGTGAAACTAATACAACTTCCCCAAATGACGGATGAAGATACAGATCCTTCAAACAGGCTTTCTTAAGGAATACAATTATCCTGGCTGATAATTGGGGCTCTCTGTGTCAGAAAGACTGTCCCGGAAAAGAAAATCTGTAGCACTCTCTGACAGACCAATATCAGAGTTGCTACTTCCAGTAGATTGATGTGATAACAGATCCACCTGTGTCAGGTGACTGACTCTCTGTGTCAGAAAGACTATCCCAGAACAGAAAATCTGTAGCACTCTCTCACAGACTGATATCAGAGTTGCTACTTCTAGTACACTGATGTGATAACTGCTCCACCTGTGTGCTCCTGATAGTGTTCAGTGTTGTGTGTTCATGCAACGAATGTGAGTAATTATATGAATATTGTTTAGTCAACACTTTGTAGCTGTTATATCATGAAAGAATTGAAAATAATCAAAGATATTTGATTTTGTAAAATGAACAAAGACATTTGCTTTACTGTTTTCAACCCCCATCTCTCTCCAGGAGGGCCATTTGGAATTCCTAAAGACAAAGAAATGCTGAAGGCCTGTAGGCCAAATGTGTGTCACACCTGTAACACCGTGGGGGAAGTTTGGTCTGATTGGTCAGTTTGAATGGCTCACGTTAGGGTTTAAGTCACATGGTCAAGGAATAGATAAAAGAAGATTGTAACTGTTGCTCTCTCTCTTTTTTCTCTGGCGCTCTGTTCTTGGGGGCCTTCTCTTTGGCTCTTCTCTTTTGTCTCTCTCTCTCCCTTCTCTCTCTCTCTCTCTCTCTCGCTCTCTCTCAGGTAACATTCATGCTGGGTACGATTAATGGTATAAGTTTTCATCATCTCATACATTTATTTTGTAACTATTTTAAGTGTAACCATAACTAGATTTTGTCATTAAATTCTTTCAACTACAAATGATGTGCTAACTAGTTTTGATTTGGTATTGACTTTGAAGTGTTACCTATTGCAATACAATATAGTCACATTATAGCCACGCTCTCCCACGTTAGCTATTGTAACTGCGCTTATTTCCGTCGTTGGTATAAGCTGCAGTGGGTGGTAAAGACAAGAAATGTACAGTTTTCTATCATCTTGCTGATAACGTTTCTTTAGTCATTCGGCAACCCTGCAGTCAGAACCGCTGTAGAGGATCCACCTTACAGATGGTGCCGAAACCCGGGAATCCTTGCAGTGAATCTTCTGAAATTCATCAGAATGAGGACATTTTTTCACAGTTGATCTTGTGAATGGATTAAAGCTGACCTTTTGACCAAGGAATTGGTAAGTCTGTTTTCATTGTTTATGAATTGCATGAAACAGAAATTAGAAGGTTTTAAATAGCTTCAATAGTCCCATTACTGTACAATCCGAGAATATTCAGATTATCTCCTCGGGATGGAAGGGAAAATTTCTGATAACAGTGACTTATTGTTTGCTTTATGGAGTGAAAAGTTGAGCCTACCTTGTCCAAACTCAAGACAGAGTATATTGGAATTAAAAGTTCAGATGATGAAATGATTCGATGGTGGGACATAATTGGCAAACACCAAAAGAAATCAAAACATGGTAAAATAATTGAGGCTTTAAACTTCATAAGTTTTAAAAGGCTACATAATGTGATACCATTTCTATTATCAAGTGTAGATGAGAAATGTAAAGAAGTGCATTCTAAAAATGCAGAAGCAGAAAAGTCTGAGGCAAAGATTCAAGCTCTTCAAGCACAGCTAGATAAATTACTAGCTGAGCAGTTAGCCCTGACTGAAAAGTGTAAAAATCACAAGGAGACCATTGCAGATCTCAAGGCTATGCTAAATGCTAAAAAGTTCATGTCTCCCAAAACGCTTAACAGCGATGGGACTAAAAAGCATGTTCACTTCTTAGATGAGCTGACTTGCTCTAATGAATCTGAAACGTTTAGTTCAGAAAATGCATGTGCAACTCAAGAAAGTGTGCCTATTTCAGTTCTTAAGGTGATGCAGTACCGTAATAGCGCAGAGTCATGTACCAGTACGCATGGTGTACAAGCATTAGAGAGTCATGAAAATCCTCAAACTCCAGGAGAACATAGCATTCAATCCTATGGCAAAGAGAACAGGTTTTGCAGTTCTTGTAGGAAAATAGGCCACTCAGAGGAGAGATGCTGGTCACTGGGTGAAGGTCGACCTCCACCTTATTTTCAGAAAACTAGGAAATCACTTTCTAAGAGTAAAGATCAGCGCTCATTTGCAGGTAAAACTCTTAGTGAGTTAACCGCAGTGTTCATGCAAGGCCTTCAGCTATTAACCTTATTGGCTAGTGGACTAGCAGTCTCATAGCAGTGAGTTTAATAGTTAAACATCTAAATTGCAATGATCCTGTTTGTATTTTCAAATTTGTAATTGTACTAAACACATTGTGCGCATTGAACACACATTATAGTTGTTTGTGTTAATATATACACATAGACTAGTTAAGTTTATTCTTTAAAACACATGATTGCTTTACTTTAAGTGTTGTATGAAACACTTAGGATAAAGGTTGTTGATGCTTTGCATTCTAGGCCATGTATCTTGTGAAAATTGGAATAACTTTAATACTGGAATTGTTTAGCCATTTCCAGTTTCATGTGTTTCTATGTTGAATTTGTTTGTTTCCTGAGTGGAAAACTCTGCTATTTTCCATATAGCTGCAGTAAAACCATGTACAGGAGCATAGAATTGCCATGTGGCTACAGTGTAATTTACAATTGCATTAACCATGAAAATGCTTTCATCACAGCAGGATTCAGTACCTTTGACCTTTGCACTTTATCATGCTCCCTAACAAAAACACTGGTTTGAGCCAGACCACACTTCACTCACATTCTCATGCTGGCTTCCTGTTACAACAGGACCAAATTTGCATCACAATTGTAAAACCTCCTTGCCGTGTTTGGGGCATGATTTACACATAGCCACAGCTAAATGCAGTCACATAGATTTGATCTTCACAGACAAAGTCAAATCTACATCAGCCTCACAAAATGTATTCTATTTTATTTAAGTCTTTACATCTAGACTGTATTATAACTGTGAATTTCTCCCAGTTAATGTTTTTGTTTTTCTTCAGATTTACTAAATCAGTTAGTTATTATGTGTCTCACCAAGTTAAATATCAAAATTTACGTGAATTTATGCATTTCTCATTCTTACCTAAGTGCAAACATTTATTTTATCATTGTATTGTAACAATGCATTTGATTTTGAACTTATTTGATTTCTGAGTCTTTGTATTTTGTCCATTTGACTTGCAACAATGTTTTTGGACATCTATGGAATTTAATTTCTGTATTTGGTTACACTGAATATTTTGCTGATACTCTTCATGAAAAGGGGATTTAAGCCAACAATGATTGTTGTTTTGTTATAATGCAATTTATTTTTAATGTTTTCCAGAAACAATGTAAGAGCTTGTGAGATCTTCTTTTATTCTCAGCCTTGACCACTTTATTAAGTACATCGATTTAATGGCTTATTGCCAGAGACTATTTTAATCTGACCACATCAAACTTCTGACCAATGACAAATGCTGTGTATGCTTTTGTTCTTTGTTGTGCTATATGTTCTTCTAATCACAGGATCCCTGCTGCACAAGTTCACATCCTGTGTCCTCAGAAAGAGGACAAGCGTTTGCTCTAACCTTCAGTGACTTTTCTCAAGGTGTGAAGGATTCAATGGACGTTTGCATATCAATGATTGGTGCAACACCATTTGATGGAGCCTTCTCATGCAGGACTGAGATGAGAACAAAGACTGAAGACTGACCAGCTGCTTTTGCAACAAGTGTGGACGAGAAGTCTGAAGATGACATCTACACACAACAGAAAGCATGTCTTTGTGGACTGTGCCACCTTTGTACTCAATGATTGTGGCCAATGGTGCCAAGAGGACTGAAAGAATTGAAAATAATCAAAGATATTTGATTTTGTAAAATGAACAAAGACATTTGCTTTACTGTTTTCAACCCCATCTCTCTCCAGGAGGGCCATTTGGAATTCCTAAAGACAAAGAAATGCTGAAGGCCTGTAGGCCAAATGTGTGTCACACCTGTAACACCGTGGGGGAAGTTTGGTCTGATTGGTCAGTTTGAATGGCTCACGTTAGGGTTTAAGTCACATGGTCAAGGAATAGATAAAAGAAGATTGTAACTGTTGCTCTCTCTCTTTTTTCTCTGGCGCTCTGTTCTTGGGGGCCTTCTCTTTGGCTCTTCTCTTCTTTGTCTCTCTCTCCCTTCTCTCTCTCTCTCTCTCTCTCGCTCTCTCTCTCAGGTAACATTCATGCTGGGTACGATTAATGGTATAAGTTTTCATCATCTCATACATTTATTTTGTAACTATTTTAAGTGTAACCATAACTAGATTTTGTCATTAAATTCTTTCAACTACAAATGATGTGCTAACTAGTTTTGATTTGGTATTGACTTTGAAGTGTTACCTATTGCAATACAATATAGTCACATTATAGCCACGCTCTCCCACGTTTAGCTATTGTAACTGCGCTTATTTCCGTCGTTGGTATAAGCTGCAGTGGGTGGTAAAGACAAGAAATGTACAGTTTTCTATCATCTTGCTGATAACGTTTCTTTAGTCATTCGGCAACCCTGCAGTCAGAACCGCTGTAGAGGATCCACCCTTACAATCAGATGTTGGGCAAATTGAGATATGCAAATGAAGATCATGGATAGATGCTAACCTGGTTAGTATGATCATGTTAACATGTGCTGTTATATGCTGCGTCACGCCATATATTGATTCTTTGTATTTCACAGCAAACAATTGAGTATTCATTTGTGATGACACTAAGCACGTGATACTTCGTGAGGCATTTTGTAGTGAACATGTACAGATATTGTATGCATATTGTTCTTCCTTTTATTCTTTTATAGTCCACAACATAACTTTCAAAAACTTTGTAAGAGATCTAGCTTCCGCCAGACAACCTTCCGTAGTAAACTTAAGTGCAACACCTCTTGCAGTTCAAAAGGCTTAAGCTACATTGCGTCAGTTACGCTTTTGTCACAAGTTGAACACAGAAGGCGGTCTGGCGGAAACTAGATATACTTTGTGGCAAATATGGATTTTCCATACACAAACGCATACCTTCAGAAGGCCTTTATTTCTGCCAAAACATGGCAATGGGGAACCGGTTTTTGGTACCAAAACCAAACTCTTAAAGTCAAGAAAATAAAAGCACAAGACATTCACTAAACATAACATTTAGTTGACGTTAAGCGATAAGGTTTTTCAGTGCAGGCATTGGCAGGTCAGTTACAGGCATCAGCGGTTTAGCTACAGGCTTCTGTGGTTCAGCTTCAGGCAACAGTTCGGCTTCAGGCAACAGCAGCTCGGCTTCAGGATTCTGTGGTTCAGCTTCAGGCAACGGCAGCTCGGCTTCAGGATTCTGTGGTTCAGCTTCAGGCAACGGCAGCTCAGCTTCAGGCTTCTGTGGTTCAGCTTCAGGCGACAGCAACTCATCTGCAGGAGACGGCGGCTCGGCTGCAGGAAACAGCAGTTTGTCTTTAAGCTTTGGCATTTCAGCTGCAGGCTTCACTGGATGGATACAAAATGTCAGCTTTAGTCTGTCCTTTCAGCAGCATTCAGTCTCATATAGCACAAAATACTCAACTCATGAATAGCAAGTTTTATTTACAGAGTCAATAGTAAATTCAGTATTACTCATCTCCTAATTTTGTAAGAGCCATTCGGTGTTTGAAAGTGCTAGGAGCTGAATTCAGGTACTTGGGTCCGTGGATTCCATGATCGCGGAAATTATAGATTCAAGATTCAAGAGTTTTATTTGTCACATACACAGTTATATACAGAATATACAACCGGCAGTGAAATGTAAACAGGTCCGCTCCATGGACAGTGCAAATTTACAGTTAAAAACACAAGGAGGAAATTATAATAGAAATAGAATAAAAAAGTACAAATAAAATAAAAAAATAAAAATAAAGAAGTGGAATAAAATAAGTGAAGTAAACTGTGCAGTGAGTAAACTGTAGACTTATAAATATGTGGTTAACAAATGTATAAAGAGTATAATGTGCAAACAGGTTTATTACAGGTTGTTACACAGTAACAATGAGAACAGAACAGAAAGTGCAGTGCAATGTCAGTGTATCGATGTTTATCCTGAAGTGAAGTCACGTGGTGTTAAGTGACTGAGTTCAGGAGTCTGATGGCCTGGGGGAAGAAGCTCCTCCTGAGTCTCTCAGTTTTGGCCATCAGGCTTGGAAGCGCTACCAGATGGCAGCAGCGTGAAATGAGGGTTTGCAGGGTGATTAGAGCCCTTGATGATCTTAGTAGCTCTACCTTTGCAGCGTTTGGTGTAGACGTCCTGCAAAGACGCGAGAGCTGACCCTGAGATACGCTCGGATAAGCGCACGACTCTTTGCAGGGCTTTGCAGTCATGACTGGTGCTGTTCCCATACCACGCTGTGATGCACTGAGTTAATACACTTTCCATCGCCCCTAAATAGAAAGTTTTCAGGATAGCTGGTGAAACCCTGAATTTCCTCAGCTGGCACAGGTGGTACAGTCTTTGCCTGGCTTTTTTCACCTGTGTCTGAATGTGAGCAGTCCAGGTCAGGTCCTCGGAGATGTTTACACCCAGGTACTTTTGCGGGTGCTGTGAATAAAACCAGACCAAAAATCTTAATAATCAAACTAAATCATAATAATTATTAATGTTAATAATAATATAGGGAGCCCACAACAACAAAAAACATTCAAAAATATATTGTCCCTGTTTTTTAATTAATAGATAATAACAAATGACTCAAATATTCCACTCAAATAGGAAATGTCCCTGGTTCCCATTTCAGAAATCTGGTCACCTTATTATAAATTCAACTGCCATGAACTACAGAAACTATTTATTTAACTAATTCCATTCAAAAAGTGAAACTTGTATATTATATTCATTCATTACACACAGACTGATATATTTCAAATGTTCTATTAATTTTGATGATTATAACTGACAACTAAGGAAAATCCCAAATTCAGTATCTCAGAAAAGTAGAATATTGTGAAAAGGTTGAATATTGAAGACACCTGGTGCCATACTCTAATCAGCTGATGAACTCAAAACATTTGCAAAGGCCTTTAAATGGTCTCTCAGTCTAGTTCTGTAGGCTACACAATCATGGGGAAGACTGCTGACCTGACTGTTGTCCAAAAGACGACCATTGACACCTTGTACAAGGAGGGCAAGACACAAAAGCTCATTGCAAAAGAAGCTGGCTGTTCACAGAGCTCTGTGTCCAAGCACATTAATAGAGAGGCAAAGGGAAGGAAAAGATGTGGTAGAAAAAAGTGTATAAGCAATAGGGATAACCGCACCCTGGAGAGGATTGTGAAACAAAACCCATTCAAGAATGTGGGGGAGATTCACAAAGAGTGGACTGCAGCTGGAGTCAGTGCTTCAAGAACCACAACACACACAGACGTATGCTGTCGCATTCCTTGAGTCAAGCCACTCTTGAACAACAGACAGCGTCAGAAGTGTCTCGCCTGGGCTAAAGACAAAAAGGACTGCTGTGTGGTCCAAAGTTATGTTCTCTGATGAAAGTAAATTTTGCATTTCCTTTGGAAATCAGGGTCCCAGAATCTGGAGGAAGAGAGGAGAGGCACACAAGCCACGTTGCTTGAGGTCCAGTGTAAAGGTTCCACAGTCAGTGATGGTTTGAGGTGCCATGTCATCTGCTGGTGTTGGTCCACTGTGTTTTCTGAGGTCAAAGGTCAACGCAGCCGCATACCAGGAAGTTGTAGAGCACTTCATGCTTCCTGCTGCTGACCAACTTTATGGAGATGCAGATTTCATTTTCCAACAGGACTTGGCACCTGCACACAGTGCCAAAGCAACCAGTACCTGGTTTAACCCTTTCGCACGTACGTTCTAAATATTCAGACTGGCAGTCTGGCGTGAGTTTTTTAATGCAACCGTTATTATGCAATGACGTGCGTTCTAATTTCCATGGTAACACATCAACCTTGACACGTGAGGTTTCGCAGTCACAATGGCGCTCATGGTGGTTGACCGCGTGCAGGTGAGCACTCTATGAATGTTTTACTTTATTTTTTAATTCAAAACCTCTCACATTATTTTTTAGCGTGTACACACTATGGTTGACATGTTTATGTTGCTATTTTTTCCCACTGCTTTGAATTTCGCGTGCACACGCATTTTGCATCTCCTCACAACATCCGCGTGACAATTGGTGAGTATATTTTAGTTTTTTTCCCTATTTTGAAGCACATATAATTATTTACAAGCATGCAATAAATATGAATAAAGATATTTACAAAATTCTCTTGTAAAACGAACAGTCCTCAATAATGTGGACGTTCAAATGTCATGTTTGTCGTTTTGCACATTGCAAAAATGCTCCGTGCATTCGATAAAGTTATTAGGGTTCAGTTGACTTGATACGTAACATGAATATATTATGTATTATTTATGTTTTAGTGTTAATATTGTTACTGGGTTTTATATCTCACTAGAAAAGGTATATGGTCACGTCTCACTTACTATTAGCTTGCATATATATAGTTTACATGATGTCAAATGCCATGTAAGTTACCTTTTCTCTGCTTTGCTAGTGAGAAACTACATCTTTGCTTTGTTTAAACTATGATACATATATACACTTTCTAATAAAATTACAAAACAAATTATAAATATAATTACAATGAACAACAATCAAAATAGTATTATAAACAAAACAATAAATATACTATGGTAAAAAAAATCTTTATAACTATATACATATGTTTATATGACAGAAAATGCCTGGCTGTAAGGCGCAGAGGAGTGTCTAAGGCAGGTCGCCTCCTTTGGATGGACACCGCGATATGGCGTTGTGGAAGAAGTCTCGTCTTCACCCTCAAAGTTGTCAAGAGCTTCAAGGTTCAGGGGAAGGTCTTCATCGCTCTCTGCCTCACTGTCAAAATTCTCCTCATCAGAATTAAAAAAAATCTCCTCAATTTCCTCACTTGTCAGTTGTCTTATAAATAAATTGTCTGCCATTTTCTCTGAAGTAGTTAAAAACTGGTACATTTTATTAAAATTGTATGTGAAGTTGGTACCAACGCGAGTGTGAGGTAACAGTGACGTCAACAGTGACAACTTGTCAGCGGGAAAATGCTTGCAGTGCATGACTGTTCAAATGTTGTTGTTTTTTTTATTATTATTTGTTTATACATAATATTTTCAAACTTGTTAACTAAATTAAATGCATGTATACATATATGTTAGTTGTTCGGTAAGTTATCATGAGCTGTGGGCAGGGCACCGCCATTATGTGTTTAGAACAGTGCCAGGGAGCCGAAGCCTGCTGGATTTACAACACAAGATCACCCACTTCTCCAGATATATGTGACATTACGTGAGGGAACAGCCTAGACTGATCGTACGCGTCAAAGGGTAGAAAATGATTGTAAGTTTGTAAGATTGGAAGTTGGTACCAACGCGAGTGTGAGGTAACAGTGACGTCAACAGTGACAACTTGTCAGCGGGAAAAATGCTTGCAGTGCTCGACTGTTCAAATGTTTTTTTATTTTTTTATTATTATTATTATTCTCCAGATATATGTGACATTACCTGAGGGAACAGCCCAGACTGATCGTGACAACGTCAAAGGGTAGAAAATTATTGTGTTATTTGATCGGTAATGTTTTCACGGGCCATTATATGTTTACAACACTGATATCTTGCTGTTATATATATATATATATATATATATATATATATATATATATATATATATATATATATATATATATATATATATTAGTATGCAATTACAAACTATATTTAGTTTTTGCTGCTATTTTTGTGGTTGTGTAATGTAATTTGAAGTGTATGAAACCTAAACTAAACTAAACCTAAACAGTCTCTCACTCGCTCAGTCTTTGGCTCAGCGCCAGTCAGCGCGCTAAAGCAGATTTGAAATTTTGAATTTGGCAGTTGATCACTGAGTGTTCTAATCACACCCGTGTGATCGTACGCACCAGAGACCAGCCTAGATTGATCACACGGGTGTGATCGTACGTGTCAAAGGGTTAAGGACCACGGTATCCCTGTTCTTAATTGGCCAGCAAACTCACCTGACCTTAAGCCCATAGAAAATCTATGGGGTATTGTGAAGAGGAAGATGCGATATGCCTGACCCAACAATGCAGAAGAGCTGAAGGCCATTATCAGAGCAACCTGAGCTCTCATAACACCTGAGCAGTGCCACAGACTGATCGACTCCATGCCACGCCGCATTGCTGCAGTAATTCAGGCAAAAGGAGCCCCAACTAAGTGTTGAGTGCTGTACATGCTCATACTTTTCAGTTGGCCAAGATTTCTAAAAATCCTTTCTTTGTATTGGTCTTAAGTAATATTCTAATTTTCTGAGATACTGAATTTGGGATTTTCCTTAGTTGTCAGTTATAATCATCAAAATTAAAAGAAATAAACATTTAAAATATATCAGTCTGTGTGTAATGAATGAATATAATATACAAGTTTCACTTTTTGAATGGAATTAGTGAAATAAATCAACTTTTTGATGATATTCTAATTATATGACCAGCACCTGTAAATAGGGATTAGAGAATCAGTAAACAAGTGGGTGATTTCGGACATAGCAACAGAGTCGACACTGAGAGTCGATTCCTCTGCTGGAGTCGACCCCGACTCTGGGGCTATTCAGAGTCAAGAAATCGACTCTTTTGGAGTCGACTCCCCATCACTACAATGAATCTGCAGGGGTCAGGTAGTTACAGCGATCTAAGTCGGAGCTTTCAGAAAAATGAGCACCCAATAAAACGAAACAATCTCCAAAACGATGCCATTCATTTGTGCTGATTTGTGCCACAAAAACAAACGTTTGTGCTGTTTAATGTATGAGATGTTGAACATAATTTTTTTGTTTGTCTGATGTCACTCTCCGGACGTTCAAATCGGTACTGGTGCCACTCGTTTGTGCTCTTAAAAATTTGTGCTGTAATGCCACTCTCGTCTAAATTCACAAAACCTAACACCTTTGTGTGTATTCTTGTTCGTCTCTTAATCTATTTTGTTATAATGGGGTGGTTTTTGTTGTTGTTGTTGCAATTAAATAATTATACTTTGGAGTAAATCTTGTGAAATTTACTTATTGAAAAAATATGGTTTCCTTCATCTCAGTAGCATGAATTTTTGTTATTTTTTTAATTTTTTACATTTTCTATCAATACACAAAAAAACATCTGTTGATGTGCTTCTCAAGGTATGTAAAAAAATGGCATTAGAGCGAGCACAAATATATATATATATATATATATATATATATATATATATATATATATATATATATAAAGATAAAAAACATTTATAAAATATATAAAATTTGCATAATTAACAATGCAATGATTTTAGAAAAGGAGGCCCAAATGTTTTGATACGTTTTGAACAGTATTTGTTAACTAAATTAGTCTATACAAAACATTGTTAGCTTTTAAGGGGGAAAAAGTAGTCCTATAGACCTTCTCCACTCACCTGAATTATTCCCAAGAAACAGAATCGGATGAGATTTTTATCCAAAAATCCCCCGTCGACCTCTGTCTTTAAGGTCACCAAACAAAGAGATGAAAAATTCCATGCATTCTTTCCTAAGAAACCCCCACCAACTCTCTATTCGCTGATTGGCTGTGCTTGCACCTTCTATGTAGCTGTCAATATTGGATTCCTGCGTCTGAGGAAACGCTGGAGGTCTCTCACGTGACCATTCTCTGTTCCATAGTCGCCTCTAATGATTCTTGGGCAGCCACCTGAGCCCTCCACGGTTTCCATATAGTATCCTATATGCCATTTATGCAAATACCATATGGCTTTAGTTTGTCATAAGAATCAAAGTGCCAAATGTAATTCGGTCCTTTTGTAAAATAGTTGTGACGATGGAGACGTCGGGCTTTCCTGCGTTCTACACCAATAGGATCTAATGAGCTCAAAATTAAGCGAACATGTTCTTTTCTGATATGCAATCCGTTTTCTTTACACTTTGCATGCATCCACCTGTATCCATGGAGCTGGCCTGAAGTTTGGAGTTGATGCTGAATAAATATAATAGCGTCTTCAATACTTGAGTATTCTTTTCGTTGAAACAGGCTCCTAGACCTCAAAATGCGCTTTAAATGTCGTTCAGTGATGATGTGTTGAAATGCAAGAACAGAAACAATGTCTTTGTACTGAAGTCCAAGTTTAAAATATAGGTCTATTAATTCATGCACATCCACATCCATGTTCTTGTTTCCAGTGGCAGCAATGCAAATTGTACACAAACCGGAAATTATAAGGCAGGTTATAAGTTTCTTGTCTTGCACGCGAAAGTCTGTATATTTTTATTTTTGCAAAGATCCCTTTAGGGGCTCTGTATTAGTCAAATCGAGTAGACACTTAATTTATCTGTTTGTTTTTTTTATTTGTCATGAGGGCAAGTATATAATTAGAGATATTTCATTGTTGGGTGAAGTATAGAGAGTATGCATTGACATCACTTCCCGGCCGGAACACGCCCCTTCAGCCAGACTGAGTGGCAGAAGAGCTGCTGCGTGACTGGGTTTAATTAGGGACACTGTAAAATCGTGAGTAAAACAAACAATTGGCAGTTTAAACTAAAGGCTGGACTTGATATAGTGTTCATTACCAAAGCTCCAGTGATCATGGATATTGACATGCATCCGGGAATCGTGTTTCCTGACATTTATATGTGCCTGATTTTGACGCCGGGGAAATACGTAAAACTAATTTTCCTGTGAATGCTTTATACAAATACAATATAGGTAGGTCTAAATCCAGGTGATCACTTATATCAATGTTATATCGTCACGTACAGCCCTAAAACTAGTTTGTGTCAGTGTTTGTTTAAAAACATCCAATTTATGCAGAATATAAGCTGCTAAATACTTAATTGATGAGCTGTCAATACCATATACACCGATCAAGCATAAAATTATGACCACCTTATATTGTGTTGATCCCCATTTTGCTGCCAGAACAGCCCTGACCTGTCGAGGTATGGACTCCACTAGACCCCTGAAGGTGTGCTGTGGTATCTTCCACCAAGATGTTAGGAGCAGATCCTTTAAGTCCTTTAAGTTGCGAGGTGGAACAGACTTGTTTGTTCAGGACATCCCAGAGATGCTCGATTGGATTGAGATCTGGGGACTTTGGAGGCCAAGTCACCACCTCAAACTCGTTGTTGTGCTCCTCAAACCATTCCTGAATCGTTTTTGCTTTGTGGCAGGGCGCATTATCCTGCTGAAAGAGCCACAGACACCAGGGAATACCGTTTCCATGAAAGGGTGTACATGGTCTGCAACAATGCTTAGGTAGGTGGTACGTGTCAAAGTAACATCCACATGTGATTTATCAGACCAGGCCACCTTCTTCCATTGCTCCGTGGTCCAGTTCTGATGCCCAGCCTTCTCTCCCCACGTGCATCAATCAGCCTTCGTCACCCATGACCCTGTCGCCGGTTCACCACTGTTCCTTCCTTGGAGCATTTTGACAGATACTGACCACTGCAGACTGGGAACACCCCACAAGAACTGCAGTTTTGGAGATGCTTTGACCCAGTCGTCTAACCATCACAATTTGGCACTTGTCAAACTCGCTCAAATCCTTACGCTTTCCCATTTTCCCTGCTTCTAACACATCAACTTTAAGGACAAAATGTTCACTTGCTGCCTAATATATCCCACCCACTAACAGGTGCAGTGACGAAGATGATAATCAGAGTTATTCACTTCATCGGTCATAATGTTATGCCTGATCAGTGTATATGGTATAATTTTACCCCAGAATTCAACATATTGGCACAAACTGATAACTGCAAATCTGCGTTTCGCGGTCTGGAGTCCAGTTGTTTCTTGTTACATACAAAGGCTTGCCACTTGGTGGCAGTGTATAGGATGATGCACTAGAGTCCACTGTGGAGGTAGATGTGCAACTACACCATCAAAACCCACACATATGCAAGAAAATGCTTTCTGAATAGCTGTCCACTGTAGTGACCTCTATGCGTGAAAAGGTTAAATGATTGTTGTCCCTTCGTGCCTCATCCCAGTTTTCTGCATTGGCAATTGAATGAACAGATACTCAGCGCTGAGGGAGAGTGTAACATCTTTTAATTGATGTAGGATTGATAGTTATATACAAAGAATACAAGGGGTGTATCAATTGTATTATAAATTACATGAAATGATTGGTGTCATGCTGCCGTGACTAACTGGGGCCCAGGTCAGGAAGCAGACAGACTGGCTAAACCAACCGTCTGCTTGCTGTCTCACTTCACAGAAGTCAGATAAATCCCAACACACAGAGACTCTTTGTTGTCTGAGACTGTGTCTGTGCCTCGAATTAGTAAATACAAAAATCTCCCAAACCCATTTAAGGGAAAATTTTTTTTATTTATGTTCAACAAATAAAAAACAGATATAATGCAGAAGACCAGTGATAAAGCTTGGGTGCCCTTCCCTCAAAAGCATTTATTGTTAGTGATAAGTTTGATAGCTTTTCTCTGCCCGAGTCATGCAATAAATCTGACATATGCAACCAGTTAACAGATCAAATATTCACATATCCCTGTGATCTCCCAGATGAAGGTTAGTTTTAAAGTAACCAGCAGTTTCATGTTTAACAGTTTGTGAATGACTCATAATTGTATCCTAATTTAGTTACTTGGTGTTTGGTAACGAAGGGCCTACTGTCACATATACTAGACTTTTACGTTATTTTTCTGTTGTGTGTTTTGCATTGTAGTTTTTCATGTTGATTTAAGTTCCCCACGTGTTTCCTATCTGCCACGCCCCCTTGTTACCTTGTTTAGCTAGTCTTCCCTGTATATTTAGTGCTTGTGTTCCACTCGTGTTTTATCGGTCATTGTATTTGTGTGGTATTGGGAGTTCTTTGTCTTTCTAGTATTGTCATTAAATGCTCCTGCACTGATGGAACACTGATGCACTGAGTTTCCATGGTAAAAATTGCACATGAACGCTCTCTGATGTAGTGTTTACTACTGGGAAGTTTGGAGATCATTTTGATACCCAAATTCCCAAGATGAGCGTGCCATAAACTTTAAACATGGTGGCAGGAAGAACTACTGCAGTGTTAGGTATGATTTATTAGTTATGATTTATTAACCGCTACATCGTCTTGTCTTTAATGTAGCGCATCTTATATACACGATTAAGCTCTTGAAGCGTAGGCTATTGTATCATTTTATACACAGAGAAAATAGCCTTCATTTGACCGAAATTACAGAAACTGGCATCGTGGTAAAGGTTTATATGGTTGTCAGTGTATGTGTAAGCCACCCAATCGTCCCAATGAAGGCTTACGATTGGTGGGTGAAGGTCTCTTGTGTGCACGCTCCAGCTTTTCATCTGGGCAAAGGAACTTAATTCCAATTTAGTTTAATCTGACTCCATTTTATTATGGCCTCAAATTTAGGTTAGAATGCCAATTGGTTATTTATATTTAATAGTTTAACTACACACTTGTTCGGGTTAACCTTTTATTGAAGTTTTAGCAAGTCAGGATAAATCAGTGTAACAATTTATTAGTCATGTGAATGTATCATGCAATTACCTAGTCAAAAAAAAAAAAAGTCTGAAGTAAAGAAAATATGGATACCTGACTCCTACACTGAACACCTAGTAGACACTCAGCAAAGTGGAAAGTCAGGCAATTTAAAGTCATTCTAGGATTAACCCAGCATGACGCTGTCCTGGATGGGGACGCTCGCTTCCCAATCAGACAGTCCAGCACTTGCGTGTTCAGTGACACAATGAATTTCCATAAATGCATTGCTTCAGAAAGCCTTTATTTCTGCCAAAACACAGCAATGAAAAAAATTAAAAAAAAATAAGCACAAGACATTTCACTAAATATTTATTTGACGTTAAGCAATAAGACTTTTCATGGTTTTATTTGGTGCAGGCGTTGGCAGGTCAGCTACAGGTATCAGCAGTTTGGCTTTAAGTGTCGGCAGTTCAGCTCCAGGCTTCGGCGCTTGGGCTCCAGGCTTCACTGCAGGCTTCGGCGCTTTTTCTGTTCTGTCCTTCAATCCGTGCAGACGTGTTTTCACTCTGCTCCCGCTGTGCTCTTGCGCTGTTTTGTTTTGTCTAGTGTTTCGTCTCTTCTTTTTCCTCTCTGACCCGCTGCTTTGCTGGACTCCTGAAAATACTGAAATGGAATTGATTAACTGGTCAATCAGCGCGATCGACAAGATTCTCTCACAAAGGAAGGGTGCCCCGGGAGAACCCACCTGCCCGGACGGGACCTTTGCTGGACGCATGGAACAACTGGCAAGTCCTGTGCCTGGAGGCTCTGTCCATGGAGGATGCGGAAGATTTATACATGATTGGATTATTGATGGCGGGGTTCCTATTCTTTGGCTTTGGGATTGCCCTGACCTATCGGAAGATTGGTAAGACAGCTGCAAGCAAATTCACCCAGCCGCTGTCTGTGGAAATTAAGGAATGCTTCGGGGTTGTGTGTGACCGTTTGAAGGAATTAGATCAGAGAGTGATAGGAATTGAGGAACTGAACCGTAACAACGCAGTCCGGACTGCGGATACGCAGGGGAGAGTGGGCTCCATCGGAGGTCAGATCGGTGAACTTTTACGGACTGTAACCGGTCTGGCCATGAGGCTGGACGTAATGTCTAGGGAAACTGCACAGACCGGACGCGAAACGCTGAGGACCAGATCTGATTGATTGATTATGAGCCGGACAAATTACCGAAGATCATCAAATGGATTAAAAAAAAATAATAAATTGTATTTGCCTGACCTAATCAACTAGCCCAACGAACCTCACTTGTCCCTATCTCTCAGTTGGGAAGTCAGCCTGACAGCTTGGTCTGCTATCTTCCCCTGTGCACTGCCTTATCTCCCTTCAAGGACAAACCATAGAACTGAACTCGAAAACCATCTGAAGTTATGGCTAACATTCTCACACAACACAATCTCAGACTCACTCGCACCATACACAACCTATCCCGATCCCATCCCCCATCCATCCGTCTGCCTGTCTTTATCGGAGGCTTGCTCCAAACTTCATTTCGTTATACTGTACTTGTACATGTGTAATGACAAATAAACTTCAACTTCAACTTGGGCTCCAGGCTTCACTGCAGGCTTCGGCGCTTGGGCTCCAGGCTTCACTGCAGGCTTCGGCGCTTGGGCGCCAGGCTTCACTGCAGGCTTCGCGCGGCGCCAGGCTTCACTGCAGGCTTGGCGCTGGCGCCAGGCTTCACTGCAGGCTTCGGCGCTGGGCTCCAGGCCGGCGCGCAGGCTCCAGGCTTCGGCGCTTGGGCTCCAGGCTTCGGCGCTTGGGCTCCAGGCTTCACTGCAGGCTTCACTGCAGGCTTCGGCGCTTGGGCGCCAGGCTTCACTGCGCAGGCTTCGGCGCTGGGCGCCAGGCTTCACTGCAGGCTTGGCGCTGGGCGCCAGGCTTCACTGCAGGCTTCGGCGCTTGGGCGCCAGGCTTCACTGCAGGCTTCGGCGCTTGGGCGCCAGGCTTCACTGCAGGCTTCGGCGCTGGGCTCCAGGCTTCACTGCAGGCTTGGCGCTGGGCTCCAGGCTTCACTGCAGGCTTCGGCGCTGGGCTCCAGGCTTCACTGCAGGCTTCGGCGCTGGGCTCCAGGCTTCACTGCAGGCTTCGGCGCTGGGCTCCAGGCTTCACTGCAGGCTTCGGCGCTGGGCTCCAGGCTTCACTGCAGGCTTCGGCGCTTGGGCGCCAGGCTTCACTGCAGGCTTCGGCGCTTGGGCGCCAGGCTTCACTGCAGGCTTGGGCTCCAGGCTTCGGCGCTTGGGCTCCAGGCTTCGGCGCTTGGGCTCCAGGCTTCGGCGCTTGGGCTCCAGGCTTCGGCGCTTGGGCTCCAGGCTTCGGCGCTTGGGCTCCAGGCTTCGGCGCTTGGGCTCCAGGCTTCACTGCAGGCTTCGGCGCTTGGGCTCCAGGCTTCGCGCTGGGCTCCAGGCTTCACTGCAGGCTTCGCGCTGGGCTCCAGGCTTCGGCGCTGGGCTCCAGGCTTCACTGCAGGCTTCGGCGCTTGGGCTCCAGGCTTCGGCGCTTGGGCTCCAGGCTTCACTGCAGGCTTCGGCGCTTGGGCTCCAGGCTTCGGCGCTTGGGCTCCAGGCTTCACTGCAGGCTTCGGCGCTTGGGCTCCAGGCTTCGGCGCTTGGGCTCCAGGCTTCACTGCAGGCTTCGGCGCTTGGGCTCCAGGCTTCACTGCAGGCTTCGGCGCTTGGGCTCCAGGCTTCGGCGCTTGGGCTCCAGGCTTCACTGCAGGCTTCGGCGCTTGGGCTCCAGGCTTGGCGCTGGGCTCCAGGCTTCACTGCAGGCCGGCGCTGGGCTCCAGGCCGCGCGCTTGGGCTCCAGGCTTCACTGCAGGCTTCGGCGCTTGGGCTCCAGGCTTCGCTTGGGCTCCAGGCTTCACTGCAGGCCGGCGCTGGGCTCCAGGCTTCACTGCAGGCTTGGCGCGCTTGGGCGCCAGGCTTCACTGCAGGCTTCGGCGCTTGGGCGCCAGGCTTCACTGCAGGCTTCGGCGCTTGGGCGCCAGGCTTCACGCGGCTTGGCTCCAGGCTTCACTGCAGGCTTGGGCGCTTGGGCTCCAGGCTTCACTGCAGGCTTCGGCGCTGGGCTCCAGGCCGGGCGCTCACTGCAGGCTTCGCGCTGGGCTCCAGGCTTCACTGCAGGCTTCGCGCTTGGGCTCCAGGCTTCACTGCAGGCTTCGCGCTGGGCTCCAGGCTTCACTGCAGGCTTCGGCGCTGGGCTCCAGGCTTCACTGCAGGCTTCGGCGCTTGCTTGGGCTCCAGGCTTCACTGCAGGCTTCGGCGCTTGCTTGGGCTCCAGGCTTCACTGCAGGCTTCGGCGCTGCTCAGGCTTCACTGCAGGCTTCGGCGCTGGGCTCCAGGCCGGCGCTGGGCTCCAGGCTTCACTGCAGGCTTCGGCGCTTGGGCTCCAGGCCGGCGCTGGGCTCCAGGCTTCACTGCAGGCTTCGGCGCTGGGCTCCAGGCCGCGCTTGGGCTCCAGGCTTCACTGCAGGCTTCGGCGCTGGGCTCCAGGCTTCGGCGCTGGGCTCCAGGCTTCACTGCAGGCCGGCGCTGCTTGGGCTCCAGGCCGGCGGCTGGGCTCCAGGCTTCACTGCAGGCTTCGGCGCTGCTTGGGCTCCAGGCTCGGCGCTTGGGCTCCAGGCTTCACTGCAGGCTTCGGCGCTGCTTGGGCTCAGGCTTCGGCGCTGGGCTCCAGGCTTCACTGCAGGCTTCGGCGCTTGCTTGGGCTCCAGGCTTCGGCGCTTGGGCTCCAGGCTTCGGCGCTTGGCTCCAGGCTCAGGCGGCGCGCTGGGCTCCAGGCTTCGCTGGGCTCCAGGCTTCACTGCAGGCTTCGCGCGCTTGCTCCAGGCCGGCGCTGGGCTCCAGGCTTCGGCGCTTGGGCTCCAGGCTTCGGCGCTTGGGCTCCAGGCTTCACTGCAGGCTTCGGCGCTGGGCTCCAGGCTCCAGGCTTCGCTCTGGGCTCCAGGCCGGCGCTGGGCTCCAGGCTTCACTGCAGGCTTCGGCGCTGGGCTCCAGGCCGGCGCTGGGCTCCAGGCTTCACTGCAGGCTTCGGCGCTGCTTGGGCTCCAGGCCGGCGCTGGGCTCCAGGCTCCAGGCCGGTAGCTTGGGCTCCAGGCTTCACTGCAGGCTTCGGCGCGCTGGGCTCCAGGCCGCGCTGGGCTCCAGGCTTCACTGCAGGCTTCGGCGCTGCTTGGGCCCAGGCTTCGGCGCTGGGCTCCAGGCCGGGCGCTGGGCTCCAGGCCGGCGCTTGGGCTCCAGGCTTCACTGCAGGCTTCGGCGCTTGCTTGGGCTCACAGGCTTCGGCGCTGCGCGCTCCAGGCTTCACTGCGGGCTCCAGGCCGGCGCTGGGCTCCAGGCTTCACTGCAGGCTTCGGCGCTTGGGCTCCAGGCTTCACGCTGGGCTCCAGGCTCGGCGCTGGGCTCCAGGCTTCACTGCAGGCTTCGGCGCTTGCTTGGGCTCCAGGCTTCGGCGCTTGGGCTCCAGGCTTCGGCGCTTGGGCTCCAGGCTTCGGCGCTTGGGCTCCAGGCTTCACTGCAGGCTTCGGCTGCGGCCGGCTCCAGGCTCCAGGCTTCTTGGCTCCAGGCTTCAGGCTGCGCTGCTTGGCTCCAGGCTTCCGCTGGGCTTGGGCTCTGCAGGCCGGCGCTGGGCTCCAGGCCGGCGCTGGGCTCCAGGCTTCACTGCAGGCTTCGCGCTTCTGCTTGGGCTCCAGGCTTTCGGCTGCTTGGGCTCCAGCTTGGCGCTGGGCTCCAGGCTTCGGCGCTGGGCTCCAGGCTCCTGCAGGCCGCTTGCTTCTGCTCCAGGCTTCACTGCAGGCTTCGGCGCTGGGCTCCAGGCTTCACTGCTTGGCTTCGGCGCTTGGCTCCAGGGGCTCTGGGCTTCGGCAGGCTTCACTGCAGGCCGGCGCTGGGCTCCTGGCAGGCTTCACTGCAGGCTTCAGGCGCTGGGGCTCCAGGCTTCACTCCAGGCTTCACTGCGGGCTTCTCCAGGCTTCACTGCAGGCCGCGCTGGGCTCCAGGCTTCACTGCAGGCTTCGGCTCTGCTCCAGGCTTCGGCGCTGGGCTGCAGGCTTCGGCGCTTGGGCTCCAGGCTTCACTGCAGGCTCCAGGCCGGCGCGCTGGGCGCCAGGCTTCACTGCAGGCTTCGGCGCTTGGGCTCCAGGCTTCACTGCAGGCTTCGCGCTTGGGCTCCAGGCTTCGCTGGGCAGGCTTCGCTGCAGGCTCCAGGCCGGCAGCTTGGGCTCCAGGCTTCACTGCAGGCTTCGCTTTGGGCTCAGGCTTCACCGCAGGCTTCGGCCAGCTTCGGGCTCCAGGCTTCGGCGCTGGGCTCCAGGCTTCACTGCAGGCTCCAGGCCCAGGCTTCACTGCTTGGCGGCTCCAGGCTTCACTGCAGGCTTCGGCGCTTGGGCTCCAGGCTTCACTGCAGGCTTCACTGCAGGCTTCGGCGCTGGGCTCCAGGCTTCACTGCAGGCTTCGGCGCTTGGGCTCCAGGCTTCACTGCAGGCCGGCACTGCAGGCCAGGCGCTGGCTTCACTGCGGGCTTCAGGCGCTGGGCGCCAGGCTTCACTGCAGGCTCCAGGCTTCACTGCAGGCTCCAGGCTTCACTGCAGGCTTCGGCGCTTGGGCGCCAGGCTTCACTGCAGGCCGCCGGGCGCCAGGCTTCACTGCAGGCTTCGGCTTGGGCTTCACTGCAGGCTTCAGGCGCTGGGCTCCAGGCTTCGGCGCTTGGCAGGCTCCAGGCTTCACTGCAGGCTTCGGCGCTGGGCTCAGGCTTCACTGCAGGCTTCGGCGCCAGGGCTCCAGGCTTCACTGCAGGCTTGGCGCTTGGGCTCCAGGCTTCACTGCAGGCTTCGGCCAGCTTGGGCTGCCAGGCTTCACTGCAGGCTTCGGCGGGCAGGCTCCAGGCTTCGCTGCCAGGCTTCACTGCAGGCTTGGGCGCCAGGCTTCACTGCAGGCTTCGGCGGCTCAGGCAGGCTTCACTGCAGCCGCTGGGCTCCAGGCTTCACTGCAGGCTTCGGCGCTTGGGCGCCAGGCTTCACTGCAGGCTTCGGCGCTTGGGCAGGCTTCAGGCTTCACTGCTTGGCTTCCAGGCTTCACTGCAGGCTTCGGCTTGGGCTTCCTGCAGGCTTCTGGCGCTGCTCAGGCTTCACTGCAGGCTTCGGGCTTGGGCAGGCTTCGGCCAGGCTCCAGGCTTCACTGCAGGCTCTGCGGCGCTGGGCTCCAGGCTTCGGCGCTTCACTGCAGGCCGGCGCTCCAGGCTCCAGGCTTCACTGCAGGCTTCGGCGCTTGGGCTCCAGGCTTCACTGCAGGCTTCGGCGCTTGGGCTCCAGGCTTCGGCGCTTCACTGCAGGCTGCAGGCTTCGCTTGGGCTCCAGGCTTCACTGCAGGCTTCCAGGCTTCACTGCAGGCCGGCGCTTGGGCTCCAGGCTTCACTGCAGGCCGGCGCTGGGCTCCAGGCTTCACTGCAGGCTTCGGCGCTGCTGGGCTCCAGGCTTCACTGCAGGCTTCGCTTGGGCTCCAGGCTTCACTGCAGGCTTCGGTAGCTGGGCTCCAGGCTTCACTGCAGGCTTCGGCGCTTGGGCTCCAGGCTTCAGGCTTCACTGCAGGCTTCGGCGCTTGGGCGCCAGGCTTCACTGCAGGCTTCGGCGCTTGGGCGCCAGGCTTCACTGCAGGCTTCGGCGCTTGGGCGCCAGGCTTCACTGCAGGCTTCGGCGCTTGGGCTCCAGGCTTCGGCTTCACTGCAGGCCGGCGCTGGGCTCCAGGCTTCACTGCAGGCTTCGCGCTGGGCTCCAGGCTTCACTGCAGGCTTCGGCGCTTGGCTCCAGGCTTCACTGCAGGCCGGCGCTGGGCTCCAGGCTTCACTGCAGGCTTCGGCGCTTGGGCTCCAGGCTTCACTGCAGGCTTCGGCGCTTGGGCGCCAGGCTTCACTGCAGGCTTCGGCGCTTGGGCTCCAGGCTTCACTGCAGGCTTCGGCGCTTGGGCTCCAGGCTTCACTGCAGGCTTCGGCGCTTGGGCTCCAGGCTTCACTGCAGGCTTCGCGCTTGGCTTCCAGGCTTCACTGCAGGCTTCGGCGCTGGGCTCCAGGCTTCACTGCAGGCCGGCGCTTGGGCTCCAGGCTTCACTGCAGGCTTCGGCGCGGGCTCCAGGCTTCACTGGGCGCTCCAGGCTTCACTGCAGGCTTCGGCGCTTGGGCTCCAGGCTTCACTGCAGGCTTCGGCGCTTGGGCTCCAGGCTTCACTGCAGGCTTCGGCGCTTGGGCTCCAGGCTTCACTGCAGGCTTCGGCGCTTGGGCTCCAGGCTTCACTGCAGGCTTCGCTTGGCTCCAGGCTTCACTGCAGGCCGGTAGCTTGGGCTCCAGGCTTCACTGCAGGCTTCGGCGGGCTCCAGGCTTCACTGCAGGCTTCGCGCTGGGCTCCAGGCTTCACTGCAGGCTTCGTAGCTTGGGCTCCAGGCTTCACTGCAGGCTTCGGCGCTGGGCTCCAGGCTTCACTGCAGGCTTCGCGCTTGGGCTCCAGGCTTCACTGCAGGCTTCGCTTGCGCCAGGCTCCAGGCTTCACTGCAGGCTTCGGCGCTGGGCTCCAGGCTTCGGCGCAGGCTCCAGGCTTCACTGCAGGCTTCGGCGCTGGGCTCCAGGCTTCACTGCAGGCTTCGGCGCTTCGCTCCAGGCTTCCAGGCTCTGGGCTCCAGGCTTCGGCGCTTGGGCTCCAGGCTTCACTGCAGGCTTCGGCGCTTGGGCTCCAGGCTTCACTGCAGGCTTCGGCGCTGGGCTCCAGGCTTCAGGCTTCACTGCAGGCTTCGCGCTTGGGCTCCAGGCTTCACTGCAGGCTTCGGCGCTGGGCTCCAGGCTTCACTGCAGGCTTCGGCGCTTCACTGCAGGCTTCGGCGCTTGGGCTCCAGGCTTCACTGCAGGCTTCGGCGCTGGGCTCCAGGCTTCACTGCAGGCTTCGGCGCTGGGCTCCAGGCTTCACAGCAGGCTTCGGCGCTGGGCTCCAGGCTTCACAGCAGGCTTCGGCGCTGGGCTCCAGGCTTCACTGCAGGCTTCGGCGCTTGGGCTCCAGGCTTCACTGCAGGCTTCGGCGGGCTTCAGGCTGGGCTCCAGGCTTCACTGCAGGCTTGGGCGCTGGGCTCCAGGCTTCACTGCAGGCTTCGGCGCTGGGCTCCAGGCTTCACTGCAGGCTTCGGGCGCTGGGCTCCAGGCTTCACTGCAGGCTTCGGGCGCTGGGGCTCCAGGCTTCACTGCAGGCTTCGGCGCTTGGGCTCCAGGCTTCACTGCAGGCTTCGGCGCTGGGCTCCAGGCTTCACTGCAGGCTTCGGCTCCAGGCTTCCTCCAGGCTTCACTGCAGGCTTCGGCGCTTGGCTCCAGGCTTCACTGCAGGCTTCGGCGCTTGGGCTCCAGGCTTCACTGCAGCAGGCTCCAGGCTTGGCTTCGGCGCTCCAGGCTTCACTGCAGGCTTCGGGCTCCAGGCTTCACTCCAGGCTTCGGCTTGGCTCCAGGCTTCACTGCAGGCTTCGCTCCAGGCTCCAGGCTTCACTCCAGGCAGGCTTCGGCGCTGGGCTCCAGGCTTCACTGCAGGCCGCGCTGGGCTCCAGGCTTCACTGCAGGCTTCGGCGCTGGGCTCCAGGCTTCACTGCAGGCTTCGGCGCTGGGCTCCAGGCTTCACTGCAGGCTTCGGCTGGGCGCCAGGCTTCACTGCAGGCTTCGCGCAGGCTCCAGGCTTCACTGCAGGCTTCGCGCTGCCAGGCTCACTGCAGGCCGGCGCTGGGCTCCAGGCTTCACTGCAGGCTTCGCGCTGGGCTCCAGGCTTCACTGCAGGCTTCGGCGCTTCGGCGGCTTCACTGCAGGCAGGCTTCGGCAGGCTTCACTGCAGGCTTCGGCGCTGGGCTCCAGGCTTCACTGCAGGCTTCGGCGCTGGGCTCCAGGCTTCACTGCAGGCTTCGCGCTGGGCTCCAGGCTTCAGGCTTCACTGCAGGCCGCGCTGGGCTCCAGGCTTCACTGCAGGCTTGGGCGCCAGGCTTCACTGCAGGCTTCACTGCCAGGCTTCGCGCTTGGGCTCCCAGGCTTCACTGCAGGCTTCGGCGCTGGGCGCCAGGCTTCACTGCAGGCTTCTCGGCGCTGGGCGCCAGGCTTCACTGCAGGCTTCGGCGCTGGGCTCCAGGCTTCACTGCAGGCTTCGGCGCTGGGCTCCAGGCTTCACTGCAGGCTTCGGCGCTGGGCTCCAGGCTTCACTGCAGGCTTCGGCGCTGGGCTCCAGGCTTCACTGCAGGCTTCGGCGCTGGGCTCCAGGCTTCACTGCAGGCTTCGGCGCGCTGGGCTCCAGGCTTCGGCGCTGGGCTCCAGGCTTCACTGCAGGCTTCGGCGCTGGGCTCCAGGCTTCACTGCAGGCTTCACTGCAGGCTTGGGCTCCAGGCTTCACTGCAGGCTTCGGCGCTTGGGCGCCAGGCTTCACTGCAGGCTTCGGCGCTTGGGCGCCAGGCTTCACTGCAGGCTTCGGCGCTTGGGCGCCAGGCTTCACTGCAGGCTTCGGCGCTTGGGCTCCAGGCTTCACGCTGGGCTCCAGGCTTCACTGCAGGCTTGGCGGCGCTGGGCTCCAGGCTTCACTGCAGGCTTCACTGCGCTTGGGCTCCAGGCTTCACTGCAGGCCGGGCGCTTGGGCTCCAGGCTTCACTGCAGGCTTCGGCGCTGGGCTCCAGGCTTCACTGCAGGCTTCGGCGCTGGGCTCCAGGCTTCACTGCAGGCTTCGGCGCTGGGCTCCAGGCTTCACTGCAGGCTTCGGGCGCTGGCTTCGGCTTCGGCTCAGGCTTCACTGCAGGCGCTTGGGCTGGGCTCACTGCAGGCTTCGCGCTTGGGCTCCAGGCTTCACTGCAGGCTTCGGCGCTGGGCTCCAGGCTTCGGCGGCTCACTGCAGGCTTCGGCGCTGGGCTCCAGGCTTCACTGCAGGCTTCGCGCTGGGCTCCAGGCTTCACTGCAGGCTTGGCGCGCTGGGCGCCAGGCTTCACTGCAGGCTTCGGCGCTGGGCTCCAGGCTTCACTGCAGGCTTCGCGCTGGGCTCCAGGCTTCACTGCAGGCTTCGGCGCTGGGCTCCAGGCTTCACTGCAGGCTTCGGCGCTTCACTGGGCTCCAGGCTTCACTGCAGGCGCTTGGGCTCCAGGCTTCACTGCAGGCTTCGGCGCTGGGCTCCAGGCTTCACTGCAGGCTTCGGCGCTGGGCTCCAGGCTTCACTGCAGGCTTCGGGCGCTGGGCTCCAGGCTTCACTGCAGGCTTCGGCGCTGGGCTCCAGGCTTCACTGCAGGCTTCGGCGCTGGGCTCCAGGCTTCACTGCAGGCTTCGCTTGGGCTCCAGGCTTCACAGCAGCCGGCTTCGGCGCTGGGCTCCAGGCTTCGCAGCGCTTGGGCTCCAGGCTTCACTGCAGGCTTCGGCGGCTTGGTGGCTGGGCTCCAGGCTTCACTGCAGGCTTCGGCGCTTGGGCTCCAGGCTTCACTGCAGGCTTCGGCGCTGGGCTCCAGGCTTCACTGCAGGCTTCGGCGCTGGGCTCCAGGCTTCGCGCTTGGGCTCCAGGCTTCACTGCAGGCTTCGGCGCTCCAGGCTTCACCAGGCTTCGGCGCTGGGCTCCAGGCTTCACTGCAGGCTTCGGCGCTTGGGCTCCAGGCTTCACTGCAGGCTTCTCGCGCTGGGCTCCAGGCTTCACTGCAGGCTTGCGGCGCTGGGCTCCAGGCTTCACTGCAGGCTTCGGCGCTGGGCTCCAGGCTTCACTGCAGGCTTCGGCGCTTGGGCTCCAGGCTTCACTGCAGGCTTCGGCGCTTCACTGGGCTCCAGGCTTCTGCAGGCTGGGCTCCAGGCTTCACTGCAGGCTTCGGCGCTGGGCTCCAGGCTTCACTGCAGGCTTCGGCGCTTGGGCTCCAGGCTTCGGCGCTTGGGCTCCAGGCTTCACTGCAGGCTTCGCGCTGGGCTCCAGGCTTCACAGCAGGCTTCGCGCTGGGCTCCAGGCTTCGCGCTTGGGCTCCAGGCTTCACTGCAGGCTTCGGCGCTTGGGCTCCAGGCTTCACTGCAGGCTTCGGCGCTTGGGCTCCAGGCTTCACAGCAGGCTTCGGCGCTTGGGCTCCAGGCTTCACTGCAGGCTTCGGCGCTTGGGCTCCAGGCTTCACTGCAGGCTTCGGCGCTGGGCTCCAGGCTTCACTGCAGGCTTCGCGCGCTTGGGCTCCAGGCTTCACTGCTCCAGGCTTCACTCCAGGCTTCACTGCAGGCTTCGGCGCTTGGGCTCCAGGCTTCACAGCAGGCTTCGGCGCTTGGGCTCCAGGCTTCACAGCAGGCTTCGGCGCTTGGGCTCCAGGCTTCACAGCAGGCTTCGGCGCTTGGGCTCCAGGCTTCGGCGCTTGGGCTCCAGGCTTCACTGCAGGCTTCGGCGCTGGGCTCCAGGCTTCACAGCAGGCTTCGGCGCTGGGCTCCAGGCTTCACAGCAGGCTTCGGCGCTTGGGCTCCAGGCTTCACAGCAGGCTTCGGCGCTTGGGCTCCAGGCTTCACTGCAGGCGGGCTCCAGGCTCAGCTTGCTTCGGGCGCTCCAGGCTTCACTGCAGGCTTCGGCGCGCTGGGCTCCAGGCTTCACTGCAGGCTTCGGGCTTCAGGCTCCAGGCTTCCAGGCTTGGCGCTCAGGCTCGGCTTCGCCGGGCTCCAGGCTTCACTGCAGGCTTCGGCGCTGGGCTCCAGGCTTCACAGCAGGCTTCGCGCTGGGCTCCAGGCTTCACAGCAGGCTTCGGCGCTGGGCTCCAGGCTTCACAGCAGGCTTCGGCGCTGGGCTCCAGGCTTCACTGCAGGCTTCGGCGCTTGGGCTCCAGGCTTCGGCGCTTGGGCTCCAGGCTTCACTGCAGGCTTCGGCGCTTGGGCTCCAGGCTTCACTGCAGGCTTCGGCGCTTGGGCTCCAGGCTTCGGCGCTTGGGCTCCAGGCTTCACTGCAGGCTTCGGCGCTGGGCTCCAGGCTTCGCTGCAGGCTCGCAGGCTCCAGGCTCACTGCAGGCTTCGGCTCCAGGCTCCAGGCTTCGGCTGGGCTCCAGGCTTCACTGCAGGCTTCGGCGCTGGGCTCCAGGCTTCACTGCAGGCTTCGCGCTGGGCTCCAGGCTTCACTGCAGGCTTCGGCGCTTGGGCTCCAGGCTTCACAGCAGGCTTCGGCGCTTGGGCTCCAGGCTTCACAGCAGGCTCCAGGCTTCACTGCAGGCTTCGCGCTGGGCTCCAGGCTTCACTGCAGGCTTCGGCGCTTGGGCTCCAGGCTTCACTGCAGGCTTCGGCGCTTGGGCTCCAGGCTTCACTGCAGGCTTCGGCGCTTGGGCTCCAGGCTTCACTGCAGGCTTCGGCGCTTGGGCTCCAGGCTTCACTGCAGGGCTCGGGCTTCACTGCAGGCTTCTCGGCGCTTGGGCTCCAGGCTTCACTGCAGGCTTCGGCGCTGGGCTCCAGGCTTCACTGCAGGCTTCGGCGCTGGGCTCCAGGCTTCACTGCAGGCTGGGCTCCAGGCTCCAGGCTTCGGGCGCTGGGCTCCAGGCTCGCAGCAGGCTTCGGCGCTTGGGCTCGGCTTGCTTGCTCCAGGCTTCGCGCTGGGCTCCAGGCCGGCGCTGGGCTCCAGGCTCGGCGCTGGGCTCCAGGCCGGCGCTGGGCTCCAGGCCGGGCGCTGGGCTCCAGGCTTCGCTGCTTGGGCTCCAGGCCAGCGCGCTGGGCTCCAGGCCGGCGCTGGGCTCCAGGCTTCGGCGCTGGGCTCCAGGCCGGCGCTGGGGCTCCAGGCTTCGGCGCTGGGCTCCAGGCCGGCGCTGGGCTCCAGGCTTCACTGCAGGCTCCAGGCTTCGCTGCGCCAGGCTCCAGGCTCCAGGCTTCGCGCTGGGCTCCAGGCTTCGGCGCTGGGCTCCAGGCCGGCGCTGGGCTCCAGGCGGCGCTGGGCTCCAGGCTTCACTGCGCTTGGGCTCCAGGCTTCGCTCAGGCTTCAGCTTGGGCTCCAGGCTTCACTGCAGGCTTCGGCGCTTGGGCTCCAGGCTTCACTGCAGGCTCCGGCGCTGCTCCAGGCTTCACTGCAGGCTTGCTGGGCTCCAGGCTTCACTGCAGGCTTCGGCTTCAGGCGCTTGGGCTCCAGGCTTCACTGCAGGCTTCGGCGCTGGGCTCCAGGCTTCACTGCAGGCTTCGGCGGGCTCCAGGCTCCAGGCTTCACGCTGCAGGCTTCACAGCAGGCCTTGGGCTC
Organism: Paracanthobrama guichenoti; assembly: GCA_018749465.1. Classification (NCBI taxonomy): domain Eukaryota; kingdom Metazoa; phylum Chordata; class Actinopteri; order Cypriniformes; family Gobionidae; genus Paracanthobrama; species Paracanthobrama guichenoti. Next base: position 22,357,056 of record CM031945.1, on the reverse strand, counting down.
TCAGGCTTCACTGCAGGCTTCGGCGCTTGGGCTCCAGGCTTCACAGCAGGCTTCGGCGCTGGGCTCCAGGCTTCACTGCAGGCTTCGGCGCTGGGCTCCAGGCTTCACAGCAGGCTTCGGCGCTGGGCTCCAGGCTTCACTGCAGGCTTCGGCGCTGGGCTCCAGGGGCTCACTGCAGGCTTCGGGCTCCAGGCTTCACTGCAGGCTTCGCGCTGGGCTCCAGGCTTCACAGCAGGGCGCTGGGCTCCAGGCTTCCAGGCCGCTGGGCTCCAGGCTTCACTGCAGGCTTCGGCGCTGGGCTCCAGGCTTCACAGCAGGCTTCGGCGCTGGGCTCCAGGCTTCACTGCAGGCTTCGGCGCTGGGCTCCAGGCCGGCGCTGGGCTCCAGGCTTCACAGCAGGCTTCGGCGCTGGGCTCCAGGCTTCACTGCAGGCTTCGGCGCTGGCGCTGGGCTCCAGGCTTGGCGCTGGGCTCCAGGCTTCACTGCAGGCTTCGGCGCTGGGCTCCAGGCTTCACTGCAGGCTTCGGCGCTTGGGCTCCAGGCCTGCAGGCTCGCTGGGCTCCAGGCTTCACTGCAGGCTTCGGCGCTGGGCTCCAGGCTTCACAGCAGGCTTCGCGCTGGGCTCCAGGCTTCACTGCAGGCTTCACGGCGCTTGGGCTCCAGGCTTCGCTCCAGGCTTCGCTCCAGGCTACGGCGCTTGGGCTCCAGGCTTCGCTGCAGGCTTCGGCGGGCTCAGGCTTCACTGCAGGCTTCGGCGCTGGGCTCCAGGCTTCACAGCAGGCTTCGGCGCTGGGCTCCAGGCTTCACAGCAGGCTTCGGCGCTGGGCTCCAGGCCGGCGCTGGGCTCCAGGCTTCACTGCAGGCTTCGGTAGGGCTCCAGGCTTCACAGCAGGCTTCGGCGCTGGGCTCCAGGCCGGTAGCTTGGGCTCCAGGCTTCGGCGCTTGGGCTCCAGGCTTCACAGCAGGCTTCGGCGCTGGGCTCCAGGCTTCACTGCAGGCTTCGGCTTGGGCTCCAGGCTTCGCGCTGGGCTCCAGGCTTCACGCAGGCTTCGGCGCTTGGGCTCCAGGCTTCGCTCCAGGCTTCGCGCTGGGCTCCAGGCTCACTGCAGGCTTCGGCGCTGGGCTCCAGGCCGCGCTTGGGCTCCAGGCAGCAGCAGGCCGGCGCTGGGCTCCAGGCCGCGCTGGGCTCCAGGCCGCTGGGCTCAGGCCGGCGCTGGGCTCCAGGCCGGCGGCGGCCTTGGGCTCCAGGCCGGCTGGGCTCCAGGCCGGCGCTGGGCTCCAGGCCGGCGCTGGGCTCCAGGCTTCGGCGCTGGGCTCCAGGCTTCTCGGCGCTGGGGCTCCAGGCTCGGCGCTGGGCTCCAGGCTTCGCGCTTGGGCTCCAGGCTTCGCTTGCGCTCCAGCTCCAGGCTTGCTCCAGGCTTGGGCTCCAGGCTTCGGCGCTTGGGCTCCAGGCTTCGGCGCTTGGGCTCCAGGCTTCATAAACGCACAACTCTGCACACTTTCCTGCTCCAGATTTTGTGCTTGGACATTCTCCTGGCTTTGCTGTTTAACAGACACATGACAGAAACCATATCACTGTATGCTGTCTGGCGTCAACGAGGAGCGGTTTTACCAGAATATTCAGTCCTTCTACAGTCATGTTTTAGTTCAATGGGTTACTTGCGGTTTTGTCGCAATTTGTGAACCATTTACTATGAATTTCTGAATTAACTTAATTTCAGAGTTTCTTTTGAGACCTCTAGAATCCATCATAAAATGTGCCAATCAGTTTCAGAGACAAAGAGTGAGATTACAATCTAGCCCACTATAGAAGGGCGTGTAACAGAAGTAATGTTACTATGCTAATAGAAGACATGGACAGTCAGTGTTCATAAGTTTATTGCAACTAACTGTACTGTATGTGTTAAAATATTTATGCATTTCCTCAGGCGGTGTAATGAAGCTAAAAGATCTCCTCACCTATGCCTCCAGCGTCTATTCTGCCCAAATATGCAGACAGACACAATAAAACAGCACTCAACGAGAAGAACACTCGGGCTGTCATCCTCTCGACCTGCGCTCTCACAATGAACTCTACTGGAAACCGCGAGGCTCACAAAACACTGAAACCGTGTGCTGCTGAATCCCGCAACAAAAACCGCTGTTTAAAGGGGCTTTGAAAACGCCTTTTTAAAGATCCAAGGAGGTCTCGGTAACTCCAGCCCTGATGAAACGCACCTGCCTGTAGCTTTAGTAGTCTAATCTGGAAGACCTTGATTAGCTTGTTCAGGTGTGTTTGATTAGGGTTGGAGGAGCGGAGCGCTGCATTCACTACTAGGAGGTGTTTCTATGGCAACACTATCAACGCCAAAATGAATCTGCAGGGGTCAGGTAGTTACAGCAATCTAAGTCGGAGCTTTCAGAAAAATGAGCACCCTATAAAACGAAACAATCTCCAAAACGATGCCATTCATTTGTGCTGATTTGTGCTGTTTAGTGTTTGAGATGTTGAACATATATATATATATTTTTTTGTTTGTTTTTTTTGTTTGTGTGATGTCACTCTCCGGACATTCAAATCATAGACTGTAAAAAAAATATGGACGTAGTGTCTGTGACGTCACCCATAGGATTCTGAAGAGCACTTTTGAAGCGTAAAGTAGAGACGAGCTGGCCGTTGTCGAAAATGGGCAAAGAGGCGGGACGTTGGCGGAGCTGAGTGACGCGACTACTAACAGACTGCGGATAAATGGCTATCCACCTGTCACTCAAAGTGGCCACGCCCTTAATTATGCAGAACTTTAAGGCTTTATATAATGTAAACTGAGCTTTCCTGTAGCTCAAACAATAAGAGTGTGGCGTTAGCAAGGCCAAGATCATAGGTTCGATTCCCAGGGAAAGCAAAAACTGACAAATTGTAAAAAAATTCAAAAATAAAATGTGTACCTTGAATGCAATGTAATTCGCTTTTGATAAAAGCGTCTGCCAAATGCATAAATGTAAATGTAAACGAATGAGTTATAAAAAAAAATTCACCCCCCTCACAGTTGTCATGAAGGGTAAAATTAGCCTTATAGACTAAAACCACAATTTGTACCAGGCTGTAAATATGTGTTTTTCTGCTCTAAAGTTGGGCATTTAAACATGGGGCTCTGTGAGATTCTGCTCCCTTCTGGAGCCTGTCTCTAGTGACCAGTTGATGAATCGCTTGGTTCAAATCGGTACTGGTGCCACTCGTTTGTGCTCTTAAAAGTTTCTGCTGTAATGCCACTCTCCAGCCCACCTGCCTAAATTCACAAAACCTAACACCCTTTGTGTGTATTCTTGTTCACCTCTTTCGTTATGTTTTGTGTGTGTGTGTGTGTGTGTGTGTGTGTGTGTGTGTGTGTGTGTGTATTCAAATCGAGTAGACGCTTAATTTATCTGCCAGATGGAAGTTAGGCTACTGCGTTTTTTGTCTTAAATGTGTAATGTAGCCTATATTGCAGGTGCTAAAATCAATCAAAGCAATACATCGAGGACTGTTGATTTGTTAGTGCACTGGTTTGCTGTTCTTAGCTGGTTTAACTTGGTCTTCCTACTTTTAACCAGTTTAGAATTAATTTTTGTTTCGCCCAAACGAATAAAGTCATAGAGATTTTAGGATATCATGAGGGCAAGTATATAACAAACCTTTATCACCTTTCCTGTTTCCGGTAAGTGAAGTAGTGTACCGCTACTTCCGGTCCCGTCACAATGCAATCTAAACTCATGTCTGAATCTTCTCGCCAGCGTTACTGCAGCGATCCGGTGCTCTAATACTAAACATGACATCCTTACCTCAGATTTTACCATTTTACCATCACACACAAAAAAAATAAATAAATAAAGGAAAAGCAAATTGAGGAAAGCATGGGTGAGACTGATATGGCGGGATGAAGGTCCTTCTTTTGAAATAATACGTCGAAGTATGTTTGTGTGTAGTACGCCTATGCCTTTCCAATCTGAGGATGTTTGCATCTCATATCTTTAACCTGCTGGAATGTTCCCTTACAAATGTGCACTCTGAATAAAAAATATATTTCTAACCTGTCTCCTCATTAACAGTGTTTCTTTTACTGATCTGATCATATTTCATACCTGTTGAATTTACATTACGAAAATTAACCACGGTTTTATTATAGTAAAAATGTAGTAACTATGTTTTATTACAAATATCATGGTTAAACTACAATAGGCAAGTTTTTTTTTTTTTTTGTAACTGATATGTAACGATGTTAAACATTTAATTAATATTAAACAGTAATGCGTTAACAGCAGCGACTGGCATACATGTGTGAATTACATATGCAGTGAAATGATTGTCAATGAAAAATGACACAGAATAATGACTCAAATATTTAATACAAATGAATAAATATGTTCATTCAGATCTTATTCATCAGGTCTCACACACACTTCAGCATCGCGGTCACCATTTAGACGAACACTGACACCATGAGGTGAAATAATCACGTTTGAGCCTCAGATTATGTTGGATTAAAAACTACAAATTCCTTTGAGTTTGGAAAATCCTGTACACAGTAATTATCAGTTTATCTCTTCTCCTGTCTCTGAAAATGTTCGGATTTTAAAATCATCCTCCGGATGCTTATTTTAAGTGACTCTTGTTCAGCTAGGTGTTAACAGCACATTGCAAACATGCATAACCAGAAGAATCGCCACACTACTTCGACACGCACTTCCGGTATTCAATTCCTCTGTGATAAAGGCCTATTAGAGATATTTCATTGTTGGGTGAAGTATAGAGAGTATGCATTGACATCACTTCCCGCTGAACACGCCCCAGCCAGACTGAGTGGCAGAAGAGCTGCTGCGTGACTGGGTTTAATTAGGACACTGTAAAAACGTGAGTAAAACAAACGATTGGCAGTTTAAACTAAAGGCTGGACTTGATATAGTGTTCATTACCAAAGCTCCAGTGATCCATGGATATTGACATGCATCCAGGACGCTGGGGAAATACGTAAAACAAATTTTCCTTTGAATGCTTTATACAAATACAATATAGGTCTAAATCCAGGTGATCACTTATATCAACGTTATATCGTCACGTCCAGCCCTAAAACTAGTTTGTGTCAGTGTTTGTTTAAAAACATCCAATTTATGCAGAATATAAGCTGCTAAATACTTAATTGATGAGCCGTCAATATCATATACACTGATCAGGCATAAAATTATGACCACCTTATATTGTGTTGGTCCCTCTTTTGCTGCCAGAACAGCCCTGACCCGTCGAGGCATGGACTCCACTAGACCCCTGATGGTGTGCTGTAGTATCTTCCACCAAAATGTTAGGAGCAGATCCTTTAAGCCCCGTAAGTTGCGAGGTGGGGCCTCCATGGAACGGACTTGTTTGTTCAGCACATCTCAGAGATGCTCGATTGGATTGAGATCTGGGGACTTTGGAGGCCAAGTCACCACCTCAAACTCGTTGTTGTGCTCCTCAAACCATTCCTGAACCATTTTTGCTTTGTGGCAGGGCGCATTATCCTGATGAAAGAGCCACAGCAACCAGGGAATACCGTGTCCATGAAAGGGTGTACATGGTCTGCAGCAATGCTTAGGTAGGTGGTACGTGTCAAAGTAACATCCACATGTGATTTATCAGAGCAGGCCACCTTCTTCCATTGCTCCGTGGTCCAGTTCTGATGCCCAGCCTTCTCTCCCCACGTGCATCAGTGAGCCTTCGTCACCCATGACCCTGTCGCCGGTTCACCACTGTTCCTTCCTTGGAGCACTTTTGACAGATACTGACCACTGCAGACTGGGAACACCCCACAAGAACTGCAGTTTTGGAGATGCTTTGACCCAGTCGTCTAACCATCACAATTTGGCACTTGTCAAACTAGAGTCCACTGTGGAGGTAGATGGTAGATGGAGGTATTAAGTTATATCGCGATATGGGCGATTTATAGAGAAAGTTCTCTTGCGTGGATACCGCTTTGTGACGTACGCACGAAGGGCTGAGCGGATGGAGAGAATTAAATTAAACTTCCTTTTGTTGTTACTGTTCTATTTCGATAGAAGCTGTTCAGACAAAGGGTGCATTTAATCGGGAATCTAAACATTACCTTAAATTGAAAATTCCTGTGATACCGTCTCAATTAATACAGTTGAGAGTCTGCTTGGACAGGTGTTGTGTTGTTTGGTTAAATTGGCAATTATCGGAATTAAATCCTACGTTTTGTGGGTAAAAGTCTTATGGTTACCACTCAGCACGCTGATCACGTGGCTGGGGTTTGCTCGGTAAGCAAAAATTTGGAGTGTGTATTTTTATTTATTTTAAGCAAACTGTGTGATAAAAGAAAAGAGTTTTAGATTTGGTAAGGAGTAGAGAGCAGTCTGTGTGAATGTAAGTGTGTGTGTTTAGGCTCTGAGTGTGTGTGTGAGTGGTAAAACCCATAAATTCTTCTCGCTTGACCTGTGACCCCTCTCCTTGGACAGAGGTGGGGGTTCTGCTGGACATCCGAGGAGAGTTAGAGAATGTATGTATGAGCTCCTTGGGACAAAGACTTTATGAGCCTGGGGAGACACGCATGAAGAATGCATGTATGAGCTCTTTGGGACAGACTTTTGATGAGCCCAAAGAGACGTGTTTGAAAGCAAATAAAAGATTTTGGTGAATGTTTGAGAGAGAGAGAAGTTTGTTCAAGAAACAGCCTTGTAAATTAGACTAAAATAAAGCATAGGACTAATTTATGTCGGATGGTAAAATAATTATTGACTATATTCGTATAAAATAAAACAAATAATAAAGTGAAAATAAATCTGTTAGTTTGTTAAGATAAGAGTTTAAAAGAAATAAAATAAGAGGAATAAATAGATAATAAATAAAGAGATCTTTCATGTTAAAGCAATATTTGAAAAGATATAAGAAATAGTGTCATTACAAATAAAAGAAATGGATAAAAGAGAAATGATTACCCCAGTTGAGTCATTAGGGAAAAAGTACCCATTATGTAGAGAAGTAATAGGAAAAATGTCAAACAAATGGCAAAAAAGAACTGAACAGATGATGACAAAATGGCCAAAAGAAGGGACATTTGATGTATCATTGTGTGAAGAAATGGAAACTTTGATAAAAAAAAAACACAAAATGAAGAGTAAAAGTTTAAAGAAACAACAAAGAGAAGCTAAAAGAGAAAAAGAACAGGCAATACTGGCATTGTTTAAAAAAGAAGGAGAAGAAATATTAAAGAATATAAAACAAGCCAGAAAAGAATTGAAAGAGACAGAAAAAGAAACATTGAAAAAAGAAGAGATGTATTCAAAACTACTGACAAATTCAGAAGGTCAGTTTCCCATGCTTAAGGGACTATTGGAAGTGTCAGGAGGAATGCAATTGGAAGGACAAGTGGAGTTAGAAGATGAAAAACAAACAGGGGCAGGGGTAAAACAAAAGATAGGGAGACATAAACAATCTGAGAAAAGTTTGCCTTTAGATTGTTATGAACAGGCACGGAGAGCATTAGAGGTAATGAAAACACAGTATGAAGGGAAACAAGTAGGAAGAGCAGAAGATAGAACAATTGAAAGACAAAGATGGAAAATAGAAGAAGAAATAGATAAAAAAAATTAAAGAAACACAAAAATTAGTAAAAGACAGACAAATTGGTGAAAAGTAGAACTGAGCTTTTGGAAAATTTGCATGAGGAAAGTGAGGAAGAGTCATCTGATGGAGGAAGCTGGTCACAGGGAAGAGAAAAGGGGAGGCTTAGATCTAGAGTAAAACAGCTTCCTATTTTAATCAAGGGTGAACAGGGGCAATATGTGCCCTGGGCCACACAGGACCTCGAGGGGTTAGTCGCTCGTCTGCCGGAAATCCAAGATGGGGCTGGAAAGTGGATTAAAGCTTTTGAGGAAGAGACAATGGGCAAAATATTATCTGTTGGGGACATTAAAGCTCTTCTAGCAAGAATCATAGGAGGCCCAAAAATGGGGGAAATTCTTGAAGCATCTGATTTAGACAGAGCTGTTGACTCCTATTACATGGATGGGACTGTTCTGGATGCATATCGTCCAGCAGTATGGCAAGCTCTGAGGGATGAATTTCCAACAAAGATTGATCCTAAAGCGTTAAAAGGAGAACAGCTGGAGAACAAATGTCTGTAATGGCTCCTGTGAATGCATCACCACAAACTGTGCAAATGCCCCAGCCTGTAGCAGCCTCTTCAAATGCAAACCAGATGCCTGCACCAACTGTTAATGTATATGCTCAACAACAGGGGCCAATGAGGTGGAAGGCCAATCCATCACAAGGGGAGGAAGAGGTCAAGGCTGGACTAATAATACTCCTTTGGGAGAATGCTGGACATGTGGTCAGTTTGGACACAACAGAAGAGACTGCCCTAATAATCCATGGCAACAGTCACATGTGGGTAGAAGGGGAAGAGTTGGCAACGCCCCTCTAGGGGTCCATGTTATGGTCCAGTAAACCCTTGGGAGGTCCAAATCAGGGATATTAGGGGTGCCCAGAGAATCCTATGAGGGTGAATCATATGCTATCTCCTCTGTCTGGCAAATTTGCAAAGACAATAGGATTCTCGGGACAAAAACAGTTAATTCCTATGACGGCTCCTGTGTGCTTAGAAGCTAAAAACAAAAGTGTGACCATTCCTGTCCTCGTATCAGATCAAACTCCTGTTAATCTATTAGGAAGAGATGCATTATGTAAATTAGGACTTCAAATTTGGTGTTCTCCTGATGGAGTGTACATAGACTTCCAAGGGATAGGAACTCAAATGACAATGGCAGAGCCAAAAGCAAATGTATATTGGCTAGGACAAATTGAAAATGATGTAAGACAAATAATTGACACATGGGGAAAGTTTATTGAAGCACAGATTTCTGAAGCACAGTTGCTTCAGAGTCAGAGTTTCACTGTACTATGATGTATGATCCTGCTAGAGATGCAAAAATAGAACAAAGATGGCAAAAGAAACTGAAAATCAAAAGGTTGAACTTATCTTGAAGAACATCATAATAGGTAAGCAGGGAGCAGCAGTGAGTATAACTGAGAATGAATTCATAAAGAAGTGGTTCAGTGTACCAGAATCTGTTCCACATGTGTCTTTATAACAAAAGACTTAGGGCCAATGATGAAAAAGCTGAACAATGCCAGTGGGAGCCAACCATAAATCCGTTAATTTTTCATTCAAATGACAAAAATTTCATTAAAATTTTGTGTGCAACACAAGTGATAGGGATTCCTCAGGAAATAGTCATTGGTGTAGATGTAGGATTGGTAAAGTCAGCTAGCCCTATAATTATCCAGCTAAAACCAGGTGCATGTTTGCCTAGAAAATCTCAGTATCCTTTAAAGCCTGAAGCTGAGGCAGGCATTAAGAATACTATTGAAGGTCTTCTAAAAGCAGGAGTATTGATAGAAACAAATAGCTATTGTAACACTCCAATTCTTCCTGTAATTAAAGCGAATAAATCTAAATGGCGTCTTGTGCATGATTTGAGAGCAATTAATGACATAGCAGAAGACTGGCCAGCTTATGTGCCAAATCCGCATACGCTGCTAACGAATGTACCCCCGGATGCTAAATATTTCACGGTAATTGATCTCTGTAATGCCTTTTTTAGCATTCCTGTAGAAGAAAAAGTAGACATTTGTTTTCATTTACTTATGCTGAAAAACAGTACACTTATACTCGAATGCCACAGGGATTTAAGCATTCGCCGCATATTTTTAATCAGGTTCTCAAGGCTGATTTAGAAGACCTTATGATGGAAAGTACTCTGTTGCAATATGTAGATGATTTGATGATTTGTTCAACAACACGCGAACAGTGTCACAAAGATTCTATTAAAGTACTTACAAAGTTAGCACAAGGAGGACACAAGGCTTCTAAAAGTAAACTGCAGTACTGTCAGCCACAGGTTGAGTATTTGGGAAAATTGATATCACATGGCACAAAAGCTATAGCTATAGCTCCAGCTCAGTTGGAGGGTATAAGTAAAGTACCTTTGCCACAGACTGTAAAACAAATGATGACTTTTTTAGGAATGACAGGATTCAGTGCTGATTGGATAGAAGACTATGCAATAAAAACAGCTCCACTGAGAGAAATAATGAAACAAGCAGGACTGCAGGAATTGAGTAATCAGCTAAAATGGAATACAGATGCTTTAATAGCATTTGAATCTATAAAGAAGGAATTACAAAGAGCACCAGCACTTGGAAATCCTGATTACACAAGAGAGTTTTATTTATATGTGGCAAACAGAGAAGATGGATATGCATCAGCTGTTCTGATGCAGGAGACTTGTAGTGGCAGGAAAAAGCAACCCATTGCATATTATAGTACTAAACTTGATAATGTAGCTCAGGGTTATCCACCATGCTACCAGGGTCTTGCAGCAGTGCACTATGCATATGAGAAAGCATCTACAATGACTATGGGATATCCAGTGACTGTTATTGCACATCATAAAATTGTGGAATTGATAGAACAAGGAAAATTTGTTTTGACTCAAGCGCGTATTTTAGCATATTCATCATTGTTGACATATCCAGATGTTACCATTAAGAGATGTAATACAGTGAATCCAGCTGAACTGATTCCTGTGCAGCATGAAGGAGAGCCGCATGATTGTGTGGCCAATTCCTGGCATTCACTAGATTACGTCCAGATCTTGAATCTACACCAATTGCTGAAGCAGAAGTGATCTACTTTGTAGATGGTTCAAGTTATAAAGATCATTTGGGAAATCATGCAGGATATTCAGTGGTAAGAAAAGAAGGGGAGAACTTTAAGCCTGTAATATCTCAATACTGTGCACAGCCATGCTCTGCTCAGTTAGCAGAACTGAAAGCTCTTACGGCTGCATGTCAGGCAGCAAAGGGACAAATAGCGAATATCTTTACAGATTCAGCTTATGCTCATGGTGTGCGTCATTTGTTTGGAGCAGTGTGGAAGCAAAGAGGGTTCAAAAAGAGTGATGGAACTCCCATCCAGCATGCTGAACAGATAGGTGGAGGTGTTGCTGTAATTTATAGTAATATCTTCAGTATTCTAGTTTCAGTATTCAGAAAGTCTAGTTTCAAATACAATTCTGTTGAAGTGTTGGTGCTTAACGTAACACTATCTGGTGTAAATTATAAATCCTGTTTGACATTTGTGCTGGCTACTGTATACCGGCCACCAGGGCACCATACAGACTTTATCAAAGAATTTGCTGATTTTCTATCAGAGTTAGTACTGGCTGTAGGTAAAGTCCTAATTGTTGGCAATTTTAATATCCATGTTGACAGGGTTCAGCAAAGACACATCAAAAATGCATTTTAAAATAAACCACACCATGTATCAAAATAAACTACTGTATTTTTGTAGTTTAAAAAATAAAAAATAAAAGATACTTTTACAAGGGAGCATGAAATTTCTTCGCAAACCTTCCATCAATTGGCCTATTTGATCTATTCCTTCACCATTACACTCAGTTGATTAAGTTGTTTGATAGCTTTTTCTGCCCGAGTCATGCAATAAATCTGACATATGCAACCAGTTAACAGATCAAATATTCACATATCCCTGTGATCTCCCAGATGAAGGTTAGTTTTAAAGTAACCAGCAGTTTCATGTTTAACAGTTTGTGAATGACTCATAATTGTATCCTAATTTAGTTACTTGGTGTTTGGTAACGAAGGGCCTACTGTCACATATACTAGACTTTAACGTTATTTTTCTGTTGTGTGTTTTGCATTGTAGTTTTTCATGTTGATTTAAGTTCCCCACATGTTTCCTATCTGCCACGCCCCCTTGTTACCTTGTTTAGCTAGTCTTCCCTGTATATTTAGTGCTTGTGTTCCACTCGTGTTTTATCGGTCATTGTATTTGTGTGGTATTGGGAGTTCTTTGTCTTTCTAGTATTGTCATTAAATGTTCCTGCACTGATGGAACACTGATGCACTGAGTTTCTGTGGTAAAATTGCACATGAACGCCCTCTGATGTAGTGTTTACTACTGGGAAGTTTGGAGATCATTTTGATACCCAAATTCCGAGATGAGCATGCCATAAACTTTAAACATGGTGGCAGGAAGAACTACTGCAGTGTTAGGTATGATTTAGTAGGTATGATTTATTAGTTATGATTTAACCGCTACGTCGCCTTGTCGTTAATGTAGCGCATCTTATAGACACACACAATTAATCTCTTGAAGCGTAGGCTATTGTATCGTTTCATACACAGAGAAAATAGCCTTCATTTGACCAAAATTACAGAATCTGGCATCGTGGTAAATGTTTATATGGTTGTCAGTGTATGTGTAAGCCACCCAATCGTCCCAATGAAGGCTTACGATTGGTGGGTGAAGGTCTCGTGTGCGCTCGTCTTTTCAGCTGGGCAAAGGGATTTAATTCCCATTTAGTTTAATCTGACGCCATTTTATTATGGCCTCAAATTTAGGTTAGAATGCCAATTGGTTATTTATATTTAATAGTTTAACTACACACTTGTTCAGTTTAACCTTTTATTGAAGTTTTAGGAAGTCGGGATAAAGCAGCGTAACAATTTATTAGTCATGTGAATGCATCATGCAATTACCTAGTCAAAAAAAAAAAAAAAAAAAAAAAGAAATAAGCACAAGACATTTCACTAAATATTTATTTGACGTTAAGCAATAAGACTTTTCATGGTTTTATTTGGTGCAGGCGTTGGCAGGTCAGCTAGAGGTATCAGCAGTTTGGCTTTAAGTGTCGGCAGTTCAGCTCCAGGCTTCACTGCAGGCTTTGGCGGTTGGGCTCCAGGCTTCACTGCAGGCTTTGGCGGTTGGGCCCCAGGCTTCACTGCAGGCTTTGGCGGTTGGGCCCCAGGCTTCACTGCAGGCTTTGGCGGTTGGGCTCCAGGCTTCACTGCAGGCTTTGGCGGTTGGGCTCCTGGCTTCACTGCAGGCTTTGGCGGTTGGGCTCCTGGCTTCACTGCAGGCTTTGGCGGTTGGGCTCCTGGCTTCACTGCAGGCTTTGGCGGTTGGGCGCAGGCTTGGGCCCCAGGCTTCACTGCAGGCTTTGGCGGATGGGCTCCAGGCTGCAGGCTTTGGCGGTTGGGCCCCAGGCTTCACTGCAGGCTTTGGCGGTTGGGCTCCAGGCTTCACTGCAGGCTTTGGCGGTTGGGCCCCAGGCTTCACTGCAGGCTTTGGCGGTTGGGCCCCAGGCTTCACTGCAGGCTTTGGCGGTTGGGCCCCAGGCTTCACTGCAGGCTTTGGCGGTTGGGCTCCTGGCTTCACTGCAGGCTTTGGCGGTTGGGCTCCTGGCTTCACTGCAGGCTTTGGCGGTTGGGCTCCTGGCTTCACTGCAGGCTTTGGCGGTTGGGCTCCTGGCTTCACTGCAGGCTTTGGCGGTTGGGCTCCTGGCTTCACTGCAGGCTTTGGCGGTTGGGCTCCTGGCTTCACTGCAGGCTTTGGCGGTTGGGCTCCTGGCTTCACTGCAGGCTTTGGCGGTTGGGCTCCAGGCTTCACTGCAGGCAACAGTTCTTGGGCTCCAGGCTTCACTGCAGGCTTTGGCGGTTGGGCTCCAGGCAACAGCAGTTTGGCTTTAAGTGTCGGCAGTTCAGCTGCAGGCTTCACTGTATGGATACAAATGCTAGCTTTAGTATGCCCTTTCACCAGCATTCAGTCTCAGATATACAGCACAAAATACTCATGAATACCAAGTTTTACTTACAGAGAAGTATTTTTAGTATCATTCTTCTAATTTTGTAAAGCTATTCAGTGCTTGAAACAGTGCTATTAGCTGAATTCAGGTACTCGTGTCATTGAGTGCAGTATAGGAGTGACAACAGGAGGAAGAGAGGAGGAAAAAAAAAAAAAAAAAAAAAACCCCCGACCCAAACACTACATAATGTAATATAATACAGTACCTGTATATGGAGCCGTACACTGACGTCCACATCCATTGCTGCAGCATTTCTCGTTGTTCAGACAGTCACTGTCATAAACGCACAACTCTGCACACTTTCCTGCTCCAGATTTTGTGCTTGGACATTCTCCTGGCTTTGCTGTTCAACAGACACATGACAGAAAACATATCACTGTATGCTGTCTGGCGTCAACGAGGAGCGGTTTTACCAGAATATTCAGTCCTTCTACGATCATGTTTTAGTTCAATGGGTTACTTGCGGTTTCGTCGCAATTTGTGAACCATTTACTATGAATTTCTGAATTAACTTAATTTCAGAGTTTCTTTTGAGACCCCTAGAATCCATCATAAAATGTGCCAATCAGTTTCAGAGACAAAGAGTGAGATTACAATCTAGCCCACTATAGAAGGGCGTGTAACAGAAGTAATGTTATTATGCTAATAGAAGACATGGACAGTCAGGGTTCATAAATTTATTGCAACTAACTGTACTGTATGTGTTAAAATATTTATGCATTTCCTCAGGTGGTGTAGTGAAGCCAAAAGATCTCCTCACCTATGCCTCCAGCGTCTATTCTGCTCAAATATGCAGACAGACACAATAAAACAGCACTCAACGAGAAGAACACTCGGGCTGTCATCCTCTCGACCTGCGCTCTCACAATGAACTACTGGAAACCGTGTGCTGCTGAATCCCGCAACAAAAACCGCTGTTTAAAGGGGCTTTGAAAACGCCTTTTTAAAGATCCAAGGAGGTCTGGGTAACTCCAGCCCTGATGAAACGCACCTGCCTGTAGCTTTAGTAGTCTAATCTGGAAGACCTTGATTAGCTTGTTCAGGTGTGTTTGATTAGGGTTGGAGGAGCGGAGCGCTGCGTTCACGACTAGGAGGTGTTTCTATGGCAACACTATCAACGCCAAAATGAATCTGCAGGGGTCAGGTAGTTACAGCAATCTAAGTCGGAGCTTTCAGAAAAATGAGCACCCAATAAAACGAAACAATCTCCAAAACGATGCCATTCATTTGTGCTGATTTGTGCTGTTTAGTGTTTGAGATGTTGAACATATATATATATATATATTATTTTTATTTTATTTTTTTGTGTGATGTCACTCTCGGACGTTCAAATCATAGACTGTAAAAAAAATATGGACGTAGTGTCCGTGACGTCACCCATAGGATTCTGAAGAGCACTTTTGAAGCTTAAAGTAGAGACGAGCTGGCCGTTGCGAAAATGGGCAAAGAGGCGGGACGTGGGCAGAGCTGAGTGACGCGATTACCAACAGACTGCGGATAAATGGCTATCCACCTGTCACTCAAAGTGGCCACGCCCTTAATTATGCAGAACTTTAAGGCTTTATATAATGTAAACTGAGCTTTCCTGTAGCTCAAACAATAAGAGTGTGGCATTAGCAAGGCCAAGATCATGGGTTCGATTCCCAGGGAAAGCAAAAACTGACAAATTGTAAAAAAAAAAAAAAAAAAAAAAATGTGTACCTTGAATGCAATGTAATTCGCTTTTGATAAAAGCGTCTGCCAAATGCATAAATGTAAATGTAAACGAATGAGTTATAAAAAAAATTCACCCCCCTCACAGTTGTCATGAAGGGTAAAATTAGCCTTATAGACTAAAACCACAATTTGTACCAGGCTGTAAATATGTGTTTTTCTGCTCTAAAGTTGGGCATTTAAACATGGGGCTCCGTGAGATTCTGCTCCTTCTGGAGCCTGTCTCTAGTGACCAGTTGATGAATCGCTTGGTTCAAATCGGTACTGGTGCCACTCGTTTGTGCTCTTAAAAGTTTCTGCTGTAATGCCACTCTCCAGCCCACCTCGTCTAAATTCACAAAACCTAACACCCTTTGTGTGTATTCTTGTTCACCTCTTTCGTTATGTTTTGTGTGTGTGTGTGTGTGTGTGTGTGTGTGTGTGTGTGTGTGTGTGTGTGTGTGTGTGTGTGTGTGTGTGTGTTATTCAAATCGAGTAGACGCTTAATTTATCTGCCAGATGGAAGTTAGGCTACTGCGTTTTTTGTCTTAAATGTGTAATGTAGCCTATATTGCAGGTGCTAAAATCAATCAAAGCAATAAATCGAGGACTGTTGATTTGTTAGTGCACTGGTTTGCTGTTCTTAGCTGGTTTAACTTGGTCTTCCTACTTTTAACCAGTTTAGAATTAATTTTTGTTTCGCCCAAACGAATAAAGTCATAGAGATTTTAGGATATCATGAGGGCAAGTATATAACAAACCTTTATCACCTTTCCTGTTTCGGTAAGTGAAGTAGTGTACCGCTACTTCGGTCCCGTCACAATGCAATCTAAACTCATGTCTGAATCTTCTCGCCAGCGTTACTGCAGCGATCCGGTGCTCTAATACTAAACATGACATCCTTACCTCAGATTTTACCATTTTACCATCACACACAAAAAAAATAAATAAATAAAGGAAAAGCAAATTGAGGAAAGCATGGGTGAGACTGATATGGCGGGATGAAGGTCCTTCTTTTGAAATAATACGTCGAAGTATGTTTGTGTGTAGTACGCCTATGCCTTTCCAATCTGAGGATGTTTGCATCTCATATCTTTAACCTGCTGGAATGTTCCCTTACAAATGTGCACTCTGAATAAAAATATATTTCTAACCTGTCTCCTCATTAACAGTGTTTCTTTTACTGATCTGATCATATTTCATACCTGTTGAATTTACATTACGAAAATTAACCACGGTTTTATTATAGTAAAAATGTAGTAACTATGTTTTATTACAAATATCATGGTTAAACTACAATAGGCAAGTTTTTTTTTTTTTTTTTGTAACTGATATGTAACGATGTTAAACATTTAATTAATATTAAACAGTAATGCGTTAACAGCGCGACTGGCATACATGTGTGAATTACATATGCAGTGAAATGATTGTCAATGAAAAATGACACAGAATAATGACTCAAATATTTAATACAAATGAATAAATATGTTCATTCAGATTTTATTCATCAGGTCTCACACACACTTCAGCATCGCGGTCACCATTTAGACGAACACTGACACCGTGAGGTGAAATAATCACGTTTGAGCCTCAGATTATGTTGGATTAAAAACTACAAATTCCTTTGAGTTTGGAAAATCCTGTACACAGTAATTATCAGTTTATCTCTTCTCCTGTCTCTGAAAATGTTCGGATTTTAAAATCATCCTCCGGATGCTTATTTTAAGTGACTCTTGTTCAGCTAGGTGTTAACAGCACATTGCAAACATGCATAACCAGAAGAATCGCCACACTACTTCGACACGCACTTCCGGTATTCAATTCCTCTGTGATAAAGGCCTATTAGAGATATTTCATTGTTGGGTGAAGTATAGAGAGTATGCATTGACATCACTTCCCGCCGGAACACGCCCCTCAGCCAGACTGAGTGGCAGAAGAGCTGCTGCGTGACTGGGTTTAATTAGGGACACTGTAAAAACGTGAGTAAAACAAACGATTGGCAGTTTAAACTAAAGGCTGGACTTGATATAGTGTTCATTACCAAAGCTCCAGTGATCCATGGATATTGACATGCATCCAGGACGCTGGGGAAATACGTAAAACAAATTTTCCTTTGAATGCTTTATACAAATACAATATAGGTCTAAATCCAGGTGATCACTTATATCAACGTTATATCGTCACGTCCAGCCCTAAAACTAGTTTGTGTCAGTGTTTGTTTAAAAACATCCAATTTATGCAGAATATAAGCTGCTAAATACTTAATTGATGAGCCGTCAATATCATATACACTGATCAGGCATAAAATTATGACCACCTTATATTGTGTTGGTCCCTCTTTTGCTGCCAGAACAGCCCTGACCCGTCGAGGCATGGACTCCACTAGACCCCTGAAGGTGTGCTGTAGTATCTTCCACCAAAATGTTAGGAGCAGATCCTTTAAGCCCCGTAAGTTGCGAGGTGGGGCCTCCATGGAACGGACTTGTTTGTTCAGCACATCTCAGAGATGCTCGATTGGATTGAGATCTGGGGACTTTGGAGGCCAAGTCACCACCTCAAACTCGTTGTTGTGCTCCTCAAACCATTCCTGAACCATTTTTGCTTTGTGGCAGGGCGCATTATCCTGATGAAAGAGCCACAGCAACCAGGGAATACCGTGTCCATGAAAGGGTGTACATGGTCTGCAGCAATGCTTAGGTAGGTGGTGCGTGTCAAAGTAACATCCACATGTGATTTATCAGAGCAGGCCACCTTCTTCCATTGCTCCGTGGTCCAGTTCTGATGCCCAGCCTTCTCTCCCCACGTGCATCAGTGAGCCTTCGTCACCCATGACCCTGTCGCCGGTTCACCACTGTTCCTTCCTTGGAGCACTTTTGACAGATACTGACCACTGCAGACTGGGAACACCCCACAAGAACTGCAGTTTTGGAGATGCTTTGACCCAGTCGTCTAACCATCACAATTTGGCACTTGTCAAACTAGAGTCCACTGTGGAGGTAGATGGTAGATGGAGGTATTAAGTTATATCGCGATATGGGCGATTTATAGAGAAAGTTCTCTTGCGTGGATACCGCTTTGTGACGTGCATTTACGAAGGGCTGAACGGATGGAGAGAATTAAATTAAACTTCCTTTTGTTGTTACTGTTCTATTTCGATAGAAGCTGTTCAGACAAAGGGTGCATTTAATCGGGAATCTAAACATTACCTTAAATTGAAAATTCCTGTGATACCGTCTCAATTAATACAGTTGAGAGTCTGCTTGGACAGGTGTTGTGTTGTTTGGTTAAATTGGCAATTATCGGAATTAAATCCTACGTTTTGTGGGTAAAAGTCTTATGGTTACCACTCAGCACGCTGATCACGTGGCTGGGGTTTGCTCGGGTAAGCAAAAATTTGGAGTGTGTATTTTTATTTATTTTAAGCAAACTGTGTGATAAAAGAAAAGAGTTTTAGATTTGGTAAGGAGTAGAGAGCAGTCTGTGTGAATGTAAGTGTGTGTGTTTAGGCTCTGAGTGTGTGTGTGAGTGGTAAAAACCCATAAATTCTTCTCGCTTGACCTGTGACCCCCTCTCCTTGGACAGAGGTGGGGGGTTCTGCTGGACATCCGAGGAGAGTTAGAGAATGTATGTATGAGCTCCTTGGGACAAAGACTTTATGAGCCTGGGGAGACACGCATGAAGAATGCATGTATGAGCTCTTTGGGACAGACTTTTTGATGAGCCCAAAGAGACGTGTTTGAAAGCAAATAAAAGATTTTGGTGAATGTTTGAGAGAGAGAGAAGTTTGTTCAAGAAACAGCCTTGTAAATTAGACTAAAATAAAGCATAGGACTAATTTATGTCGGATGGTAAAATAATTATTGACTATATTCGTATAAAATAAAACAAATAATAAAGTGAAAATAAATCTGTTAGTTTGTTAAGATAAGAGTTTAAAAGAAATAAAATAAGAGGAATAAATAGATAATAAATAAAGAGATCTTTCACAAAAAGCAATATTTGAAAAGATATAAGAAATAGTGTCATTACAAATAAAAGAAATGGATAAAAGAGAAATGATTACCCCAGTTGAGTCATTAGGGAAAAAGTACCCATTATGTAGAGAAGTAATAGGAAAAATGTCAAACAAATGGCAAAAAAGAACTGAACAGATGATGACAAAATGGCCAAAAGAAGGGACATTTGATGTATCATTGTGTGAAGAAATGGAAACTTTGATAAAAAAACACAAAATGAAGAGTAAAAGTTTAAAGAAACAACAAAGAGAAGCTAAAAGAGAAAAAGAACAGGCAATACTGGCATTGTTTAAAAAGAAGGAGAAGAAATATTAAAGAATATAAAACAAGCCAGAAAAGAATTGAAAGAGACAGAAAAAGAAACATTGAAAAAGAAGAGATGTATTCAAAACTACTGACAAATTCAGAAGGTCAGTTTCCCATGCTTAAGGGACTATTGGAAGTGTCAGGAGGAATGCAATTGGAAGGACAAGTGGAGTTAGAAGATGAAAAGCAAACAGGGGCAGGGGTAAAACAAAAGATAGGGAGACAAACAATCTGAGAAAAGTTTGCCTTTAGATTGTTATGAACAGGCACGGAGAGCATTAGAGGTAATGAAAACACAGTATGAAGGGAAACAAGTAGGAAGAGCAGAAGATAGAACAATTGAAAGACAAAGATGGAAAATAGAAGAAGAAATAGATAAAAAAATTAAAGAAACACAAAAATTAGTAAAAGACAGACAAATTGGTGAAAAGTAGAACTGAGCTTTTGGAAAATTTGCATGAGGAAAGTGAGGAAGAGTCATCTGATGGAGGAAGCTGGTCACAGGGAAGAGAAAAGGGAGGCTTAGATCTAGAGTAAAACAGCTTCCTATTTTAATCAAGGGTGAACAGGGGCAATATGTGCCCTGGGCCACACAGGACCTCGAGGGGTTAGTCGCTCGTCTGCCGGAAATCCAAGATGGGGCTGGAAAGTGGATTAAAGCTTTTGAGGAAGAGACAATGGGCAAAATATTATCTGTTGGGGACATTAAAGCTCTTCTAGCAAGAATCATAGGAGGCCCAAAATTGGGGGAAATTCTTGAAGCATCTGATTTAGACAGAGCTGTTGACTCCTATTACATGGATGGGACTGTTCTGGATGCATATCGTCCAGCAGTATGGCAAGCTCTGAGGGATGAATTTCCAACAAAGATTGATCCTAAAGCGTTAAAAGGAGAACAGCTGGAGAACAAATGTCTGTAATGGCTCCTGTGAATGCATCACCACAAACTGTGCAAATGCCCCAGCCTGTAGCAGCCTCTTCAAATGCAAACCAGATGCCTGCACCAACTGTTAATGTATATGCTCAACAACAGGGGCCAATGAGGTGGAAGGCCAATCCATCACAAGGGGGAGGAAGAGGTCAAGGCTGGACTAATAATACTCCTTTGGGAGAATGCTGGACATGTGGTCAGTTTGGACACAACAGAAGAGACTGCCCTAATAATCCATGGCAACAGTCACATGTGGGTAGAAGGGGGAAGAGTTGGCAACGCCCCTCTAGGGGTCCATGTTATGGTCCAGTAAACCCTTGGGGAGGTCCAAATCAGGGATATTAGGGGTGCCCAGAGAATCCTATGAGGGTGAATCATATGCTATCTCCCTCTGTCTGGCAAATTTGCAAAGACAATAGGATTCTCGGGACAAAAACAGTTAATTCCTATGACGGCTCCTGTGTGCTTAGAAGCTAAAAACAAAAGTGTGACCATTCCTGTCCTCGTATCAGATCAAACTCCTGTTAATCTATTAGGAAGAGATGCATTATGTAAATTAGGACTTCAAATTTGGTGTTCTCCTGATGGAGTGTACATAGACTTCCAAGGGATAGGAACTCAAATGACAATGGCAGAGCCAAAAGCAAAAATGTATATTGGCTAGGACAAATTGAAAATGATGTAAGACAAATAATTGACACATGGGGAAAGTTTATTGAAGCACAGATTTCTGAAGCACAGTTGCTTCAGAGTCAGAGTTTCACTGTACTATGATGTATGATCCTGCTAGAGATGCAAAAATAGAACAAAGATGGCAAAAAGAAACTGAAAATCAAAAGGTTGAACTTATCTTGAAGAACATCATAATAGGTAAGCAGGGAGCAGCAGTGAGTATAACTGAGAATGAATTCATAAAGAAGTGGTTCAGTGTACCAGAATCTGTTCCACATGTGTCTTTATAACAAAAGACTTAGGGCCAATGATGAAAAAAGCTGAACAATGCCAGTGGGAGCCAACCATAAATCCGTTAATTTTTCATTCAAATGACAAAAATTTCATTAAAATTTTGTGTGCAACACAAGTGATAGGGATTCCTCAGGAAATAGTCATTGGTGTAGATGTAGGATTGGTAAAGTCAGCTAGCCCTATAATTATCCAGCTAAAACCAGGTGCATGTTTGCCTAGAAAATCTCAGTATCCTTTAAAGCCTGAAGCTGAGGCAGGCATTAAGAATACTATTGAAGGTCTTCTAAAAGCAGGAGTATTGATAGAAACAAATAGCTATTGTAACACTCCAATTCTTCCTGTAATTAAAGCGAATAAATCTAAATGGCGTCTTGTGCATGATTTGAGAGCAATTAATGACATAGCAGAAGACTGGCCAGCTTATGTGCCAAATCCGCATACGCTGCTAACGAATGTACCCCCGGATGCTAAATATTTCACGGTAATTGATCTCTGTAATGCCTTTTTTAGCATTCCTGTAGAAGAAAAAAGTAGACATTTGTTTTCATTTACTTATGCTGAAAAACAGTACACTTATACTCGAATGCCACAGGGATTTAAGCATTCACCGCATATTTTTAATCAGGTTCTCAAGGCTGATTTAGAAGACCTTATGATGGAAAGTACTCTGTTGCAATATGTAGATGATTTGATGATTTGTTCAACAACACGCGAACAGTGTCACAAAGATTCTATTAAAGTACTTACAAAGTTAGCACAAGGAGGACACAAGGCTTCTAAAAGTAAACTGCAGTACTGTCAGCCACAGGTTGAGTATTTGGGAAAATTGATATCACATGGCACAAAAGCTATAGCTATAGCTCCAGCTCAGTTGGAGGGTATAAGTAAAGCACCTTTGCCACAGACTGTAAAACAAATGATGACTTTTTTAGGAATGACAGGATTCAGTGCTGATTGGATAGAAGACTATGCAATAAAAACAGCTCCACTGAGAGAAATAATGAAACAAGCAGGACTGCAGGAATTGAGTAATCAGCTAAAATGGAATACAGATGCTTTAATAGCATTTGAATCTATAAAGAAGGAATTACACAGAGCACCAGCACTTGGAAATCCTGATTACACAAGAGAGTTTTATTTATATGTGGCAAACAGAGAAGATGGATATGCATCAGCTGTTCTGATGCAGGAGACTTGTAGTGGCAGGAAAAAGCAACCCATTGCATATTATAGTACTAAACTTGATAATGTAGCTCAGGGTTATCCACCATGCTACCAGGGTCTTGCAGCAGTGCACTATGCATATGAGAAAGCATCTACAATGACTATGGGATATCCAGTGACTGTTATTGCACATCATAAAATTGTGGAATTGATAGAACAAGGAAAATTTGTTTTGACTCAAGCGCGTATTTTAGCATATTCATCATTGTTGACATATCCAGATGTTACCATTAAGAGATGTAATACAGTGAATCCAGCTGAACTGATTCCTGTGCAGCATGAAGGAGAGCCGCATGATTGTGTGGCCAATTCCTGGCATTCACTAGATTACGTCCAGATCTTGAATCTACACCAATTGCTGAAGCAGAAGTGATCTACTTTGTAGATGGTTCAAGTTATAAAGATCATTTGGGAAATCATGCAGGATATTCAGTGGTAAGAAAAGAAGGAGAACTTTAAGCCTGTAATATCTCAATACTGTGCACAGCCATGCTCTGCTCAGTTAGCAGAACTGAAAGCTCTTACGGCTGCATGTCAGGCAGCAAAGGGACAAATAGCGAATATCTTTACAGATTCAGCTTATGCTCATGGTGTGCGTCATTTGTTTGGAGCAGTGTGGAAGCAAAGAGGGTTCAAAAAGAGTGATGGAACTCCCATCCAGCATGCTGAACAGATAGGTGGAGGTGTTGCTGTAATTTATAGTAATATCTTCAGTATTCTAGTTTCAGTATTCAGAAAGTCTAGTTTCAAATACAATTCTGTTGAAGTGTTGGTGCTTAACGTAACACTATCTGGTGTAAATTATAAATCCTGTTTGACATTTGTGCTGGCTACTGTATACCGCCACCAGGGCACCATACAGACTTTATCAAAGAATTTGCTGATTTTCTATCAGAGTTAGTACTGGCTGTAGGTAAAGTCCTAATTGTTGGCAATTTTAATATCCATGTTGACAGGGTTCAGCAAAGACACATCAAAAATGCATTTTAAAATAAACCACACCATGTATCAAAATAAACTACTGTATTTTTGTAGTTTAAAAATAAAAAATAAAAGCTACTTTTACAAGGGAGCATGAAATTTCTTCAAACCCTTCCATCAATTGGCCTATTTGATCTATTCCTTCACCATTACACTCAGTTGATTAAGTTGTTTGATAGCTTTTCTCTGCCCGAGTCATGCAATAAATCTGACATATGCAACCAGTTAACAGATCAAATATTCACATATCCCTGTGATCTCCCAGATGAAGGTTAGTTTTAAAGTAACCAGCAGTTTCATGTTTAACAGTTTGTGAATGACTCATAATTGTATCCTAATTTAGTTACTTGGTGTTTGGTAACGAAGGGCCTACTGTCACATATACTAGACTTTAACGTTATTTTTCTGTTGTGTGTTTTGCATTGTAGTTTTTCATGTTGATTTAAGTTCCCCACATGTTTCCTATCTGCCACGCCCCCTTGTTACCTTGTTTAGCTAGTCTTCCCTGTATATTTAGTGCTTGTGTTCCACTCGTGTTTTATCGGTCATTGTATTTGTGTGGTATTGGGAGTTCTTTGTCTTTCTAGTATTGTCATTAAATGT
This sequence comes from Paracanthobrama guichenoti, assembly GCA_018749465.1. Taxonomy (NCBI): domain Eukaryota; kingdom Metazoa; phylum Chordata; class Actinopteri; order Cypriniformes; family Gobionidae; genus Paracanthobrama; species Paracanthobrama guichenoti. Next base: position 22,332,657 of record CM031945.1, on the reverse strand, counting down.
TCCTGCACTGATGGAACACTGATGCACTGAGTTTCTGTGGTAAAAATTGCACATGAACACCCTCTGATGTAGTGTTTACTACTGGGAAGTTTGGAGATCATTTTGATACCCAAATTCCGAGATGAGCATGCCATAAACTTTAAACATGGTGGCAGGAAGAACTACTGCAGTGTTAGGTATGATTTAGTAGGTATGATTTATTAGTTATGATTTAACCGCTACGTCGCCTTGTCGTTAATGTAGCGCATCTTATAGACACACACAATTAATCTCTTGAAGCGTAGGCTATTGTATCGTTTCATACACAGAGAAAATAGCCTTCATTTGACCAAAATTACAGAATCTGGCATCGTGGTAAATGTTTATATGGTTGTCAGTGTATGTGTAAGCCACCCAATCGTCCCAATGAAGGCTTACGATTGGTGGGTGAAGGTCTCGTGTGCGCTCGTCTTTTCAGCTGGGCAAAGGGATTTAATTCCCATTTAGTTTAATCTGACGCCATTTTATTATGGCCTCAAATTTAGGTTAGAATGCCAATTGGTTATTTATATTTAATAGTTTAACTACACACTTGTTCAGTTTAACCTTTTATTGAAGTTTTAGGAAGTCGGGATAAAGCAGCGTAACAATTTATTAGTCATGTGAATGCATCATGCAATTACCTAGTCAAAAAAAAAAAAAAAAAAATAAGCACAAGACATTTCACTAAATATTTATTTGACGTTAAGCAATAAGACTTTTCATGGTTTTATTTGGTGCAGGCGTTGGCAGGTCAGCTAGAGGTATCAGCAGTTTGGCTTTAAGTGTCGGCAGTTCAGCTCCAGGCTTCACTGCAGGCTTCAGCTGCAGGCTTGGCCCCAGGCTTCACTGCAGGCTTTGGCGGTTGGGCCCCAGGGCTTTGGCGGTTGGGCCCCAGGCTTCACTGCAGGCTTTGGCGGTTGGGCCCCAGGCTTCACTGCAGGCTTTGGCGGTTGGGCCCCAGGCTTCACTGCAGGCTTTGGCAGAAGCTTCACTGCAGGCTTTGGCGGTTGGGCCCCAGGCTTCACTGCAGGCTTTGGCGGTTGGGCCCCAGGCTTCACTGCAGGCTTTGGCGGTTGGGCCCCAGGCTTCACTGCAGGCTTTGGCGGTTGGGCCCTTCAGGCTTCACTGCAGGCTTCACTGCAGGCTTTGGCAGGCTTTGGGCCCCCAGGCTTCACTGCAGGCTTTGGCGGTTGGGCCCCTGGCTTCACTGCAGGCTTTGGCGGTTGGGCTCCTGGCTTCACTGCAGGCTTTGGCGGTTGGGCTCCTGGCTTCACTGCAGGCTTTGGCGGTTGGGCTCAGGCTTCACTGCAGGCAACAGTTCTTGGGCTCCAGGCTTCACTGCAGGCTTTGGCGGTTGGGCTCCAGGCAACAGCAGTTTGGCTTTAAGTGTCGGCAGTTCAGCTGCAGGCTTCACTGTATGGATACAAATGCTAGCTTTAGTATGCCCTTTCACCAGCATTCAGTCTCAGATATACAGCACAAAATACTCATGAATACCAAGTTTTACTTACAGAGAAGTATTTTTAGTATCATTCTTCTAATTTTGTAAAGCTATTCAGTGCTTGAAACAGTGCTATTAGCTGAATTCAGGTACTCGTGTCATTGAGTGCAGTATAGGAGTGACAACAGGAGGAAGAGAGGAGGGAAAAAAAAAAAAAAAAAAACCCGACCCAAACACTACATAATGTAATATAATACAGTACCTGTATATGGAGCCGTACACTGACGTCCACATCCATTGCTGCAGCATTTCTCGTTGTTCAGACAGTCACTGTCATAAACGCACAACTCTGCACACTTTCCTGCTCCAGATTTTGTGCTTGGACATTCTCCTGGCTTTGCTGTTCAACAGACACATGACAGAAAACATATCACTGTATGCTGTCTGGCGTCAACGAGGAGCGGTTTTACCAGAATATTCAGTCCTTCTACGATCATGTTTTAGTTCAATGGGTTACTTGCGGTTTCGTGTCAATTTGTGAACCATTTACTATGAATTTCTGAATTAACTTAATTTCAGAGTTTCTTTTGAGACCCCTAGAATCCATCATAAAATGTGCCAATCAGTTTCAGAGACAAAGAGTGAGATTACAATCTAGCCCACTATAGAAGGGCGTGTAACAGAAGTAATGTTATTATGCTAATAGAAGACATGGACAGTCAGGGTTCATAAATTTATTGCAACTAACTGTACTGTATGTGTTAAAATATTTATGCATTTCCTCAGGTGGTGTAGTGAAGCCAAAAGATCTCCTCACCTATGCCTCCAGCGTCTATTCTGCTCAAATATGCAGACAGACACAATAAAACAGCACTCAACGAGAAGAACACTCGGGCTGTCATCCTCTCGACCTGCGCTCTCACAATGAACTACTGGAAACCGTGTGCTGCTGAATCCCGCAACAAAAACCGCTGTTTAAAGGGGCTTTGAAAACGCCTTTTTAAAGATCCAAGGAGGTCTGGGTAACTCCAGCCCTGATGAAACGCACCTGCCTGTAGCTTTAGTAGTCTAATCTGGAAGACCTTGATTAGCTTGTTCAGGTGTGTTTGATTAGGGTTGGAGGAGCGGAGCGCTGCGTTCACGACTAGGAGGTGTTTCTATGGCAACACTATCAACGCCAAAATGAATCTGCAGGGGTCAGGTAGTTACAGCAATCTAAGTCGGAGCTTTCAGAAAAATGAGCACCCAATAAAACGAAACAATCTCCAAAACGATGCCATTCATTTGTGCTGATTTGTGCTGTTTAGTGTTTGAGATGTTGAACATATATATATATATATATTATTTTTTATTTTATTTTTTTTTGTGTGATGTCACTCTCCGGACGTTCAAATCATAGACTGTAAAAAAATATGGACGTAGTGTCCGTGACGTCACCCATAGGATTCTGAAGAGCACTTTTGAAGCTTAAAGTAGAGACGAGCTGGCCGTTGCCGAAAATGGGCAAAGAGGCGGGACGTGGGCAGAGCTGAGTGACGCGATTACCAACAGACTGCGGATAAATGGCTATCCACCTGTCACTCAAAGTGGCCACGCCCTTAATTATGCAGAACTTTAAGGCTTTATATAATGTAAACTGAGCTTTCCTGTAGCTCAAACAATAAGAGTGTGGCATTAGCAAGGCCAAGATCATGGGTTCGATTCCCAGGGAAAGCAAAAACTGACAAATTGTAAAAAAAAAAAAAAAAAAAAAAATGTGTACCTTGAATGCAATGTAATTCGCTTTTGATAAAAGCGTCTGCCAAATGCATAAATGTAAATGTAAACGAATGAGTTATAAAAAAAATTCACCCCCCTCACAGTTGTCATGAAGGGTAAAATTAGCCTTATAGACTAAAACCACAATTTGTACCAGGCTGTAAATATGTGTTTTTCTGCTCTAAAGTTGGGCATTTAAACATGGGGCTCCGTGAGATTCTGCTCCCTTCTGGAGCCTGTCTCTAGTGACCAGTTGATGAATCGCTTGGTTCAAATCGGTACTGGTGCCACTCGTTTGTGCTCTTAAAAGTTTCTGCTGTAATGCCACTCTCCAGCCCACCTCGTCTAAATTCACAAAACCTAACACCCTTTGTGTGTATTCTTGTTCACCTCTTTCGTTATGTTTGTGTGTGTGTGTGTGTGTGTGTGTGTGTGTGTGTGTGTGTGTGTGTGTGTGTGTGTGTGTGTGTTATTCAAATCGAGTAGACGCTTAATTTATCTGCCAGATGGAAGTTAGGCTACTGCGTTTTTTGTCTTAAATGTGTAATGTAGCCTATATTGCAGGTGCTAAAATCAATCAAAGCAATAAATCGAGGACTGTTGATTTGTTAGTGCACTGGTTTGCTGTTCTTAGCTGGTTTAACTTGGTCTTCCTACTTTTAACCAGTTTAGAATTAATTTTTGTTTCGCCCAAGCGAATAAAGTCATAGAGATTTTAGGATATCATGAGGGCAAGTATATAACAAACCTTTATCACCTTTCCTGTTTCCGGTAAGTGAAGTAGTGTACCGCTACTTCGGTCCGTCACAATGCAATCTAAACTCATGTCTGAATCTTCTCGCCAGCGTTACTGCAGCGATCCGGTGCTCTAATACTAAACATGACATCCTTACCTCAGATTTTACCATTTTACCATCACACACAAAAAAAATAAATAAATAAAGGAAAAGCAAATTGAGGAAAGCATGGGTGAGACTGATATGGCGGGATGAAGGTCCTTCTTTTGAAATAATACGTCAAGTATGTTTGTGTGTAGTACGCCTATGCCTTTCCAATCTGAGGATGTTTGCATCTCATATCTTTAACCTGCTGGAATGTTCCCTTACAAATGTGCACTCTGAATAAAAAATATATTTCTAACCTGTCTCCTCATTAACAGTGTTTCTTTTACTGATCTGATCATATTTCATACCTGTTGAATTTACATTACGAAAAATTAACCACGGTTTTATTATAGTAAAAATGTAGTAACTATGTTTTATTACAAATATCATGGTTAAACTACAATAGGCAAGTTTTTTTTTTTTTTTGTAACTGATATGTAACGATGTTAAACATTTAATTAATATTAAACAGTAATGCGTTAACAGCGCGACTGGCATACATGTGTGAATTACATATGCAGTGAAATGATTGTCAATGAAAAATGACACAGAATAATGACTCAAATATTTAATACAAATGAATAAATATGTTCATTCAGATTTTATTCATCAGGTCTCACACACACTTCAGCATCGCGGTCACCATTTAGACGAACACTGACACCGTGAGGTGAAATAATCACGTTTGAGCCTCAGATTATGTTGGATTAAAAACTACAAATTCCTTTGAGTTTGGAAAATCCTGTACACAGTAATTATCAGTTTATCTCTTCTCCTGTCTCTGAAAATGTTCGGATTTTAAAATCATCCTCCGGATGCTTATTTTAAGTGACTCTTGTTCAGCTAGGTGTTAACAGCACATTGCAAACATGCATAACCAGAAGAATCGCCACACTACTTCGACACGCACTTCCGGTATTCAATTCCTCTGTGATAAAGGCCTATTAGAGATATTTCATTGTTGGGTGAAGTATAGAGAGTATGCATTGACATCACTTCCCCGCCGGAACACGCCCCCTCAGCCAGACTGAGTGGCAGAAGAGCTGCTGCGTGACTGGGTTTAATTAGGGACACTGTAAAAACGTGAGTAAAACAAACGATTGGCAGTTTAAACTAAAGGCTGGACTTGATATAGTGTTCATTACCAAAGCTCCAGTGATCCATGGATATTGACATGCATCCAGGACGCTGGGGAAATACGTAAAACAAATTTTCCTTTGAATGCTTTATACAAATACAATATAGGTCTAAATCCAGGTGATCACTTATATCAACGTTATATCGTCACGTCCAGCCCTAAAACTAGTTTGTGTCAGTGTTTGTTTAAAAACATCCAATTTATGCAGAATATAAGCTGCTAAATACTTAATTGATGAGCCGTCAATATCATATACACTGATCAGGCATAAAATTATGACCACCTTATATTGTGTTGGTCCCTCTTTTGCTGCCAGAACAGCCCTGACCCGTCGAGGCATGGACTCCACTAGACCCCTGAAGGTGTGCTGTAGTATCTTCCACCAAAATGTTAGGAGCAGATCCTTTAAGCCCGTAAGTTGCGAGGTGGGGCCTCCATGGAACGGACTTGTTTGTTCAGCACATCTCAGAGATGCTCGATTGGATTGAGATCTGGGGACTTTGGAGGCCAAGTCACCACCTCAAACTCGTTGTTGTGCTCCTCAAACCATTCCTGAACCATTTTTGCTTTGTGGCAGGCGCATTATCCTGATGAAAGAGCCACAGCAACCAGGGAATACCGTGTCCATGAAAGGGTGTACATGGTCTGCAGCAATGCTTAGGTAGGTGGTACGTGTCAAAGTAACATCCACATGTGATTTATCAGAGCAGGCCACCTTCTTCCATTGCTCCGTGGTCCAGTTCTGATGCCCAGCCTTCTCTCCCCACGTGCATCAGTGAGCCTTCGTCACCCATGACCCTGTCGCCGGTTCACCACTGTTCCTTCCTTGGAGCACTTTTGACAGATACTGACCACTGCAGACTGGGAACACCCCACAAGAACTGCAGTTTTGGAGATGCTTTGACCCAGTCGTCTAACCATCACAATTTGGCACTTGTCAAACTAGAGTCCACTGTGGAGGTAGATGGTAGATGGAGGTATTAAGTTATATCGCGATATGGGCGATTTATAGAGAAAGTTCTCTTGCGTGGATACCGCTTTGTGACGTACGCACGAAGGGCTGAACGGATGGAGAGAATTAAATTAAACTTCCTTTTGTTGTTACTGTTCTATTTCGATAGAAGCTGTTCAGACAAAGGGTGCATTTAATCGAAATCTAAACATTACCTTAAATTGAAAATTCCTGTGATACCGTCTCAATTAATACAGTTGAGAGTCTGCTTGGACAGGTGTTGTGTTGTTTGGTTAAATTGGCAATTATCGGAATTAAATCCTACGTTTTGTGGGTAAAAGTCTTATGGTTACCACTCAGCACGCTGATCACGTGGCTGGGGTTTGCTCGGGTAAGCAAAAATTTGGAGTGTGTATTTTTATTTATTTTAAGCAAACTGTGTGATAAAAGAAAAGAGTTTTAGATTTGGTAAGGAGTAGAGAGCAGTCTGTGTGAATGTAAGTGTGTGTGTTTAGGCTCTGAGTGTGTGTGTGAGTGGTAAAAACCCATAAATTCTTCTCGCTTGACCTGTGACCCCCTCTCCTTGGACAGAGGTGGGGGGTTCTGCTGGACATCCGAGGAGAGTTAGAGAATGTATGTATGAGCTCCTTGGGACAAAGACTTTATGAGCCTGGGGAGACACGCATGAAGAATGCATGTATGAGCTCTTTGGGACAGACTTTTGATGAGCCCAAAGAGACGTGTTTTGAAAGCAAATAAAAGATTTTGGTGAATGTTTGAGAGAGAGAGAAGTTTGTTCAAGAAACAGCCTTGTAAATTAGACTAAAATAAAGCATAGGACTAATTTATGTCGGATGGTAAAATAATTATTGACTATATTCGTATAAAATAAAACAAATAATAAAGTGAAAATAAATCTGTTAGTTTGTTAAGATAAGAGTTTAAAAGAAATAAAATAAGAGGAATAAATAGATAATAAATAAAGAGATCTTTCGCAAGAAAGCAATATTTGAAAAGATATAAGAAATAGTGTCATTACAAATAAAAGAAATGGATAAAAGAGAAATGATTACCCCAGTTGAGTCATTAGGGAAAAAGTACCCATTATGTAGAGAAGTAATAGGAAAAATGTCAAACAAATGGCAAAAAGAACTGAACAGATGATGACAAAATGGCCAAAAGAAGGGACATTTGATGTATCATTGTGTGAAGAAATGGAAACTTTGATAAAAAAACACAAAATGAAGAGTAAAAGTTTAAAGAAACAACAAAGAGAAGCTAAAAGAGAAAAAGAACAGGCAATACTGGCATTGTTTAAAAAAGAAGGAGAAGAAATATTAAAGAATATAAAACAAGCCAGAAAAGAATTGAAAGAGACAGAAAAAGAAACATTGAAAAAGAAGAGATGTATTCAAAACTACTGACAAATTCAGAAGGTCAGTTTCCCATGCTTAAGGGACTATTGGAAGTGTCAGGAGGAATGCAATTGGAAGGACAAGTGGAGTTAGAAGATGAAAAACAAACAGGGGCAGGGGTAAAACAAAAGATAGGGAGACATAAACAATCTGAGAAAAGTTTGCCTTTAGATTGTTGTATGAACAGGCACGGAGAGCATTAGAGGTAATGAAAACACAGTATGAAGGGAAACAAGTAGGAAGAGCAGAAGATAGAACAATTGAAAGACAAAGATGGAAAATAGAAGAAGAAATAGATAAAAAAAATTAAAGAAACACAAAAATTAGTAAAAGACAGACAAATTGGTGAAAAGTAGAACTGAGCTTTTGGAAAATTTGCATGAGGAAAGTGAGGAAGAGTCATCTGATGGAGGAAGCTGGTCACAGGGAAGAGAAAAGGGGAGGCTTAGATCTAGAGTAAAACAGCTTCCTATTTTAATCAAGGGTGAACAGGGGCAATATGTGCCCTGGGCCACACAGGACCTCGAGGGGTTAGTCGCTCGTCTGCCGGAAATCCAAGATGGGGCTGGAAAGTGGATTAAAGCTTTTGAGGAAGAGACAATGGGCAAAATATTATCTGTTGGGGACATTAAAGCTCTTCTAGCAAGAATCATAGGAGGCCCAAAAATGGGGGAAATTCTTGAAGCATCTGATTTAGACAGAGCTGTTGACTCCTATTACATGGATGGGACTGTTCTGGATGCATATCGTCCAGCAGTATGGCAAGCTCTGAGGGATGAATTTCCAACAAAGATTGATCCTAAAGCGTTAAAAGGAGAACAGCTGGAGAACAAATGTCTGTAATGGCTCCTGTGAATGCATCACCACAAACTGTGCAAATGCCCCAGCCTGTAGCAGCCTCTTCAAATGCAAACCAGATGCCTGCACCAACTGTTAATGTATATGCTCAACAACAGGGGCCAATGAGGTGGAAGGCCAATCCATCACAAGGGGGAGGAAGAGGTCAAGGCTGGACTAATAATACTCCTTTGGGAGAATGCTGGACATGTGGTCAGTTTGGACACAACAGAAGAGACTGCCCTAATAATCCATGGCAACAGTCACATGTGGGTAGAAGGGGGAAGAGTTGGCAACGCCCCTCTAGGGGTCCATGTTATGGTCCAGTAAACCCTTGGGGAGGTCCAAATCAGGGATATTAGGGGTGCCCAGAGAATCCTATGAGGGTGAATCATATGCTATCTCCCTCTGTCTGGCAAATTTGCAAAGACAATAGGATTCTCGGGACAAAACAGTTAATTCCTATGACGGCTCCTGTGTGCTTAGAAGCTAAAAACAAAAGTGTGACCATTCCTGTCCTCGTATCAGATCAAACTCCTGTTAATCTATTAGGAAGAGATGCATTATGTAAATTAGGACTTCAAATTTGGTGTTCTCCTGATGGAGTGTACATAGACTTCCAAGGGATAGGAACTCAAATGACAATGGCAGAGCCAAAAGCAAATGTATATTGGCTAGGACAAATTGAAAATGATGTAAGACAAATAATTGACACATGGGGAAAGTTTATTGAAGCACAGATTTCTGAAGCACAGTTGCTTCAGAGTCAGAGTTTCACTGTACTATGATGTATGATCCTGCTAGAGATGCAAAAATAGAACAAAGATGGCAAAAAGAAACTGAAAATCAAAAGGTTGAACTTATCTTGAAGAACATCATAATAGGTAAGCAGGAGCAGCAGTGAGTATAACTGAGAATGAATTCATAAAGAAGTGGTTCAGTGTACCAGAATCTGTTCCACATGTGTCTTTATAACAAAGACTTAGGGCCAATGATGAAAAAAGCTGAACAATGCCAGTGGGAGCCAACCATAAATCCGTTAATTTTTCATTCAAATGACAAAAATTTCATTAAAATTTTGTGTGCAACACAAGTGATAGGGATTCCTCAGGAAATAGTCATTGGTGTAGATGTAGGATTGGTAAAGTCAGCTAGCCCTATAATTATCCAGCTAAAACCAGGTGCATGTTTGCCTAGAAAATCTCAGTATCCTTTAAAGCCTGAAGCTGAGGCAGGCATTAAGAATACTATTGAAGGTCTTCTAAAAGCAGGAGTATTGATAGAAACAAATAGCTATTGTAACACTCCAATTCTTCCTGTAATTAAAGCGAATAAATCTAAATGGCGTCTTGTGCATGATTTGAGAGCAATTAATGACATAGCAGAAGACTGGCCAGCTTATGTGCCAAATCCGCATACGCTGCTAACGAATGTACCCCGGATGCTAAATATTTCCACACGGTAATTGATCTCTGTAATGCCTTTTTAGCATTCCTGTAGAAGAAAAAGTAGACATTTGTTTTCATTTACTTATGCTGAAAAACAGTACACTTATACTCGAATGCCACAGGGATTTAAGCATTCGCCGCATATTTTTAATCAGGTTCTCAAGGCTGATTTAGAAGACCTTATGATGGAAAGTACTCTGTTGCAATATGTAGATGATTTGATGATTTGTTCAACAACACGCGAACAGTGTCACAAAGATTCTATTAAAGTACTTACAAAGTTAGCACAAGGAGGACACAAGGCTTCTAAAAGTAAACTGCAGTACTGTCAGCCACAGGTTGAGTATTTGGGAAAATTGATATCACATGGCACAAAAGCTATAGCTATAGCTCCAGCTCAGTTGGAGGGTATAAGTAAAGCACCTTTGCCACAGACTGTAAAACAAATGATGACTTTTTTAGGAATGACAGGATTCAGTGCTGATTGGATAGAAGACTATGCAATAAAAACAGCTCCACTGAGAGAAATAATGAAACAAGCAGGACTGCAGGAATTGAGTAATCAGCTAAAATGGAATACAGATGCTTTAATAGCATTTGAATCTATAAAGAAGGAATTACAAAGAGCACCAGCACTTGGAAATCCTGATTACACAAGAGAGTTTTATTTATATGTGGCAAACAGAGAAGATGGATATGCATCAGCTGTTCTGATGCAGGAGACTTGTAGTGGCAGGAAAAAGCAACCCATTGCATATTATAGTACTAAACTTGATAATGTAGCTCAGGGTTATCCACCATGCTACCAGGGTCTTGCAGCAGTGCACTATGCATATGAGAGAAAGCATCTACAATGACTATGGGATATCCAGTGACTGTTATTGCACATCATAAAATTGTGGAATTGATAGAACAAGGAAAATTTGTTTTGACTCAAGCGCGTATTTTAGCATATTCATCATTGTTGACATATCCAGATGTTACCATTAAGAGATGTAATACAGTGAATCCAGCTGAACTGATTCCTGTGCAGCATGAAGGAGAGCCGCATGATTGTGTGGCCAATTCCCTGGCATTCACTAGATTACGTCCAGATCTTGAATCTACACCAATTGCTGAAGCAGAAGTGATCTACTTTGTAGATGGTTCAAGTTATAAAGATCATTTGGGAAATCATGCAGGATATTCAGTGGTAAGAAAAGAAGGGGAGAACTTTAAGCCTGTAATATCTCAATACTGTGCACAGCCATGCTCTGCTCAGTTAGCAGAACTGAAAGCTCTTACGGCTGCATGTCAGGCAGCAAAGGGACAAATAGCGAATATCTTTACAGATTCAGCTTATGCTCATGGTGTGCGTCATTTGTTTGGAGCAGTGTGGAAGCAAAGAGGGTTCAAAAAGAGTGATGGAACTCCCATCCAGCATGCTGAACAGATAGGTGGAGGTGTTGCTGTAATTTATAGTAATATCTTCAGTATTCTAGTTTCAGTATTCAGAAAGTCTAGTTTCAAATACAATTCTGTTGAAGTGTTGGTGCTTAACGTAACACTATCTGGTGTAAATTATAAATCCTGTTTGACATTTGTGCTGGCTACTGTATACCGGCCACCAGGGCACCATACAGACTTTATCAAAGAATTTGCTGATTTTCTATCAGAGTTAGTACTGGCTGTAGGTAAAGTCCTAATTGTTGGCAATTTTAATATCCATGTTGACAGGGTTCAGCAAAGACACATCAAAAATGCATTTTAAAATAAACCACACCATGTATCAAAATAAACTACTGTATTTTTGTAGTTTAAAAATAAAAAATAAAGCTACTTTTACAAGGGAGCATGAAATTTCTTCGCAAACCTTCCATCAATTGGCCTATTTGATCTATTCCTTCACCATTACACTCAGTTGATTAAGTTGTTTGATAGCTTTTCTCTGCCCGAGTCATGCAATAAATCTGACATATGCAACCAGTTAACAGATCAAATATTCACATATCCCTGTGATCTCCCAGATGAAGGTTAGTTTTAAAGTAACCAGCAGTTTCATGTTTAACAGTTTGTGAATGACTCATAATTGTATCCTAATTTAGTTACTTGGTGTTTGGTAACGAAGGGCCTACTGTCACATATACTAGACTTTAACGTTATTTTTCTGTTGTGTGTTTTGCATTGTAGTTTTCATGTTGATTTAAGTTCCCCACATGTTTCCTATCTGCCACGCCCCTTGTTACCTTGTTTAGCTAGTCTTCCCTGTATATTTAGTGCTTGTGTTCCACTCGTGTTTTATCGGTCATTGTATTTGTGTGGTATTGGGAGTTCTTTGTCTTTCTAGTATTGTCATTAAATGTTCCTGCACTGATGGAACACTGATGCACTGAGTTTCTGTGGTAAAAATTGCACATGAACGCCCTCTGATGTAGTGTTTACTACTGGGAAGTTTGGAGATCATTTTGATACCCAAATTCCGAGATGAGCATGCCATAAACTTTAAACATGGTGGCAGGAAGAACTACTGCAGTGTTAGGTATGATTTAGTAGGTATGATTTATTAGTTATGATTTAACCGCTACGTCGCCTTGTCGTTAATGTAGCGCATCTTATAGACACACACAATTAATCTCTTGAAGCGTAGGCTATTGTATCGTTTCATACACAGAGAAAATAGCCTTCATTTGACCAAAATTACAGAATCTGGCATCGTGGTAAATGTTTATATGGTTGTCAGTGTATGTGTAAGCCACCCAATCGTCCCAATGAAGGCTTACGATTGGTGGGTGAAGGTCTCGTGTGCGCTCGTCTTTTCAGCTGGGCAAAGGGATTTAATTCCCATTTAGTTTAATCTGACGCCATTTATTATGGCCTCAAATTTAGGTTAGAATGCCAATTGGTTATTTATATTTAATAGTTTAACTACACACTTGTTCAGTTTAACCTTTTATTGAAGTTTTAGGAAGTCGGGATAAAGCAGCGTAACAATTTATTAGTCATGTGAATGCATCATGCAATTACCTAGTCAAAAAAAAAAAAAAAAAAAAAAAAAAAAAAAGGAAATAAGCACAAGACATTTCACTAAATATTTATTTGACGTTAAGCAATAAGACTTTTCATGGTTTTATTTGGTGCAGGCGTTGGCAGGTCAGCTAGAGGTATCAGCAGTTTGGCTTTAAGTGTCGGCAGTTCAGCTCCAGGCTTCACTGCAGGCTTTGGCGGTTGGGCTCCAGGCTTCACTGCAGGCTTTGGCGGTTGGGCCCCAGGCTTCACTGCAGGCTTTGGCGGTTGGGCCCCAGGCTTCACTGCAGGCTTTGGCGGTTGGGCTCCAGGCTTCACTGCAGGCTTTGGCGGTTGTTGGGCTTTGGCGGTTGGGCCCAGGCTTCACTGCAGGCTTTGGCGGTTGGGCCCCAGGCTTCACTGCAGGCTTTGGCGGTTCACTGCAGGCTTTGGGCGGTTGGGCTTCACTGCAGGCTTTGGCGGTTGGGCCCCAGGCTTCACTGCAGGCTTTGGGCGGTTGGGCCCCAGGCTTCACTGCAGGCTTTGGCGGTTGGGCTTCACTGCAGGCTTTGGCGGTTGGGCCCCAGGCTTCACTGCAGGCTTTGGCGGTTGGGCCCCAGGCTTGCAGGCTTTGGCGGTTGGGCTCCTGGCTTCACTGCAGGCTTTGGCGGTTGGGCTCCAGGCTTCACTGCAGGCAACAGTTCTTGGGCTCCAGGCTTCACTGCAGGCTTTGGCGGTTGGGCTCCAGGCAACAGCAGTTTGGCTTTAAGTGTCGGCAGTTCAGCTGCAGGCTTCACTGTATGGATACAAATGCTAGCTTTAGTATGCCCTTTCACCAGCATTCAGTCTCAGATATACAGCACAAAATACTCATGAATACCAAGTTTTACTTACAGAGAAGTATTTTTAGTATCATTCTTCTAATTTTGTAAAGCTATTCAGTGCTTGAAACAGTGCTATTAGCTGAATTCAGGTACTCGTGTCATTGAGTGCAGTATAGGAGTGACAACAGGAGGAAGAGAGGAGGAAAAAAAAAAAAAAAAAAAAAAAAAAAAACCCCGACCCAAACACTACATAATGTAATATAATACAGTACCTGTATATGGAGCCGTACACTGACGTCCACATCCATTGCTGCAGCATTTCTCGTTGTTCAGACAGTCACTGTCATAAACGCACAACTCTGCACACTTTCCTGCTCCAGATTTTGTGCTTGGACATTCTCCTGGCTTTGCTGTTCAACAGACACATGACAGAAAACATATCACTGTATGCTGTCTGGCGTCAACGAGGAGCGGTTTTACCAGAATATTCAGTCCTTCTACGATCATGTTTTAGTTCAATGGGTTACTTGCGGTTTCGTCGCAATTTGTGAACCATTTACTATGAATTTCTGAATTAACTTAATTTCAGAGTTTCTTTTGAGACCCCTAGAATCCATCATAAAATGTGCCAATCAGTTTCAGAGACAAAGAGTGAGATTACAATCTAGCCCACTATAGAAGGGCGTGTAACAGAAGTAATGTTATTATGCTAATAGAAGACATGGACAGTCAGGGTTCATAAATTTATTGCAACTAACTGTACTGTATGTGTTAAAATATTTATGCATTTCCTCAGGTGGTGTAGTGAAGCCAAAAGATCTCCTCACCTATGCCTCCAGCGTCTATTCTGCTCAAATATGCAGACAGACACAATAAAACAGCACTCAACGAGAAGAACACTCGGGCTGTCATCCTCTCGACCTGCGCTCTCACAATGAACTACTGGAAACCGTGTGCTGCTGAATCCATAACAAAAACCGCTGTTTAAAGGGGCTTTGAAAACGCCTTTTAAAGATCCAAGGAGGTCTGGGTAACTCCAGCCCTGATGAAACGCACCTGCCTGTAGCTTTAGTAGTCTAATCTGGAAGACCTTGATTAGCTTTCTGTTCAGGTGTGTTTGATTAGGGTTGGAGGAGCGGAGCGCTGCGTTCACGACTAGGAGGTGTTTCTATGGCAACACTATCAACGCCAAAATGAATCTGCAGGGGTCAGGTAGTTACAGCAATCTAAGTCGGAGCTTTCAGAAAAATGAGCACCCAATAAAACGAAACAATCTCCAAAACGATGCCATTCATTTGTGCTGATTTGTGCTGTTTAGTGTTTGAGATGTTGAACATATATATATATATATATTATTTTTTTTTTTTTTTTTTTTGTGATGTCACTCTCCGGACGTTCAAATCATAGACTGTAAAAAAATATGGACGTAGTGTCCGTGACGTCACCCATAGGATTCTGAAGAGCACTTTTGAAGCTTAAAGTAGAGACGAGCTGGCCGTTGCCGAAAATGGGCAAAGAGGCGGGACGTGGGCAGAGCTGAGTGACGCGATTACCAACAGACTGCGGATAAATGGCTATCCACCTGTCACTCAAAGTGGCCACGCCCTTAATTATGCAGAACTTTAAGGCTTTATATAATGTAAACTGAGCTTTCCTGTAGCTCAAACAATAAGAGTGTGGCATTAGCAAGGCCAAGATCATGGGTTCGATTCCCAGGGAAAGCAAAAACTGACAAATTGTAAAAAAAAAAAAAAAAAAAAAAAAAATGTGTACCTTGAATGCAATGTAATTAAGCTTTTGATAAAAGCGTCTGCCAAATGCATAAATGTAAATGTAAACGAATGAGTTATAAAAAAAATTCACCCCCCTCACAGTTGTCATGAAGGGTAAAATTAGCCTTATAGACTAAAACCACAATTTGTACCAGGCTGTAAATATGTGTTTTTCTGCTCTAAAGTTGGGCATTTAAACATGGGGCTCCGTGAGATTCTGCTCCCTTCTGGAGCCTGTCTCTAGTGACCAGTTGATGAATCGCTTGGTTCAAATCGGTACTGGTGCCACTCGTTTGTGCTCTTAAAAGTTTCTGCTGTAATGCCACTCTCCAGCCCACCTCGTCTAAATTCACAAAACCTAACACCCTTTGTGTGTATTCTTGTTCACCTCTTTCGTTATGTTTTGTGTGTGTGTGTGTGTGTGTGTGTGTGTGTGTGTGTGTGTGTGTGTGTGTGTGTGTGTGTGTGTGTGTGTGTTATTCAAATCGAGTAGACGCTTAATTTATCTGCCAGATGGAAGTTAGGCTACTGCGTTTTTTGTCTTAAATGTGTAATGTAGCCTATATTGCAGGTGCTAAAATCAATCAAAGCAATAAATCGAGGACTGTTGATTTGTTAGTGCACTGGTTTGCTGTTCTTAGCTGGTTTAACTTGGTCTTCCTACTTTTAACCAGTTTAGAATTAATTTTTGTTTCGCCCAAACGAATAAAGTCATAGAGATTTTAGGATATCATGAGGGCAAGTATATAACAAACCTTTATCACCTTTCCTGTTTCCGGTAAGTGAAGTAGTGTACCGCTACTTCGGTCCCGTCACAATGCAATCTAAACTCATGTCTGAATCTTCTCGCCAGCGTTACTGCAGCGATCCGGTGCTCTAATACTAAACATGACATCCTTACCTCAGATTTTACCATTTTACCATCACACACAAAAAAAATAAATAAATAAAGGAAAAGCAAATTGAGGAAAGCATGGGTGAGACTGATATGGCGGGATGAAGGTCCTTCTTTTGAAATAATACGTCAAGTATGTTTGTGTGTAGTACGCCTATGCCTTTCCAATCTGAGGATGTTTGCATCTCATATCTTTAACCTGCTGGAATGTTCCCTTACAAATGTGCACTCTGAATAAAAATATATTTCTAACCTGTCTCCTCATTAACAGTGTTTCTTTTACTGATCTGATCATATTTCATACCTGTTGAATTTACATTACGAAAATTAACCACGGTTTTATTATAGTAAAAATGTAGTAACTATGTTTTATTACAAATATCATGGTTAAACTACAATAGGCAAGTTTTTTTTTTTTTTTGTAACTGATATGTAACGATGTTAAACATTTAATTAATATTAAACAGTAATGCGTTAACAGCGCGACTGGCATACATGTGTGAATTACATATGCAGTGAAATGATTGTCAATGAAAAATGACACAGAATAATGACTCAAATATTTAATACAAATGAATAAATATGTTCATTCAGATTTTATTCATCAGGTCTCACACACACTTCAGCATCGCGGTCACCATTTAGACGGTAACACTGACACCGTGAGGTGAAATAATCACGTTTGAGCCTCAGATTATGTTGGATTAAAACTACAAATTCCTTTGAGTTTGGAAAATCCTGTACACAGTAATTATCAGTTTATCTCTTCTCCTGTCTCTGAAAATGTTCGGATTTTAAAATCATCCTCCGGATGCTTATTTTAAGTGACTCTTGTTCAGCTAGGTGTTAACAGCACATTGCAAACATGCATAACCAGAAGAATCGCCACACTACTTCGACACGCACTTCGGTATTCAATTCCTCTGTGATAAAGGCCTATTAGAGATATTTCATTGTTGGGTGAAGTATAGAGAGTATGCATTGACATCACTTCCCCGCCGGAACACGCCCCCTCAGCCAGACTGAGTGGCAGAAGAGCTGCTGCGTGACTGGGTTTAATTAGGGACACTGTAAAAACGTGAGTAAAACAAACGATTGGCAGTTTAAACTAAAGGCTGGACTTGATATAGTGTTCATTACCAAAGCTCCAGTGATCCATGGATATTGACATGCATCCAGGACGCTGGGGAAATACGTAAAACAAATTTTCCTTTGAATGCTTTATACAAATACAATATAGGTCTAAATCCAGGTGATCACTTATATCAACGTTATATCGTCACGTCCAGCCCTAAAACTAGTTTGTGTCAGTGTTTGTTTAAAAACATCCAATTTATGCAGAATATAAGCTGCTAAATACTTAATTGATGAGCCGTCAATATCATATACACTGATCAGGCATAAAATTATGACCACCTTATATTGTGTTGGTCCCTCTTTGCTGCCAGAACAGCCCTGACCCGTCGAGGCATGGACTCCACTAGACCCCTGAAGGTGTGCTGTAGTATCTTCCACCAAAATGTTAGGAGCAGATCCTTTAAGCCCCGTAAGTTGCGAGGTGGGGCCTCCATGGAACGGACTTGTTTGTTCAGCACATCTCAGAGATGCTCGATTGGATTGAGATCTGGGGACTTTGGAGGCCAAGTCACCACCTCAAACTCGTTGTTGTGCTCCTCAAACCATTCCTGAACCATTTTTGCTTTGTGGCAGGGCGCATTATCCTGATGAAAGAGCCACAGCAACCAGGGAATACCGTGTCCATGAAAGGGTGTACATGGTCTGCAGCAATGCTTAGGTAGGTGGTACGTGTCAAAGTAACATCCACATGTGATTTATCAGAGCAGGCCACCTTCTTCCATTGCTCCGTGGTCCAGTTCTGATGCCCAGCCTTCTCTCCCACGTGCATCAGTGAGCCTTCGTCACCCATGACCCTGTCGCGGTTCACCACTGTTCCTTCCTTGGAGCACTTTTGACAGATACTGACCACTGCAGACTGGGAACACCCCACAAGAACTGCAGTTTTGGAGATGCTTTGACCCAGTCGTCTAACCATCACAATTTGGCACTTGTCAAACTAGAGTCCACTGTGGAGGTAGATGGTAGATGGAGGTATTAAGTTATATCGCGATATGGGCGATTTATAGAGAAAGTTCTCTTGCGTGGATACCGCTTTGTGACGTGCGCATTGAAGGGCTGAGCGGATGGAGAGAATTAAATTAAACTTCCTTTGTTGTTACTGTTCTATTTCGATAGAAGCTGTTCAGACAAAGGGTGCATTTAATCGGAATCTAAACATTACCTTAAATTGAAAATTCCTGTGATACCGTCTCAATTAATACAGTTGAGAGTCTGCTTGGACAGGTGTTGTGTTGTTTGGTTAAATTGGCAATTATCGGAATTAAATCCTACGTTTTGTGGGTAAAAGTCTTATGGTTACCACTCAGCACGCTGATCACGTGGCTGGGGTTTGCTCGGGTAAGCAAAAATTTGGAGTGTGTATTTTTATTTATTTTAAGCAAACTGTGTGATAAAAGAAAAGAGTTTTAGATTTGGTAAGGAGTAGAGAGCAGTCTGTGTGAATGTAAGTGTGTGTGTTTAGGCTCTGAGTGTGTGTGTGAGTGGTAAAAACCCATAAATTCTTCTCGCTTGACCTGTGACCCCTCTCCTTGGACAGAGGTGGGGGGTTCTGCTGGACATCCGAGGAGAGTTAGAGAATGTATGTATGAGCTCCTTGGGACAAAGACTTTATGAGCCTGGGGAGACACGCATGAAGAATGCATGTATGAGCTCTTTGGGACAGACTTTTTGATGAGCCCAAAGAGACGTGTTTGAAAGCAAATAAAAGATTTTGGTGAATGTTTGAGAGAGAGAGAAGTTTGTTCAAGAAACAGCCTTGTAAATTAGACTAAAATAAAGCATAGGACTAATTTATGTCGGATGGTAAAATAATTATTGACTATATTCGTATAAAATAAAACAAATAATAAAGTGAAAATAAATCTGTTAGTTTGTTAAGATAAGAGTTTAAAAGAAATAAAATAAGAGGAATAAATAGATAATAAATAAAGAGATCTTTCGCGCAAAGCAATATTTGAAAAGATATAAGAAATAGTGTCATTACAAATAAAAGAAATGGATAAAAGAGAAATGATTACCCCAGTTGAGTCATTAGGAAAAAAGTACCCATTATGTAGAGAAGTAATAGGAAAAATGTCAAACAAATGGCAAAAAGAACTGAACAGATGATGACAAAATGGCCAAAAGAAGGACATTTGATGTATCATTGTGTGAAGAAATGGAAACTTTGATAAAAAAAAACACAAAATGAAGAGTAAAAGTTTAAAGAAACAACAAAGAGAAGCTAAAAGAGAAAAAGAACAGGCAATACTGGCATTGTTTAAAAAAGAAGGAGAAGAAATATTAAAGAATATAAAACAAGCCAGAAAAGAATTGAAAGAGACAGAAAAAGAAACATTGAAAAAGAAGAGATGTATTCAAAACTACTGACAAATTCAGAAGGTCAGTTTCCCATGCTAAGGGACTATTGGAAGTGTCAGGAGGAATGCAATTGGAAGGACAAGTGGAGTTAGAAGATGAAAAACAAACAGGGGCAGGGGTAAAACAAAAGATAGGGAGACATAAACAATCTGAGAAAAGTTTGCCTTTAGATTGTTATGAACAGGCACGGAGAGCATTAGAGGTAATGAAAACACAGTATGAAGGGAAACAAGTAGGAAGAGCAGAAGATAGAACAATTGAAAGACAAAGATGGAAAATAGAAGAAGAAATAGATAAAAAAATTAAAGAAACACAAAAATTAGTAAAAGACAGACAAATTGGTGAAAAGTAGAACTGAGCTTTTGGAAAATTTGCATGAGGAAAGTGAGGAAGAGTCATCTGATGGAGGAAGCTGGTCACAGGGAAGAGAAAGGGGGAGGCTTAGATCTAGAGTAAAAACAGCTTCCTATTTTAATCAAGGGTGAACAGGGGCAATATGTGCCTGGGCCACACAGGACCTCGAGGGTTAGTCGCTCGTCTGCCGGAAATCCAAGATGGGGCTGGAAAGTGGATTAAAGCTTTTGAGGAAGAGACAATGGGCAAAATATTATCTGTTGGGGACATTAAAGCTCTTCTAGCAAGAATCATAGGAGGCCCAAAAATGGGGAAATTCTTGAAGCATCTGATTTAGACAGAGCTGTTGACTCCTATTACATGGATGGGACTGTTCTGGATGCATATCGTCCAGCAGTATGGCAAGCTCTGAGGATGAATTTCCAACAAAGATTGATCCTAAAGCGTTAAAGGAGAACAGCTGGAGAACAAATGTCTGTAATGGCTCCTGTGAATGCATCACCACAAACTGTGCAAATGCCCCAGCCTGTAGCAGCCTCTTCAAATGCAAACCAGATGCCTGCACCAACTGTTAATGTATATGCTCAACAACAGGGGCCAATGAGGTGGAAGGCCAATCCATCACAAGGGGGAGGAAGAGGTCAAGGCTGGACTAATAATACTCCTTTGGGAGAATGCTGGACATGTGGTCAGTTTGGACACAACAGAAGAGACTGCCCTAATAATCCATGGCAACAGTCACATGTGGGTAGAAGGGGAAGAGTTGGCAACGCCTCTCTAGGGGGGTCCATGTTATGGTCCAGTAAACCCTTGGGGAGGTCCAAATCAGGGATATTAGGGGTGCCCAGAGAATCCTATGAGGGTGAATCATATGCTATCTCCTCTGTCTGGCAAATTTGCAAAGACAATAGGATTCTCGGACAAAAACAGTTAATTCCTATGACGGCTCCTGTGTGCTTAGAAGCTAAAAACAAAAGTGTGACCATTCCTGTCCTCGTATCAGATCAAACTCCTGTTAATCTATTAGGAAGAGATGCATTATGTAAATTAGGACTTCAAATTTGGTGTTCTCCTGATGGAGTGTACATAGACTTCCAAGGGATAGGAACTCAAATGACAATGGCAGAGCCAAAAGCAAATGTATATTGGCTAGGACAAATTGAAAATGATGTAAGACAAATAATTGACACATGGGGAAAGTTTATTGAAGCACAGATTTCTGAAGCACAGTTGCTTCAGAGTCAGAGTTTCACTGTACTATGATGTATGATCCTGCTAGAGATGCAAAAATAGAACAAAGATGGCAAAAAGAAACTGAAAATCAAAAGGTTGAACTTATCTTGAAGAACATCATAATAGGTAAGCAGGGAGCAGCAGTGAGTATAACTGAGAATGAATTCATAAAGAAGTGGTTCAGTGTACCAGAATCTGTTCCACATGTGTCTTTATAACAAAAGACTTAGGGCCAATGATGAAAAAAGCTGAACAATGCCAGTGGGAGCCAACCATAAATCCGTTAATTTTTCATTCAAATGACAAAAATTTCATTAAAATTTTGTGTGCAACACAAGTGATAGGGATTCCTCAGGAAATAGTCATTGGTGTAGATGTAGGATTGGTAAAGTCAGCTAGCCCTATAATTATCCAGCTAAAACCAGGTGCATGTTTGCCTAGAAAATCTCAGTATCCTTTAAAGCCTGAAGCTGAGGCAGGCATTAAGAATACTATTGAAGGTCTTCTAAAAGCAGGAGTATTGATAGAAACAAATAGCTATTGTAACACTCCAATTCTTCCTGTAATTAAAGCGAATAAATCTAAATGGCGTCTTGTGCATGATTTGAGAGCAATTAATGACATAGCAGAAGACTGGCCAGCTTATGTGCCAAATCCGCATACGCTGCTAACGAATGTACCCCCGGATGCTAAATATTTCACGGTAATTGATCTCTGTAATGCCTTTTTTAGCATTCCTGTAGAAGAAAAAGTAGACATTTGTTTTCATTTACTTATGCTGAAAAACAGTACACTTATACTCGAATGCCACAGGGATTTAAGCATTCGCCGCATATTTTTAATCAGGTTCTCAAGGCTGATTTAGAAGACCTTATGATGGAAAGTACTCTGTTGCAATATGTAGATGATTTGATGATTTGTTCAACAACACGCGAACAGTGTCACAAAGATTCTATTAAAGTACTTACAAAGTTAGCACAAGGAGGACACAAGGCTTCTAAAAGTAAACTGCAGTACTGTCAGCCACAGGTTGAGTATTTGGGAAAATTGATATCACATGGCACAAAAGCTATAGCTATAGCTCCAGCTCAGTTGGAGGGTATAAGTAAAGCACCTTTGCCACAGACTGTAAAACAAATGATGACTTTTTTAGGAATGACAGGATTCAGTGCTGATTGGATAGAAGACTATGCAATAAAAACAGCTCCACTGAGAGAAATAATGAAACAAGCAGGACTGCAGGAATTGAGTAATCAGCTAAAATGGAATACAGATGCTTTAATAGCATTTGAATCTATAAAGAAGGAATTACAAGAGCACCAGCACTTGGAAATCCTGATTACACAAGAGAGTTTTATTTATATGTGGCAAACAGAGAAGATGGATATGCATCAGCTGTTCTGATGCAGGAGACTTGTAGTGGCAGGAAAAAGCAACCCATTGCATATTATAGTACTAAACTTGATAATGTAGCTCAGGGTTATCCACCATGCTACCAGGGTCTTGCAGCAGTGCACTATGCATATGAGAAAGCATCTACAATGACTATGGGATATCCAGTGACTGTTATTGCACATCATAAAATTGTGGAATTGATAGAACAAGGAAAATTTGTTTTGACTCAAGCGCGTATTTTAGCATATTCATCATTGTTGACATATCCAGATGTTACCATTAAGAGATGTAATACAGTGAATCCAGCTGAACTGATTCCTGTGCAGCATGAAGGAGAGCCGCATGATTGTGTGGCCAATTCCTGGCATTCACTAGATTACGTCCAGATCTTGAATCTACACCAATTGCTGAAGCAGAAGTGATCTACTTTGTAGATGGTTCAAGTTATAAAGATCATTTGGGAAATCATGCAGGATATTCAGTGGTAAGAAAAGAAGGGGAGAACTTTAAGCCTGTAATATCTCAATACTGTGCACAGCCATGCTCTGCTCAGTTAGCAGAACTGAAAGCTCTTACGGCTGCATGTCAGGCAGCAAAGGGACAAATAGCGAATATCTTTACAGATTCAGCTTATGCTCATGGTGTGCGTCATTTGTTTGGAGCAGTGTGGAAGCAAAGAGGGTTCAAAAAGAGTGATGGAACTCCCATCCAGCATGCTGAACAGATAGGTGGAGGTGTTGCTGTAATTTATAGTAATATCTTCAGTATTCTAGTTTCAGTATTCAGAAAGTCTAGTTTCAAATACAATTCTGTTGAAGTGTTGGTGCTTAACGTAACACTATCTGGTGTAAATTATAAATCCTGTTTGACATTTGTGCTGGCTACTGTATACCGGCCACCAGGGCACCATACAGACTTTATCAAAGAATTTGCTGATTTTCTATCAGAGTTAGTACTGGCTGTAGGTAAAGTCCTAATTGTTGGCAATTTTAATATCCATGTTGACAGGGTTCAGCAAAGACACATCAAAAATGCATTTTAAAATAAACCACACCATGTATCAAAATAAACTACTGTATTTTTGTAGTTTAAAAAATAAAAAATAAAAGCTACTTTTACAAGGGAGCATGAAATTTCTTCGCAAACCTTCCATCAATTGGCCTATTTGATCTATTCCTTCACCATTACACTCAGTTGATTAAGTTGTTTGATAGCTTTTCTCTGCCCGAGTCATGCAATAAATCTGACATATGCAACCAGTTAACAGATCAAATATTCACATATCCCTGTGATCTCCCAGATGAAGGTTAGTTTTAAAGTAACCAGCAGTTTCATGTTTAACAGTTTGTGAATGACTCATAATTGTATCCTAATTTAGTTACTTGGTGTTTGGTAACGAAGGGCCTACTGTCACATATACTAGACTTTAACGTTATTTTTCTGTTGTGTGTTTTGCATTGTAGTTTTTCATGTTGATTTAAGTTCCCCACATGTTTCCTATCTGCCACGCCCCCTTGTTACCTTGTTTAGCTAGTCTTCCCTGTATATTTAGTGCTTGTGTTCCACTCGTGTTTTATCGGTCATTGTATTTGTGTGGTATTGGGAGTTCTTTGTCTTTCTAGTATTGTCATTAAATGTTCCTGCACTGATGGAACACTGATGCACTGAGTTTCTGTGGTAAAATTGCACATGAACACCCTCTGATGTAGTGTTTACTACTGGGAAGTTTGGAGATCATTTTGATACCCAAATTCCGAGATGAGCATGCCATAAACTTTAAACATGGTGGCAGGAAGAACTACTGCAGTGTTAGGTATGATTTAGTAGGTATGATTTATTAGTTATGATTTAACCGCTACGTCGCCTTGTCGTTAATGTAGCGCATCTTATAGACACACACAATTAATCTCTTGAAGCGTAGGCTATTGTATCGTTTCATACACAGAGAAAATAGCCTTCATTTGACCAAAATTACAGAATCTGGCATCGTGGTAAATGTTTATATGGTTGTCAGTGTATGTGTAAGCCACCCAATCGTCCCAATGAAGGCTTACGATTGGTGGGTGAAGGTCTCGTGTGCGCTCGTCTTTTCAGCTGGGCAAAGGGATTTAATTCCCATTTAGTTTAATCTGACGCCATTTTATTATGGCCTCAAATTTAGGTTAGAATGCCAATTGGTTATTTATATTTAATAGTTTAACTACACACTTGTTCAGTTTAACCTTTTATTGAAGTTTTAGGAAGTCGGGATAAAGCAGCGTAACAATTTATTAGTCATGTGAATGCATCATGCAATTACCTAGTCAAAAAAAAAAAAAAAAAAAAAAAAAAATAAGCACAAGACATTTCACTAAATATTTATTTGACGTTAAGCAATAAGACTTTTCATGGTTTTATTTGGTGCAGGCGTTGGCAGGTCAGCTAGAGGTATCAGCAGTTTGGCTTTAAGTGTGTCGGCAGTTCAGCTCCAGGCTTCACTGCATTTGGCTTTGGCGGTTGGGCCCCAGGCTTCACTGCAGGCTTTGGCGGTTGGGCCCCAGGCTTCACTGCAGGCTTTGGCAGGCTTCACCAGGCTTCACTGCAGGCTTTGGCGGTTGGGCCCTCCAGGCTTCACTGCAGGCTTTGGCGGTTGGGCTCCAGGCTTCACTGCAGGCTTTGGCGGTTTTCACTGCAGTTTGGGCTCCAGGCTTCACTGCAGGCTTTGGCGGTTGGGCTCCAGGCTTCACTGCAGGCTTTGGCTTCACTGCGGTTGGGCTCCAGGCTTCACTGCAGGCTTTGGCAGGTTTTAAGCCGGTTGGGCTCCAGGCTTCACTGCAGGCTTTGGCGGTTGGGCTCCTGGCTTCACTGCAGGCTTTGGCGGTTGGGCTCCAGGCTTCACTGCAGGCTTTGGGCGGTTTGGGCTCCAGGCTTCACTGCAGGCAACAGTTCTTGGGCTCCAGGCTTCACTGCAGGCTTTGGCGGTTGGGCTCCAGGCAACAGCAGTTTGGCTTTAAGTGTCGGCAGTTCAGCTGCAGGCTTCACTGTATGGATACAAATGCTAGCTTTAGTATGCCCTTTCACCAGCATTCAGTCTCAGATATACAGCACAAAATACTCATGAATACCAAGTTTTACTTACAGAGAAGTATTTTTAGTATCATTCTTCTAATTTTGTAAAGCTATTCAGTGCTTGAAACAGTGCTATTAGCTGAATTCAGGTACTCGTGTCATTGAGTGCAGTATAGGAGTGACAACAGGAGGAAGAGGAGGAGGGAAAAAAAAAAAAAAACCCCGACCCAAACACTACATAATGTAATATAATACAGTACCTGTATATGGAGCCGTACACTGACGTCCCACATCCATTGCTGCAGCATTTCTCGTTGTTCAGACAGTCACTGTCATAAACGCACAACTCTGCACACTTTCCTGCTCCAGATTTTGTGCTTGGACATTCTCCTGGCTTTGCTGTTCAACAGACACATGACAGAAAACATATCACTGTATGCTGTCTGGCGTCAACGAGGAGCGGTTTTACCAGAATATTCAGTCCTTCTACGATCATGTTTTAGTTCAATGGGTTACTTGCGGTTTCGTTCATGAATTTGTGAACCATTTACTATGAATTTCTGAATTAACTTAATTTCAGAGTTTCTTTTGAGACCCTAGAATCCATCATAAAATGTGCCAATCAGTTTCAGAGACAAAGAGTGAGATTACAATCTAGCCCACTATAGAAGGGCGTGTAACAGAAGTAATGTTATTATGCTAATAGAAGACATGGACAGTCAGGGTTCATAAATTTATTGCAACTAACTGTACTGTATGTGTTAAAATATTTATGCATTTCCTCAGGTGGTGTAGTGAAGCCAAAAGATCTCCTCACCTATGCCTCCAGCGTCTATTCTGCTCAAATATGCAGACAGACACAATAAAACAGCACTCAACGAGAAGAACACTCGGGCTGTCATCCTCTCGACCTGCGCTCTCACAATGAACTACTGGAAACCGTGTGCTGCTGAATCCCGCAACAAAAACCGCTGTTTAAAGGGGCTTTGAAAACGCCTTTTTAAAGATCCAAGGAGGTCTGGGTAACTCCAGCCCTGATGAAACGCACCTGCCTGTAGCTTTAGTAGTCTAATCTGGAAGACCTTGATTAGCTTGTTCAGGTGTGTTTGATTAGGGTTGGAGGAGCGGAGCGCTGCGTTCACGACTAGGAGGTGTTTCTATGGCAACACTATCAACGCCAAAATGAATCTGCAGGGGTCAGGTAGTTACAGCAATCTAAGTCGGAGCTTTCAGAAAAATGAGCACCCAATAAAACGCGAAACAATCTCCAAAACGATGCCATTCATTTGTGCTGATTTGTGCTGTTTAGTGTTTGAGATGTTGAACATATATATATATATATATTATTTTATTTTATTTTTTTTTTGTGTGATGTCACTCTCCGGACGTTCAAATCATAGACTGTAAAAAATATGGGCGTAGTGTCCGTGGCGTCACCCATAGGATTCTGAAGAGCACTTTTGAAGCTTAAAGTAGAGACGAGCTGGCCGTTGCGAAAATGGGCAAAGAGGCGGGGCGTGGGCAGAGCTGAGTGACGCGATTACCAACAGACTGCGGATAAATGGCTATCCACCTGTCACTCAAAGTGGCCACGCCCTTAATTATGCAGAACTTTAAGGCTTTATATAATGTAAACTGAGCTTTCCTGTAGCTCAAACAATAAGAGTGTGGCATTAGCAAGGCCAAGATCATGGGTTCGATTCCCAGGAAAGCAAAACTGACAAATTGTAAAAAAAAAAAAAAAAAAAAAAAAAAATGTGTACCTTGAATGCAATGTAATTCGCTTTTGATAAAAAGCGTCTGCCAAATGCATAAATGTAAATGTAAACGAATGAGTTATAAAAAAAATTCACCCCCCTCACAGTTGTCATGAAGGGTAAAATTAGCCTTATAGACTAAAACCACAATTTGTACCAGGCTGTAAATATGTGTTTTTCTGCTCTAAAGTTGGGCATTTAAACATGGGGCTCCGTGAGATTCTGCTCCTTCTGGAGCCTGTCTCTAGTGACCAGTTGATGAATCGCTTGGTTCAAATCGGTACTGGTGCCACTCGTTTGTGCTCTTAAAAGTTTCTGCTGTAATGCCACTCTCCAGCCCACCTCGTCTAAATTCACAAAACCTAACACCCTTTGTGTGTATTCTTGTTCACCTCTTTCGTTATGTTTTGTGTGTGTGTGTGTGTGTGTGTGTGTGTGTGTGTGTGTGTGTGTGTGTGTGTGTGTGTGTGTGTGTGTGTGTGTTATTCAAATCGAGTAGGCACGCTTAATTTATCTGCCAGATGGAAGTTAGGCTACTGCGTTTTTGTCTTAAATGTGTAATGTAGCCTATATTGCAGGTGCTAAAATCAATCAAAGCAATAAATCGAGGACTGTTGATTTGTTAGTGCACTGGTTTGCTGTTCTTAGCTGGTTTAACTTGGTCTTCCTACTTTTAACCAGTTTAGAATTAATTTTTGTTTCGCCCAAACGAATAAAGTCATAGAGATTTTAGGATATCATGAGGGCAAGTATATAACAAACCTTTATCACCTTTCCTGTTTCCGGTAAGTGAAGTAGTGTACCGCTACTTCCGGTCCCGTCACAATGCAATCTAAACTCATGTCTGAATCTTCTCGCCAGCGTTACTGCAGCGATCCGGTGCTCTAATACTAAACATGACATCCTTACCTCAGATTTTACCATTTTACCATCACACACAAAAAAAATAAATAAATAAAGGAAAAGCAAATTGAGGAAAGCATGGGTGAGACTGATATGGCGGGATGAAGGTCCTTCTTTTGAAATAATACGTCGAAGTATGTTTGTGTGTAGTACGCCTATGCCTTTCCAATCTGAGGATGTTTGCATCTCATATCTTTAACCTGCTGGAATGTTCCCTTACAAATGTGCACTCTGAATAAAAATATATTTCTAACCTGTCTCCTCATTAACAGTGTTTCTTTTACTGATCTGATCATATTTCATACCTGTTGAATTTACATTACGAAAATTAACCACGGTTTTATTATAGTAAAAATGTAGTAACTATGTTTTATTACAAATATCATGGTTAAACTACAATAGGCAAGCAAGTTTTTTTTTTTTTGTAACTGATATGTAACGATGTTAAACATTTAATTAATATTAAACAGTAATGCGTTAACAGCGCGACTGGCATACATGTGTGAATTACATATGCAGTGAAATGATTGTCAATGAAAAATGACACAGAATAATGACTCAAATATTTAATACAAATGAATAAATATGTTCATTCAGATTTTATTCATCAGGTCTCACACACACTTCAGCATCGCGGTCACCATTTAGACGAACACTGACACCGTGAGGTGAAATAATCACGTTTGAGCCTCAGATTATGTTGGATTAAAAACTACAAATTCCTTTGAGTTTGGAAAATCCTGTACACAGTAATTATCAGTTTATCTCTTCTCCTGTCTCTGAAAATGTTCGGATTTTAAAATCATCCTCCGGATGCTTATTTTAAGTGACTCTTGTTCAGCTAGGTGTTAACAGCACATTGCAAACATGCATAACCAGAAGAATCGCCACACTACTTCGACACGCACTTCCGGTATTCAATTCCTCTGTGATAAAGGCCTATTAGAGATATTTCATTGTTGGGTGAAGTATAGAGAGTATGCATTGACATCACTTCCCGCGAACACGCCCTCAGCCAGACTGAGTGGCAGAAGAGCTGCTGCGTGACTGGGTTTAATTAGGGACACTGTAAAAACGTGAGTAAAACAAACGATTGGCAGTTTAAACTAAAGGCTGGACTTGATATAGTGTTCATTACCAAAGCTCCAGTGATCCATGGATATTGACATGCATCCAGGACGCTGGGGAAATACGTAAAACAAATTTTCCTTTGAATGCTTTATACAAATACAAATATAGGTCTAAATCCAGGTGATCACTTATATCAACGTTATATCGTCACGTCCAGCCCTAAAACTAGTTTGTGTCAGTGTTTGTTTAAAAACATCCAATTTATGCAGAATATAAGCTGCTAAATACTTAATTGATGAGCCGTCAATATCATATACACTGATCAGGCATAAAATTATGACCACCTTATATTGTGTTGGTCCCTCTTTTGCTGCCAGAACAGCCCTGACCCGTCGAGGCATGGACTCCACTAGACCCCTGAAGGTGTGCTGTAGTATCTTCCACCAAAATGTTAGGAGCAGATCCTTTAAGCCCCGTAAGTTGCGAGGTGGGGCCTCCATGGAACGGACTTGTTTGTTCAGCACATCTCAGAGATGCTCGATTGGATTGAGATCTGGGGACTTTGGAGGCCAAGTCACCACCTCAAACTCGTTGTTGTGCTCCTCAAACCATTCCTGAACCATTTTTGCTTTGTGGCAGGGCGCATTATCCTGATGAAAGAGCCACAGCAACCAGGGAATACCGTGTCCATGAAAGGGTGTACATGGTCTGCAGCAATGCTTAGGTAGGTGGTACGTGTCAAAGTAACATCCACATGTGATTTATCAGAGCAGGCCACCTTCTTCCATTGCTCCGTGGTCCAGTTCTGATGCCCAGCCTTCTCTCCCCACGTGCATCAGTGAGCCTTCGTCACCCATGACCCTGTCGCCGGTTCACCACTGTTCCTTCCTTGGAGCACTTTTGACAGATACTGACCACTGCAGACTGGGAACACCCCACAAGAACTGCAGTTTTGGAGATGCTTTGACCCAGTCGTCTAACCATCACAATTTGGCACTTGTCAAACTAGAGTCCACTGTGGAGGTAGATGGTAGATGGAGGTATTAAGTTATATCGCGATATGGGCGATTTATAGAGAAAGTTCTCTTGCGTGTGATACCGCTTTGTGACGTGCATTTACGAAGGGCTGAACGGATGGAGAGAATTAAATTAAACTTCCTTTTGTTGTTACTGTTCTATTTCGATAGAAGCTGTTCAGACAAAGGGTGCATTTAATCGAATCTAAACATTACCTTAAATTGAAAATTCCTGTGATACCGTCTCAATTAATACAGTTGAGAGTCTGCTTGGACAGGTGTTGTGTTGTTTGGTTAAATTGGCAATTATCGGAATTAAATCCTACGTTTTGTGGGTAAAAGTCTTATGGTTACCACTCAGCACGCTGATCACGTGGCTGGGGTTTGCTCGGGTAAGCAAAAATTTGGAGTGTGTATTTTTATTTATTTTAAGCAAACTGTGTGATAAAAGAAAAGAGTTTTAGATTTGGTAAGGAGTAGAGAGCAGTCTGTGTGAATGTAAGTGTGTGTGTTTAGGCTCTGAGTGTGTGTGTGAGTGGTAAAAACCCATAAATTCTTCTCGCTTGACCTGTGACCCCCTCTCCTTGGACAGAGGTGGGGGGTTCTGCTGGACATCCGAGGAGAGTTAGAGAATGTATGTATGAGCTCCTTGGGACAAAGACTTTATGAGCCTGGGGAGACACGCATGAAGAATGCATGTATGAGCTCTTTGGGACAGACTTTTTGATGAGCCCAAAGAGACGTGTTTGAAAGCAAATAAAAGATTTTGGTGAATGTTTGAGAGAGAGAGAAGTTTGTTCAAGAAACAGCCTTGTAAATTAGACTAAAATAAAGCATAGGACTAATTTATGTCGGATGGTAAAATAATTATTGACTATATTCGTATAAAATAAAACAAATAATAAAGTGAAAATAAATCTGTTAGTTTGTTAAGATAAGAGTTTAAAAGAAATAAAATAAGAGGAATAAATAGATAATAAATAAAGAGATCTTTCGCATAAAAGCAATATTTGAAAAGATATAAGAAATAGTGTCATTACAAATAAAAGAAATGGATAAAAGAGAAATGATTACCCCAGTTGAGTCATTAGGGAAAAAGTACCCATTATGTAGAGAAGTAATAGGAAAAATGTCAAACAAATGGCAAAAAAGAACTGAACAGATGATGACAAAATGGCCAAAAGAAGGGACATTTGATGTATCATTGTGTGAAGAAATGGAAACTTTGATAAAAAAAAAACACAAAATGAAGAGTAAAAGTTTAAAGAAACAACAAAGAGAAGCTAAAAGAGAAAAAGAACAGGCAATACTGGCATTGTTTAAAAAGAAGGAGAAGAAATATTAAGGAATATAAAACAAGCCAGAAAAGAATTGAAAGAGACAGAAAAAGAAACATTGAAAAAGAAGAGATGTATTCAAAACTACTGACAAATTCAGAAGGTCAGTTTCCCATGCTTAAGGGACTATTGGAAGTGTCAGGAGGAATGCAATTGGAAGGACAAGTGGAGTTAGAAGATGAAAAACAAACAGGGGCAGGGGTAAAACAAAAGATAGGAGACATAAACAATCTGAGAAAAGTTTGCCTTTAGATTGTTATGAACAGGCACGGAGAGCATTAGAGGTAATGAAAACACAGTATGAAGGGAAACAAGTAGGAAGAGCAGAAGATAGAACAATTGAAAGACAAAGATGGAAAATAGAAGAAGAAATAGATAAAAAAATTAAAGAAACACAAAAATTAGTAAAAGACAGACAAATTGGTGAAAAGTAGAACTGAGCTTTTGGAAAATTTGCATGAGGAAAGTGAGGAAGAGTCATCTGATGGAGGAAGCTGGTCACAGGGAAGAGAAAAGGGGAGGCTTAGATCTAGAGTAAAACAGCTTCCTATTTTAATCAAGGGTGAACAGGGCAATATGTGCCCTGGGCCACACAGGACCTCGAGGGGTTAGTCGCTCGTCTGCCGGAAATCCAAGATGGGGCTGGAAAGTGGATTAAAGCTTTTGAGGAAGAGACAATGGGCAAAATATTATCTGTTGGGGACATTAAAGCTCTTCTAGCAAGAATCATAGGAGGCCCAAAAATGGGGGAAATTCTTGAAGCATCTGATTTAGACAGAGCTGTTGACTCCTATTACATGGATGGGACTGTTCTGGATGCATATCGTCCAGCAGTATGGCAAGCTCTGAGGGATGAATTTCCAACAAAGATTGATCCTAAAGCGTTAAAAGGAGAACAGCTGGAGAACAAATGTCTGTAATGGCTCCTGTGAATGCATCACCACAAACTGTGCAAATGCCCCAGCCTGTAGCAGCCTCTTCAAATGCAAACCAGATGCCTGCACCAACTGTTAATGTATATGCTCAACAACAGGGGCCAATGAGGTGGAAGGCCAATCCATCACAAGGGGGAGGAAGAGGTCAAGGCTGGACTAATAATACTCCTTTGGGAGAATGCTGGACATGTGGTCAGTTTGGACACAACAGAAGAGACTGCCCTAATAATCCATGGCAACAGTCACATGTGGGTAGAAGGGGGAAGAGTTGGCAACGCCCCTCTAGGGGTCCATGTTATGGTCCAGTAAACCCTTGGGGAGGTCCAAATCAGGGATATTAGGGGTGCCCAGAGAATCCTATGAGGGTGAATCATATGCTATCTCCCTCTGTCTGGCAAATTTGCAAAGACAATAGGATTCTCGGGACAAAAACAGTTAATTCCTATGACGGCTCCTGTGTGCTTAGAAGCTAAAAACAAAAGTGTGACCATTCCTGTCCTCGTATCAGATCAAACTCCTGTTAATCTATTAGGAAGAGATGCATTATGTAAATTAGGACTTCAAATTTGGTGTTCTCCTGATGGAGTGTACATAGACTTCCAAGGGATAGGAACTCAAATGACAATGGCAGAGCCAAAAGCAAATGTATATTGGCTAGGACAAATTGAAAATGATGTAAGACAAATAATTGACACATGGGGAAAGTTTATTGAAGCACAGATTTCTGAAGCACAGTTGCTTCAGAGTCAGAGTTTCACTGTACTATGATGTATGATCCTGCTAGAGATGCAAAAATAGAACAAAGATGGCAAAAGAAACTGAAAATCAAAAGGTTGAACTTATCTTGAAGAACATCATAATAGGTAAGCAGGGAGCAGCAGTGAGTATAACTGAGAATGAATTCATAAAGAAGTGGTTCAGTGTACCAGAATCTGTTCCACATGTGTCTTTATAACAAAAGACTTAGGGCCAATGATGAAAAAAGCTGAACAATGCCAGTGGGAGCCAACCATAAATCCGTTAATTTTTCATTCAAATGACAAAAATTTCATTAAAATTTTGTGTGCAACACAAGTGATAGGGATTCCTCAGGAAATAGTCATTGGTGTAGATGTAGGATTGGTAAAGTCAGCTAGCCCTATAATTATCCAGCTAAAACCAGGTGCATGTTTGCCTAGAAAATCTCAGTATCCTTTAAAGCCTGAAGCTGAGGCAGGCATTAAGAATACTATTGAAGGTCTTCTAAAAGCAGGAGTATTGATAGAAACAAATAGCTATTGTAACACTCCAATTCTTCCTGTAATTAAAGCGAATAAATCTAAATGGCGTCTTGTGCATGATTTGAGAGCAATTAATGACATAGCAGAAGACTGGCCAGCTTATGTGCCAAATCCGCATACGCTGCTAACGAATGTACCCCCGGATGCTAAATATTTCACGGTAATTGATCTCTGTAATGCCTTTTTAGCATTCCTGTAGAAGAAAAAGTAGACATTTGTTTTCATTTACTTATGCTGAAAAACAGTACACTTATACTCGAATGCCACAGGGATTTAAGCATTCGCCGCATATTTTTAATCAGGTTCTCAAGGCTGATTTAGAAGACCTTATGATGGAAAGTACTCTGTTGCAATATGTAGATGATTTGATGATTTGTTCAACAACACGCGAACAGTGTCACAAAGATTCTATTAAAGTACTTACAAAGTTAGCACAAGGAGGACACAAGGCTTCTAAAAGTAAACTGCAGTACTGTCAGCCACAGGTTGAGTATTTGGGAAAATTGATATCACATGGCACAAAAGCTATAGCTATAGCTCCAGCTCAGTTGGAGGGTATAAGTAAAGCACCTTTGCCACAGACTGTAAAACAAATGATGACTTTTAGGAATGACAGGATTCAGTGCTGATTGGATAGAAGACTATGCAATAAAAACAGCTCCACTGAGAGAAATAATGAAACAAGCAGGACTGCAGGAATTGAGTAATCAGCTAAAATGGAATACAGATGCTTTAATAGCATTTGAATCTATAAAGAAGGAATTACACAGAGCACCAGCACTTGGAAATCCTGATTACACAAGAGAGTTTTATTTATATGTGGCAAACAGAGAAGATGGATATGCATCAGCTGTTCTGATGCAGGAGACT
Organism: Paracanthobrama guichenoti; assembly: GCA_018749465.1. Taxonomy (NCBI): domain Eukaryota; kingdom Metazoa; phylum Chordata; class Actinopteri; order Cypriniformes; family Gobionidae; genus Paracanthobrama; species Paracanthobrama guichenoti. The sequence continues at coordinate 22,297,593 of CM031945.1, read as the reverse complement.
TGTAGTGGCAGGAAAAAGCAACCCATTGCATATTATAGTACTAAACTTGATAATGTAGCTCAGGGTTATCCACCATGCTACCAGGGTCTTGCAGCAGTGCACTATGCATATGAGAAAGCATCTACAATGACTATGGGATATCCAGTGACTGTTATTGCACATCATAAAATTGTGGAATTGATAGAACAAGGAAAATTTGTTTTGACTCAAGCGCGTATTTTAGCATATTCATCATTGTTGACATATCCAGATGTTACCATTAAGAGATGTAATACAGTGAATCCAGCTGAACTGATTCCTGTGCAGCATGAAGGAGAGCCGCATGATTGTGTGGCCAATTCCCTGGCATTCACTAGATTACGTCCAGATCTTGAATCTACACCAATTGCTGAAGCAGAAGTGATCTACTTTGTAGATGGTTCAAGTTATAAAGATCATTTGGGAAATCATGCAGGATATTCAGTGGTAAGAAAAGAAGGGGAGAACTTTAAGCCTGTAATATCTCAATACTGTGCACAGCCATGCTCTGCTCAGTTAGCAGAACTGAAAGCTCTTACGGCTGCATGTCAGGCAGCAAAGGGACAAATAGCGAATATCTTTACAGATTCAGCTTATGCTCATGGTGTGCGTCATTTGTTTGGAGCAGTGTGGAAGCAAAGAGGGTTCAAAAGAGTGATGGAACTCCCATCCAGCATGCTGAACAGATAGGTGGAGGTGTTGCTGTAATTTATAGTAATATCTTCAGTATTCTAGTTTCAGTATTCAGAAAGTCTAGTTTCAAATACAATTCTGTTGAAGTGTTGGTGCTTAACGTAACACTATCTGGTGTAAATTATAAATCCTGTTTGACATTTGTGCTGGCTACTGTATACCGGCCACCAGGGCACCATACAGACTTTATCAAAGAATTTGCTGATTTTCTATCAGAGTTAGTACTGGCTGTAGGTAAAGTCCTAATTGTTGGCAATTTTAATATCCATGTTGACAGGGTTCAGCAAAGACACATCAAAAATGCATTTTAAAATAAACCACACCATGTATCAAAATAAACTACTGTATTTTTGTAGTTTAAAAATAAAAATAAAAGCTACTTTTACAAGGGAGCATGAAATTTCTTCGCAAACCTTCCATCAATTGGCCTATTTGATCTATTCCTTCACCATTACACTCAGTTGATTAAGTTGTTTGATAGCTTTTCTCTGCCCGAGTCATGCAATAAATCTGACATATGCAACCAGTTAACAGATCAAATATTCACATATCCCTGTGATCTCCCAGATGAAGGTTAGTTTTAAAGTAACCAGCAGTTTCATGTTTAACAGTTTGTGAATGACTCATAATTGTATCCTAATTTAGTTACTTGGTGTTTGGTAACGAAGGGCCTACTGTCACATATACTAGACTTTAACGTTATTTTTCTGTTGTGTGTTTTGCATTGTAGTTTTTCATGTTGATTTAAGTTCCCACATGTTTCCTATCTGCCACGCCCCTTGTTACCTTGTTTAGCTAGTCTTCCCTGTATATTTAGTGCTTGTGTTCCACTCGTGTTTTATCGGTCATTGTATTTGTGTGGTATTGGGAGTTCTTTGTCTTTCTAGTATTGTCATTAAATGTTCCTGCACTGATGGAACACTGATGCACTGAGTTTCTGTGGTAAAAATTGCACATGAACGCCCTCTGATGTAGTGTTTACTACTGGGAAGTTTGGAGATCATTTTGATACCCAAATTCCGAGATGAGCATGCCATAAACTTTAAACATGGTGGCAGGAAGAACTACTGCAGTGTTAGGTATGATTTAGTAGGTATGATTTATTAGTTATGATTTAACCGCTACGTCGCCTTGTCGTTAATGTAGCGCATCTTATAGACACACACAATTAATCTCTTGAAGCGTAGGCTATTGTATCGTTTCATACACAGAGAAAATAGCCTTCATTTGACCAAAATTACAGAATCTGGCATCGTGGTAAATGTTTATATGGTTGTCAGTGTATGTGTAAGCCACCCAATCGTCCCAATGAAGGCTTACGATTGGTGGGTGAAGGTCTCGTGTGCGCTCGTCTTTTCAGCTGGGCAAAGGGATTTAATTCCCATTTAGTTTAATCTGACGCCATTTTATTATGGCCTCAAATTTAGGTTAGAATGCCAATTGGTTATTTATATTTAATAGTTTAACTACACACTTGTTCAGTTTAACCTTTTATTGAAGTTTTAGGAAGTCGGGATAAAGCAGCGTAACAATTTATTAGTCATGTGAATGCATCATGCAATTACCTAGTCAAAAAAAAAAAAAAAAAAAGGAAATAAGCACAAGACATTTCACTAAATATTTATTTGACGTTAAGCAATAAGACTTTTCATGGTTTTATTTGGTGCAGGCGTTGGCAGGTCAGCTAGAGGTATCAGCAGTTTGGCTTTAAGTGTCGGCAGTTCAGCTCCAGGCTTCACTGCAGGCTTTGGCGGTTGGGCCCCAGGCTTCACTGCAGGCTTTGGCGGTTGGGCCCCAGGCTTCACTGCAGGCTTTGGCGGTTGGGCCCCAGGCTTCACTGCAGGCTTTGGCGGTTGGGCCCCAGGCTTCACTGCAGGCTTTGGCGGTTGGGCCCCAGGCTTCACTGCAGGCTTTGGCGGTTGGGCCCCAGGCTTCACTGCAGGCTTTGGCGCTTGGGCCCCAGGCTTCACTGCAGGCTTTGGCGCTTGGGCCCCAGGCTTCACTGCAGGCTTTGGCGCTTGGGGCCCCAGGCTTCACTGCAGGCTTTGGCGCTGGGCCCCAGGCTTCACTGCAGGCTTTGGCGCTTGGGCCCCAGGCTTCACTGCAGGCTTTGGCGCTTGGGCCCCAGGCTTCACTGCAGGCTTTGGCGCTTGGGCCCCAGGCTTCACTGCAGGCTTTGGCACTTCACTGCAGGCTTTGGCGCTTGGGCCCCAGGCTTCACTGCAGGCTTTGGCGCTTGGGCCCCAGGCTTCACTGCAGGCTTTGGCGCTGGGCCCCCAGGCTTCACTGCAGGCTTTGGCGCTTGGGCTTCACTGCAGGCTTTGGCGCTGGGGCTCCAGGCTTCACTGCAGGCTTTGGCGCTTGGGCTCCAGGCTTCACTGCAGGCTTTGGCGCTTGGGCTCCAGGCTTCACTGCAGGCTTTGGCGCTTGGGCTCCAGGCTTCACTGCAGGCTTTGGCGCTTGGCTCCAGGCTTCACTGCAGGCTTTGGCGCTTGGGCTCCAGGCTTCACTGCAGGCTTTGGCGCTTGGGCTCCAGGCTTCACTGCAGGCTTTGGCGCTTGGGCTCCAGGCTTCACTGCAGGCTTTGGCGCTGGGCTCCAGGCTTCACTGCAGGCTTTGGCGCTTGGGCTCCAGGCTTCACTGCAGGCTTTGGCGCTTGGGCTCCAGGCTTCACTGCAGGCTTTGGCGCTTGGGCTCCAGGCTTCACTGCAGGCTTTGGCGCTTGGGCTCCAGGCTTCACTGCAGGCTTTGGCGCTTGGGCTCCAGGCTTCACTGCAGGCTTTGGCGCTTTCAGGCTTCACTGCAGGCTTTGGCGCTGGGCTCAGGCTTCACTGCAGGCTTTGGCGCTGGGCTCCAGGCTTCACTGCAGGCTTTGGCGCTTGGGCTCCAGGCTTCACTGCAGGCTTTGGGCGCTATCCAGGCTTCACTGCAGGCTTTGGCGCTAAAGGCTTCACTGCAGGCTTTGGCGCTTGGGCTCCAGGCTTCACTGCAGGCTTTGGCGCTTGGCTCCAGGCTTCACTGCGTGGCTTTGGCGCTTGGGCTCCAGGCTTCACTGCAGGCTTTGGCGCTTGGGCTCCAGGCTTCACTGCAGGCTTTGGCGCTTGGGCTCCAGCCCGACCCAAACACTACATAACGTAATAGAATACAGTACCTGTATATGGAGCCGTACACTGACGTCCACATCCATTGCTGCAGCATTTCTCGTTCAGACAGTCACTGTCATAAACGCACAACTCTGCACACTTTCCTGCTCCAGATTTTGTGCTTGGACATTCTCCTGGCTTTGCTGTTTAATAGACACATGACAGAAAACATATCACTGTATGCTGTCTGGCGTCAATGAGCGGTTTTACCAGAATATTCAGTCCTTCTACGGTCATATTTTAGTTCAATGGGTTACTTGCGGTTTCGTCACAATTTGTGAACCATTTACTATGAATTTCTGAATTAACTTAATTTCAGAGTTTCTTTTGAGACCTCTAGAATCCATCATAAAATGTGCCAATCAGTTTCAGAGACAAAGAGTGAGATTACAATCTAGCCCACTATAGAAGGGCGTGTAACAGAAGTAATGTTACTATGCTAATAGAAGACATGGACAGTCAGTGTTCATAAATTTATTGCAACTAACTGTACTGTATGTGTTAAAATATTTATGCATTTCCTCAGGCGGTGTAGTGAAGCTAAAAGATCTCCTCACCTATGCCTCCAGCGTCTATTCTGCTCAAATATGCAGACAGACACAATAAAACAGCACTCAACGAGAAGAACACTCGGGTTGTCATCCTCTCGACCTGCGCTCTCACAATGAACTACTGGAAACCGTGTGCTGCTGAATCCCGCAACAAAAACCGCTGTTTAAAGGGGCTTTGAAAACGCCTTTTTAAAGATCCAAGGAGGTCTGGGTAACTCCAGCCCTGATGAAACGCACCTGCCTGTAGCTTTAGTAGTCTAATCTGGAAGACCTTGATTAGCTTGTTCAGGTGTGTTTGATTAGGGTTGGAGGAGCGGAGCGCTGCGTTCACGACTAGGAGGTGTTTCTATGGCAACACTATCAACGCCAAAATGAATCTGCAGGGGTCAGGTAGTTACAGCAATCTAAGTCGGAGCTTTCAGAAAAATGAGCACCCAATAAAACGAAACAATCTCCAAAACGATGCCATTCATTTGTGCTGATTTGTGCTGTTTAGTGTTTGAGATGTTGAACATATTTTTATTTTTTTTGTTTGTTTGTTTGTGTGATGTCACTCTCCAGACGTTCAAATCATAGACTGTAAAACGTCACCCATAGGATTCTGAAGAGCACTTTTGAAGCTTAAAGTAGAGACGAGCTGGCCGTTGCCGAAAATGGGCAAAGAGGCGGGACGTGGGCGGAGCTGAGTGACGCAATTACCAACAGACTGCGGATAAATGGCTATCCACCTGTCACTCAAAGTGGCCACGCCCTTAATTAATGCAGAACTTTAAGGCTTTATATAATGTAAACTTTATATAATGTAAACTGAGCTTTCCTGTAGCTCAAACAATAAGAGTGTGGCGTTAGCAAGGCCAAGATCATGGGTTCGATTCCCAGGGAAAGCAAAAACTGACAAATTGTAAAAAAAAAAAAATAAATAAATAAATAAAAAAAAAAATGTGTACCTTGAATGCAATGTAATTCGCTTTTGATAAAAGCGTCTGCCAAATGCATAAATGTAAACAAATGAGTTATAAAAAAATTCACCCCCCTCACAGTTGTCATGAAGGGTAAAATTAGCCTTATAGACTAAAACCACAATTTGTACCAGGCTGTAAATATGTGTTTTTCTGCTCTAAAGTTGGGCATTTAAACATGGGGCTCCGTGAGATTCTGCTCCCTTCTGGAGCCTGTCTCTAGTGACCAGTTGATGAATCGCTTGGTTCAAATCGGTACTGGTGCCACTCGTTTGTGCTCTTAAAAGTTTCTGCTGTAATGCCACTCTCCAGCCCACCTCGTCTAAATTCACAAAACCTAACACCCTTTGTGTGTATTCTTGTTCACCTCTTTGTGTGTGTGTGTGTGTGTGTGTGTGTGTGTGTGTGTGTGTGTGTGTGTGTGTGTGTGTGTGTGTGTGTGTGTTATTCAAATCGAGTAGACGCTAATTTATCTGCCAGATGGAAGTTAGGCTACTGCGTTTTTTGTCTTAAATGTGTAATGTAGCCTATATTGCAGATGCTAAAATCAATCAAAGCAATAAATCGAGGACTGTTGATTTGTTAGTGCACTGGTTTGCTGTTCTTAGCTGGTTTAACTTGGTCTTCCTACTTTTAACCAGTTTAGAATTAATTTTTGTTTCGCCCAAACGAATAAAGTCATAGAGATTTTAGGATATCATGAGGGCAAGTATATAACAAACCTTTATCACCTTTCCTGTTTCCGGTAAGTGAAGTAGTGTACCGCTACTTCCGGTCCCGTCACAATGCAATCTAAACTCATGTCTGAATCGTCTCGCCAGCGTTACTGCAGCGATCCGGTGCTCTAATACTAAACATGACATCCTTACCTCAGAGTTTACCATTACACACAAAAAAAAAAAAAAAAAAAAAAGCAACTTGAGGAAAGCATGGGTGAGACTGATATGGCGGGATGAAGGTCCTTCTTTTGAAATAATACGTCGGAGTATGTTTGTGTGTAGTACGCCTATGCCTTTCCAATCTGAGGATGTTTGCATCTCATATCTTTAACCTGCTGGAATGTTCCCTTACAAATGTGCACTCTGAATAAAAAAATATATATATGCACACACACATTTCTAACCTGCCGCAGCCCAGTCCAGTGCAAAATATATTTTCTTTTTGGACCATTGACACTCTACCTGTATTTCTTATTTAGCCTACCAACCAACATATTTTCACCTTACCCGCATAGAGGCTTCACAGAATTTCATCTGGCGCTGCGTGTTCAGCTCCTCCATCCACTCTCAACCCCCATGACAGGAAAAGGAGAAAGAAAATAGATGTATGCTTATTTAACCCAGTTTCTCAAATATTCTACCATTACATTTATTATACTCCGATATTATTTAATTCCTCCTTCAACGCTTTCCTTTCAACATTAGATTTCCTGCAGTGCATTACTACATGTTCAACTGTTTCATTTACTTCACATACCTCACTTAAGTCACTATTGGATGCTTACTTAAGTGCATTGTACCATTTAATCTTGTTAAATTCTCTTCAATCCTACTCCCACTTGATAGTCAACCCTTACCTACTATTGACTGTATTTGATACATAAACTCAGCAAACAAAGAAACGTCCTCTGACTTTCAACGGTTTTTACTTTCAGTAAACTTAATGTGTGTAAATATTTGTAGGAACACCGAAAGGGTCAACACCATAAGACATAAACTAAAAATGTTTCACAGACATGTGACTAACAGAAATAGAATAATGTGTCCCTGAATGAAGGGAGGCTCAAAATCAAAAGTACCAGTCAGTATCTGGTGTGGCCACCAGCTGCTTGAAGTACTGCAGTGCATCTCCTCCTCATGGGCTGGACCAGATTTGTCAGTTCCTGCTGTGAGATGTTACCCCACTCTTCCACCAAGGCACTTGAAAGTTCCTGGACATTTCTGGGGGGAATGGCCCTAGCCCTCACCCTGTGATCCAACAGGTCCCAGACATGCTCAATGGGATTGAGATCCTGGCTCGTCGCTGGCCATGGCAGAACACTGACATTGCTGTCATGCAGAAACTCACGCACAGAATGAGCAGTATGGCTGGTGGCATTGTCCTGCTGGAGGATCATGTCTGGATGAGCATGTATAAAGGGTACCACATGAGGGAGGAGGATGTCTTCCCTGTACCGCAAGGCATTGAGATTGCCTGCAATGACAACAAGCTCAGGCTGATGGTGATGTGATATACCGCCCCAGACCATGACGGACCCCCCACCTCCAAAAATCGATCCCGCTCCAGGGTACAGGCCTTGGTGTAACGCTCATTCCGTCGACGATAAACACGAATCCGTCCATCACCCCTGGTGGGACAAAACTGTGACTCAGTGAAGATCACTTTTTGCCACTCCTGTCTGGTCCAGCGAAGGTGGGTTTGTGCCCTTAGGTGGCGTTGTTGCTGGTGATGTCTGGTAAGGACCTACCTTACAACAGGCCTACAAGCCCTCAGTCCAGCCTCTCTCAGCCTATTGCGGACAGTCTGAGCATTGATGGAGGGATTGTGTGTTCCTGGTGTGACTCAGGCAGTTGTTGTGGCCATCCTGTACCTGTCACGCAGGTGTGATATTCGGATATACCGATCCTGTGCAGGTGTTGTTACACGTGGTCTTCCACTGCGAGGATGATCAGCTGTCCTTCCTGTCTCCCTGTAGCGCTGTCTTAGGCGTCTCACAGTGTGGACATGGCAATTTATTGTCACGCAGATGAGCAGGGACCCTGGGCATCTTTCTTTGGGTGTTTTTCACAGTCGGTAGACAAGTCTCTTTCATGTCCTGCGTTTTTAGAACTGTGACCTTAAATGCCTACTCTCTGTAAGCTGTTAAGGTCTTAACGACCATTCCACAGGTGCATGTTAATTAATTGATTATGGTTAATTGAACATGCATGGAAAACATTGTTTAAACCCTTTACAATGAAGATCTGTAAAGTTATTTGGATTTTTTCAACATTATTGTTGAAATACACAGTCCTGAAAAAGGGACGTTTCTTTTTTTGCTGAGACGTTTGTTTATGTCTACCTTTTATTTCATTGTCCCAATACTGCTGCCATAATTTCAGAATATTCTTTTTGATAATTGATTTAATTTATAACCTACTAAATACAATCTGTATATCTACTATTTCTCGTTCTATGGCTTTTTGCTAATGCATCAGCTTCCTCATTACCTCTCAACCCAATATGAGCTGGGCCCACTAGTTTTTGTACTTTAAACTAGCTTGTTTGATTGAATATAATTATTGAATTATCTCTATTACTTGTCTTGTTTCTGACTTCATCTCCTTCAAACTTATTAGAGTTGAACTACAATCTGCACATATTACTGCCTATTCTATTATCTTGTCTTGTTTCTGACTTCATCTCCTTCAAACTTATTAGAGCTGAACTACAATCTGCACATATTACTGCCTTGGATATTTTAACTTCCCTAATCCGCCTTATTGCCATAATTATTGCAAACATCTCTCCAGTATACACTGATAAACAGTCTGATATCCTTTTATTCTTATACACTTTAACCTTTGGAATAATGAATGCAGAACCCACATGATCCGTCTTTGAATCTTTTGAAGCATCAGTAAAAATTTGCATATATTCCCCATATCTTGACCCGATATACTCCCTTACATTATATACTTCTGTTTCATATGACCCTTCCTTTTGTCTTTTTTTCTAATAAGCTTACATCAACTTCTGGTTGGGGCATAACCCATAATGGTACTGAAGATAAAGGAATTATTCTAACCTCTTCCAATCTCATATCTCTAACTAATTTCCCCACACTCCATCCAAAACTATTACATTCTTTCTTCTCATATTCTCAACTAGGACACATTACTTTTCTTGTTGGGTGATCCTCACTCTGTCCTCTTAAATTTGCCCAATAAGATGTCATTAATTGTTGTCTTCTTATCTGCAAAGGCATTTCACCCATCTCTACCTGAAGAGCTGAAACTGGAGAAGTTAGATATGCTCCACAGCAAATTCTTAGTGCTTGAGACTGAATTCTTTCCAGTTTAATTAAATGAGATTTATTTGCAGAACCATATACAATACAACAATAATCCATTATAGATCTTATCATGGATATATATATGGTTTTAAAGCCAGCCTATCTGCTCCCCATTCCTGTCCTGAAATACATCTCATTACATTCACTACTCGCTTGCATCTTCTTACCATTTTTTCAATATGCTCTCTCCAAGTTAATCTACTATCAAAACCAAACTCCTAAAACTCTTACTATACATACACGCTCTAGTTCTTTTTGTATAATTTTAATTTAACATCCACATTCCTCTTCATTTTTGTAAAACTTAAAACCATTTTTTCCCTGACCACTTTTCTACTTCATTTAGCACACATTGCATTTTCTTTATGTTATACTCTATATTCTTTCCTTTAAACCAGAGAGCCCCATCATCAGCAAACAATGATTTCCCCATACTTCTATCAATCCTTGAGAAAACATCATTAATCATGATAATAAATAAAAGTGGACTTATTACACTGCCCTGGGAGTTCCATTATCAATTCCACTATATATATATATAGCTCCACCCACTTTTACTTTAATACTTCTTCCAATTAAAAACTCTTCAATCCAATTATACATTCTTCCTTTTATACTCATTTTCTGTAACTTTATTAGTAATCCCTCTTTCCACAACATATCATAGGCCTTTTCTATATCAAAGAAAACAGCAATGACACTTTCCTTATTTATAAATGCCTTTCTTATTTCATCTTCTGGAGATACTATAGGATCCATAGTCCCTCTACCACACCTAAACCCACTCTGATATGGAGAAAACCAGTTAATTTATTCCAAATGATATGTCAATCCATCAGTTATCATTCTCTCCATTACCTTACATAAATGAGAAGTTAATGATACTGGACGATAATTCATAGGATTATTTGGATCTTTCCCAGGCTTTTTAATAGGTATAATTAATGCTTCCTTCCAACTTTGAGGAATTATACCTTCCATCCATATTCTATTATAAAATGCTAAAATCACTTTCATAGAAGTTTCACTAAAATGCTGTATCATACAGTAACTAATTCCATCCACTCCTGGAGTAGATTGTTTCATTTTTCTCACTGCCTTCTTTAATTCACTGATAGAGAATAATACATCTAACAAATTATCTTCAGTCTCTTTTTCTTCTTTATATCAGGATATTCCTTCAGCACACCCTCTCTCATTTTCTTACTCTGCTTAGTCAAATTTTTGAACTATTTACTTTAATAAATGCCTTTAAAAACATTTAAACTTTATCTCCATCCTCCACAGCTATTTCTCCTCCATACTTAAAACTGGATACCCCTTACCCTTTTGAATCCCTTTCATTTTCTTAATTATGCCCCATACCTCCTCTACCGGTGTAATCTTCCCTATTTCACCACAATAAGCCATCCGATACTCTTTTTGGCTTTCCTTATTATCCTCCTTACCTCAGCTTGTGCTTGTTTATACTCTATTAAATCTTGAAAATTATGTGTTTTCTTAACTATCCTAAATGCTTTCCTTTTCCTTCTTATTGCACTTGTACATTCTTCATTCCACCATGGAATTATCTTATTCTTCCTACCTCCTTTCCTCTTTAGTATATATTTATTTGCTGATACTTGCATTGCATATACAATATCATCACTAATCATTTCTACAGATCTATCTGGTTCTATTATAATACTCTTTAATCCCTCTTCACTCAAATTCATAAATTCTTCCCAACTTGCTTTATCTAACCTCCAGCTACCAATATTTCCTTGACTCACATTTACTCTACAGATATCATTATTGGATAATGATCACTCCCAATAGTATCTTGTCGCAATATTTCCCACTCAGCACTCCCTGCAATTGAATCAGACACCATTGTTAGATCTAGCACAGACTCTTTACCTGTAGCCACATCTACTTATTTACCCCCATCGTTCAAACACACCAAATTCCTCCGATCTATCAAATCTTCCACCACCATTCCATTACAATCTCTCACTAAACCTCCCCATAACATACTCTGTGCATTAAAATGCCTACACCAAATCACCCTTCTTCATTAAGACCCTCTATTTGTTCTAACTCATTCAACACTAATTTCTTACAAGGATTATAAAAGTTTATTATTACATACTTTATTCCATTCACCCATACCTCCACTACTACATACTCTTGTGTTACACCTTTACCTAATGTTCTATATTGCATGCTTTCCTTAATCAGAGTAATACACCCGTCACCATTACCCTCCCCTCGATCTCTTCTCTCACTCACATATCCTTTTATAACAAAATCAAATCTGGGTTTAAGCCATGACTCTTGTATACATATCAGATCAGGCTTAATTTCCATCTCATTAATAGCACTTTTAAACTCCAATCCATTAGCCACAAGACTTCTCGCATTCCATTGTAAAATTAAAATCATCCCCCTATCCAAACCATGCTTCCTGGCTTGACTGTGTCTCAGTAACCATCCCATCCCTGATCATTACCCATGATATATCCTTTACTCCCAAGAATCTCTCTGCTGCCTTGACTATGATTTGAATCTTAGTTGTCTTCTTTTCAGTTTGTGCAGTACAATTAATTACTTCAGCTATGAACAACAAGAAATGTACTTTATTCACAATCATTGTCTCGTCTGTGATCCTACCTTCCATCTCTGAAGTTTCCTCATTTCTCCTCTCGTTTTGCACATCCTTCTCATTTTCTTTCTCTATATTCTTTGTATCAACCGCTTAACAGCTTCTGCATATGTTATATTCTTCTTTGCTCTCTCATTCTGTACTTCAATTGCTCTTTTCCTCACCTCACATCCCCCAAACGCAACACTGTGATCACCTCCACAGTTGCAACATTTTGGTTCTGCTCCTTCACATTTTCCATAATCATGCCCCAAATCTCCATTATTTAACACACTTGCAAGCTTAATTTATCCAAATATTTTCCTCAACTCTTTCGTTAGTACAATTGGACTTACCTTTTGTATTCCACCATCCTCTTTAAATTTCAATATTACCTTTAACTCATCCAAATTTACATTCCTCACCTCCTGTTCATTTCCACTCTCTCCTGAACTTCTTACCTCTGTGATGTTTTTTATTTCTTTTCTTTGTACCTGCATCTTCCTTCATATCTTTATTCTTCTCTTCTCCTGTCTTTCCTAACTCCATTTGATCATCTTCCTCATCTGTATCATCAACACTAACTAATGTCTCTGGTCCATTTCCATTATGATTTTTCTTATATTTTGACATTATTGATTTTGCTGGGTTCGCCACCATCCACCCCAAGTCAGAGCACTCTCTCCTCTCGTGCCCTGGCTGAGCACTTCCTCAATATCCAAACTTAGACCCGGGAGCAGAATCTCATTGAGCCCCATGTTTAAATGACCAACTTTAGAGCAGAAAAACACATATTTACAGCCTGGTACAAATTGTGGTTTTGGTCTATAAGGCTAATTTTACCCTTCACGACAACCACAGCCCAGATAGCAATGAGTTGGCGGACCGCCGGCGGTGATCCTGAGGCAGTAGAAGCGTCAGAATTGCATAATCGCAAACACGTTTGGCAGCCAACTTCCTACCGCCTTAGTTCTGCCGCTGTGGGAGGCAAATGCTATTTTTGAGCGATCTGCCTCTGCTTATATATATAAGCAGAGGCAGATCGCTCAAAAATAGCGTTTGCCTCCGACAGCAGCAGAACTACAAATATATGCTACATGCATGCTACAAATATATCTGCATGCTACAAATATATATATACATGTATATTTGTAGCATGCAGAATAATGATTGAACCAGACAAATTCCCATTTGGTGTTTTAATTCCACATTTCAAAGTACAGTAACTGTCAATGATTCAAGATTATATAAATGAAATATAAATAAGCTCTGGGATGAAAAGAATTACCAGTAAACATTATATCAAGTAATGAGGATATTTGGTACCAAAGAATGTGCAGGATACCAAATAAATTGCGGTATAACATCACATTTACAAGCCATTTCTAACAACATAAATGTTAATAATTTAGAGTAAAGCTCTGGAGAAGAATAGGCCATTATAAGTTGCATTGCTGACCTGGACACCCCTGATTTTCACTGTGCTGCAAAAAGATCTGTGTCTCTTGTCTATGTGATAAACAAAAATTGACATGTGTGTCTAAAAATACTGAGGTAAAAACAGTAGTAGAACAGACCATTAAAACAAGCCTGACTACAGGTTCTCCGGTTTTCCCCGTGCTCCAGAATGAGGCAGCGCAAATTGGCATATCTTGAGTGATTTCTTGTGCGCCTATATAAAGGACAAACAACCTCGCCATCCCATATCAATCCAAGGAGCTGCCTTCAAGGCAGGGTCAAGGGGAATAAAAAAATAAAATAAAAAAGTAATTTCCACAGTGAAGAGTGTGGATTGGGTGAGTGTAGCCTGACACTTCTGGCTTCTTTAGGAGTCTTGATGTTACTGAATGCAGGGTAAAGAAAGGGTTCCAGTTGTCAGTGATGCTGGGGTGTCAGTAGTCAGCCTAGGTGTAAGAGGTCGGCTGTGGGTCCCTCTCAGCTGTGCGACGTCTTTTTCCGCCTTTACAATCAGATGCTCCTTTCAGGTAACGCATTAAGTTAACCTGGACCGCCTCATCAGTGGCATCCTGGGTTGCCGGGTTCTTCCGGATGGCTCCTGTAGAAAATACAGATCTGTCATTCCATTTGAATGGCATAAGGCCATACACATCTACTTAAATATATAAAAAATATCCAACTTACTTTGAACATTGTCTTCAGGAACATGTCTCTAAAACATGCTTTATCCCCTACACCAGTACAGGTTGTATTAATGGAAAGGTGATTAGAGAAGATACACTGAAGCATTCGCCGCATGGTTGTCTTTAGGTCCCTCCCACATTTGATTGCCAAAAACCGAAGCTGAAAATACAAAAAAAGTGTTACAAATCTCTGAAGCTTCTCATACATAAATATAAAATGTGACAGGCTGTGGATTCAGACTGTAGAATATGCAGTGTACAATCTTAAATTTGTCTTTTTAGATTACCCTACGGCGTTATAAACTAAATCAGCACACTTACAAATCATTCCTGGAGCTCTTTATCCTGCCTCAAACTGTTGTCAAGCAACGCCAAATCTTCCTGGGTGTCTAGGGGGAGTAACAGACCCCCTGGCAGGGATAACTCTCCAACAGACACATTGGCACTGAAATGTTGCAGCATAGTGTCCATTTTGTTGTCCATGCTATGCACAACATCGCCAAACTCTCCAAGATGTTGCAGCATTATTGTCTGATCTGCACCTACAGGGGTTCCCAGAATAAAAGAATAAAGCAGTCAGTCCTGGTCCCTCAACTACTAAACTATGACATTTACATCTAGGTCTACTACATGTACAGGTGGCCCCAGTGGGAATTAAACCAACAACTACAGGTGTGTTTGCAAGTTGTACCTGATTGCCCAGTACAAGCAAATGTCGTCAACATTGTCCCAACTTGCTTCACCTGCTCTTGAATGAAGCCGCTGCCATCCGAAACCACAAAATGAAAGGCATTTGGATCTACATCACACTCAAAAAAGTACAATTTAAGAAAGAGTGCTTGCTCTCACCTGCTCGTGCATTGCTTTCCCTCAGGGCTTGGTTCTCCTCCCTCAGGGCTTGGTTCTCATTCTGGAGTCTCTGGAAATCTACATACATAAATTTCAAAAAATTAAAAACAACTAAAGGCACTATTTTCAATGCTGTTAAAATTTGTACATACCTCCAGTGTTTTCACCCATATGCTGCTGGGGGTGTAAAGCTTAGTACTTGATGAGCTGGGTGAGCAAACATAACAGCTGTAATTTCACTGCAGAGTATTGCATATTCAGTAATGAAACAATAATTGAACTGTGCAAAGCTAATGGAATGTACAACACATCTCAACACCTTTCATCCAAAAGCTGCCGTGGCGAGTAACCCATCAAGGGTCCTAATGAAAAACAGATTATGGATAAAAGGATTCCTCATCTTAAATACAAGCAATAGTTTCCAAGACAAAAAATCATCACTTACTTGTACTCAAACTCTTGGCTCTGTGAAGTGGAGTCTGGATTACTGGGGAGAAACCTGGTTCTGAGAAAGAGGAAACAGAAATTTGAAAATCTAACAAAGGGTATAGTTTAGTGGCAGGATCTCAAATCAAGCATCACAGCAATACATATTACATACCAACTCTGAAGTCTACAGATGGCTCAATTTTCCTGGTTTTCTGAAATCGGTGCAACTTCTGGAGCATCGGGCAGCACTAAAACCTTGTTACTCGGAACAATGTTTTTTTCAAAGCTCAAAAGAGGCTGTCGAAACGACAGCACTGCTGGTGCATCTGGAAGACTAGACTCCTCTTCATCAGAAGAGGCCTGGGGTCTGTACTTGGAATTTGATATTCTCTTTCACTTTCCCTTCTTGTCATCGTCTGTCGTTTCAATGCTGGAACCTGTTTGGAAGCGCACCAAATATCTCATCGCCTCTTGCCAAGATTCTAGAGCAGGGAATAATGAATGAAAGTCAGTTATCCACCATAAACAGACAAAGAAATTACACAGATGAAATTCAGGAAAAACAAATGCACAAGTCAGACCCATTTACCTGCTCCCTTCATGAACTTAAAATTATGTTTCTCCCAGGTTCTGCGTGGAGGCGTGCAGCGGATGGCTAAATTGTTGCCATTTTCTTTTTTGCGGAGGTTAAATGGGGGCCAATAACACATGCCCTCGCTGAGCCACACTTGCGGAACCACTGCAAATGGCAGATCCTCCTCATCGATAAACTAAACAATGGCAAACAGCATCTAAAATAAAATAAAAATTTGCATAAAGTCTACATTTTTATTAATTTCCAGGCAAAAACAATAACATTAAAATTTTCACCCCTTCAAAAAAGCAGTCATTTTTACAAGTGGATCAACGGAAAACCAGCCTTTCCATTCCATAATATTTCTTCTGCACATTTGCTGTATGTGTAAAGCGGAGTGTATCTGATAGGCCAGATAAATTAAAAATGCCTAGCTTGGAAGATTCCACAGGATAAGTAAAGAAATCGACCATGTTCTATTTCATCAACGACAACATTCTGTATAACAACTATGTCCTTATTTTCCAACAGGACACAATTGTCTCCCTCTGAACGTTTCACAACAAAGTCTTGAAAGTAACACTCCTCATACTGCTTTTTCACAGAAAGACCGTTGAGGAGTGGTCCATGGTTGTGCTCTCTCTCAAGGACCTTGTTTTGGAGATGTTTGTTCTTCTGTGCTGACTTCTCTCTGACAATCGGCGAACAACCTGCTCCAATGGTTGTGTAGGCTTGCGCAACAGTTTCTTCAGGCACCCAAGGAAGTTTTCAAATGGGAAGCATGAGCTGTTATCAAGGACACCATACTTTTTGGCATCTTGGCTGAGGTGCACCAATCCATGCATGTTGTATGTCACATGTTCTTTTCCATAAAGCTTGCTGCAGTGATCAACAAAGAGAACCAATATTCTGTGTGCATAGTCTGCTAGGTCAGCACACAGAAACACATTCAGTAGGATGGTGATGCCAACTGAAAGCAGCATGAAGTTGTTGTACACTTGAATTGGTACAAGGCCTTTTAAGCTGACTGGTCCAGTGTATAAGAGGAACTGCCTGAATTCTGTAGCTTTCCAATGCTCAACATCTTCCATGGATCGTTGCTTCCTGTTGAACTCGCACGGAACATGAGGTGTGAAGGTCAGGAGTACTCTGGAGAGCTCTTTTACCATGCTGGGCGAAAATCTTGTCAGCCGCTGTCCCTTTAGCCAAAGATGCAACAACTTTGTCACTCCAAGGCATACCAGATGCATATAATCCAGTGGGAACTGGGTGACCAGACCAACAGACAACGATGCCAATGGCATTTCTCCACACTGATGACTGTCATCAGAAAGTTCATCACAGACTGCATTGTCTAATCTTAGAGTAGTATCTGTTTGAGGAAAGGTCATCCAGTTCTCGTAGTGGACCCCCTTTTGAACACACTTGTCACACCCTATCCACTGTGACCATTCACATTTCTAACAAGTGCACGAGCAGGGGCGTCACAGATGAATGTTGATATTTTGAAAGGAAGTGCTCTCCCTTCAAACAGAACTCCTTCCGTTTCAAGTCGCTGTGCCTCTTCTACAAAAGGATTCAAAAAGTGAAGGCTGGTTGGCTTCTTCTTCCCATAATAGAGACCAATGACAAATGGAAGTTTGTTTTGCTGGACATTATTGCTCAATTAAACCAAGAACTGGCCAGGACTGGGCATTTGAGCTTTTGAAAAGTGGAAGTCCATCAACATTAACTTGCATTGAAACTGACGTCAACTTCTGCAATTCAGGAGACACTAACAACTGCAACAGTATTCCACTTTCAATTCCAGAGTGATGGTATACACCACCTGAGAGTTCTGTTGTTTTAACACAAGTCACTGTTTTCAGAAGGGTTCTTGGGTCTTTAGGAAGGGTTGGATGATCCTTGGACAAAATGGTTAAAAGCTTACCAAGTGCCACATGGGGGATCATGTTGTCAATAGCCCACCCTGCCAATTGTGTCCTTAGGCAATCCTCTTCACTATCTTCTGTGCTTGATGAAAATTTACCATTCATATACCTCATCAACAGTTATTTCCTGTGCTTCAGGGGTTACTGTTTGTCCATGGCTTGTTGTAGCCATTCCATGTTCATTAACAGGAGGATTTACTTGGTCAAAGTCGGGAATAACAGCAAGTAGAGCAGCTGCAATTTCCTGTTTGTCCCTCTCAAATCCTTTCAATATACTTAAAGATTTCAAGATGCAAGATTTTTTATTTGTCACATACACAGTTATATACAGAATATACAACCGGCAGTGAAATGTAAACAGGTCCGCTCCATGGACAGTGCAAATTCACAGTTAAAAACACAAGGAGGAAATTATAATAGAAATAGAATAAAAAAGTACTATATATATATATATATATATATATATATATATATATATATATATATATATATATATATATATATATATATATATATATATATATATAAAATCAAGTAGAAAAAAATAAATAAATAAAGAAGTGGAATAAAATAAGTGAAATAAACTGTGCAGTGAGTAAACTGTAGACTTATAAATATGTGGTTAACAGAAATGTACAAAGTATAATGTGCAAGCAGGTTTATAACAGAACAGAAAGTGCAGTGCAATGTCAGTATGTCGATGTTTATCCTGAAGTGAAGTCACGTGATGTTAAGTGACTGAGTTCAGGAGTCTGATGGCCTGGGGGAAGAAGCTCCTCCTGAGTCTCTCAGCTTTGGCCATCAGGCTTTCGGAAGCGCTTACCAGATGGCAGCAGTGTGAAATGAGGGTTTGCAGGGTGAATAGAGTCCTTGATGATTTTAGTAGCTCTACCTTTGCAGCGTTTGGTGTAGACGTCCTGCAGAGGCGGGAGAGCTGACCCTGAGATACGCTTGGATAAGCGCACAACTCTTTGCAGGTCTTTGCAGTCATGACTGGTGCTGTTCCCATACCACGCTGTGATGCACTGAGTTAATACACTTTCTATCGCCCCTAAATAGAAAGTTTTCAGGATAGCTGGTGAAACCCTGAATTTCCTCAGCTGGTGCAGGTGGTACAGTCTTTGCCTGGCTTTTTTCACCTGTGTCTGAATGTGAGCAGTCCAGGTCAGGTCCTCGGAGATGTTTACACCCAGGTACTTGAAGCTGCTCACTCTCTCCACTGGTGACCCGCTGATCATGAGAGGGGAGTATGTCCATTGCTGTCTCTTCCTGAAGTCCACAATCATTTCTTTGGTCTTGCCAACATTCAGAGAGAGACAGTTGTCCTGGCACCATGATGTTAGTTGCTCCACCTCGTCCAAGTATGCCGTCTCATTGTTGTTGGAAATGAGGCCCAGGACAAAAGTATCATCAGCAAATTTGATGATAGAGGTGGAGCTGTGTGTGGACAAACAGTCATGTGTGTAGAGAGAGTAGAGCAGGGGACTCAGGACACAACCCTGTGGAGCTCCCACACTCAGGGTGATGGAGGTGGGGGTGAACTGGCCTACTCTCACCACCTGAGGCCTGCCAGTGAGGAAGTCCTCAATCCAGTGGCAGAAAGAAGGATTCAGGCCGAGATCCAGGAGTTTGGTGGTTAGCTTAATGGGAACTATGGTGTTAAAGGCTGAGCTATAGTCAATAAATAGCAGCCTTACATAGTTCCCACTTTTGCTGTCGATGTGAGTGAGGGACACCTTCACCTTTACATTTCACTGCCGGTTGTATATTCTGTATATAACTGTGTATGTGACAAATAAAACTCTTGAATCTTGAATCTTGGGAGGAGTGGAGGACATGAGAGATGGCATCTTCAGTCGATCTATTGGGACGATAGGCAAACTGAAGAGGGTCCAAAGTGTCAGGAATGAAGGAGCAAATGTTGTTTTTAATGAGTCTCTCAAAGACCTTCATGACTATAGACGTGAGAGCCACTGGACGATAGTCATTTAGGCAAGAGGGTTTACTGTTCTTAGGGACTCTTATTATTATTCTTCTCCTTTTGGTCCAGTAACTAGACATCGTGACTAACAATGCATTTACCTTTAAAGCCAAAACGATTGTCCAACAGTAGGTCTCTTGGGTGAAGATAACCGATTATGCTCTGGTCAAGGTATCTGCAAGAATTTGTGAACAAAACCACATTGTTAATGTTAGGAATACACAGTAGCTATGCTGGGGGTGGATGATCAGCCAAATGTGGAACAGTAAAATGTATTCATTCAGTGTAGTGATTCAAGTGAACAGCATTGTCCTCAAAAAGTACAGCAGTTCAGAGAAATAACTCATAAATCACCTTAAATGCTAGAAGAACAGTAGCAACACGACATATGTTAGCTAACACTTGCTAGCCACTGTAACTACATTGTGAACTTAACTAGCAGCATGCTTGTTTGGACAAACAAAGTTATTTAAACAACCCATACATCGTTATTTTTGTAAGAAAACACCTTATGTAAAGCTTTGGCTACCTACTATAGCTAGTTACATTTCTAACATGTACTAGCAACATTGCTTAACCTCAGTGTGTACTCTAACAAAGCAGCATGTGTTAGCTAACACTTGCTAGCCACTCTAGCTACTGGACAAGCAGCATACTTGTTCAGACTAACAAAATAATTTAAACAACCCATACATCGTTATTATTGTAAGAAAACAACAAAAGTTAAACTTAGTGTTTCTAGATGTAAAGCTTTGGCTAACTTATCTACATTAGCTAGATAGATTTTAACATGTAGAACATGCTTGAACTCAGTGTGTAAAAAAGGCGAAACCACATGTGTTGGCTAACACTGTGCATTGTGCACTAGACTAGCAGCATGCGTGTAGGAACAAACAAATTAAAACATCCTACCGGTATATACATCATTCTGTTTAGTTAGAAAACAACAAGTTATACTGATCAGTCTTTCTTGTTGTAAATATTTCGCCATCTACTGCTGGGTCTACATTACCACATGGGCAGCAGCATAATTGTCAAGTTCAGGAACTTGTTACATAAACACATACTGTACTCTCACTCGTATAAACATACGTATCTTAGAAGAAGAAAAAAAAAACTCACCTGGAAGAAACTATGTAGTTATTTCAGAAAGTTAATAGTAACATTAACAATAGGCAACTATGTAAACAAGGCTACTTTAGCTTGACTAACGTTAGTTGGGCAAGAAAATAGATGACTAGAGAATTTAAAAAGATAAACTAAAAACAACGTTAAAAAAAAATTAACATAATATTGCGTTACACAAAAAGGAAACATGTACTTACTTAAACGATCGTAGTCGATGATATTGTCTGATCTCCTCTCTTCAAATACTGAAACCGCGTGACGAGTGGCCACTGTTGGTAAATCTGCTTCATATGTGAACTTACACGGTAACTTCTTCAGGTTTGTCTTTCGTCTTTTTTAGGTACTGCCCCTCTCGGCCGGTGGAGATACTTCTCTGTTTGTTTTTATTTTATTACGGGACAAGCACCGAAGGTGCGAAGGCACCTATTGAAATCGTTGGCGTTCCTATTATTATTATTATTCTTTTTCGCCATAGAAGTCTGATAGACACTGATAGAGGTCAGTACCAATAGTAACCACACCAAATTTGGAGTCTCTAACTCATCCCCTGTAGCGCCACCACCTGTCCAAGGTTTCACTCATATTTATGCTAATAACTTTTGAACCATAATGGTTAGAAGGAAAATTTTTCCCTTTGATTCCTTGGCTCAAGCCGATTCGATTGCACCCTATGACGTAATTTTCCGTTATGTAAATGTTCCTGCCATTTTGAATTTTCCAAAAAGTCTACTCCTCCTAGACGGTTCGTCCGATTTGCACAAAAATTTAACCAGATCATCTTCAGGGAGTGCCGACAAAAAGTTATGGAATTCAAGTTGATTTGTCAAATCATTTTCAATAAACGCGCAAAATAATGTTGCTTGCAAAGATACAAATAAGGCTATATCTCCGCAACGCTTTATCGTATTCAAACCAAACTTGGTACATGTCATCAAAAGCATGACATGAGGCAACATGCAGTGTTTCGGCACAGCGCCACCTACTGGTCCAGAGATACAAAAAATAGCTATTTTTGCTTATAACTTCTGAACCGTTTGCTGAATCATTAAAAGTGGTCTCATTAGATTCGGGACATCATGCCGAGTCGACTGATATCCGATTTTACCATATCGGCCATTTTGGCTGTCGGCCATTTTGAATTATGTGCTAAAATGCTGTATTTTATGAACACATGAACAGATTGTTACGAAACTTAGTATGGGTCATCACCACAATGTCTTGAAGGAGTCCAAGAAGTTTTGAAACAGTGCCACCTAGTGGATAATTTCTTTTTCCAAATGCTTATAACTTTGGGTGTGGTTGACTTATTTTCACGAGTCCTCTCCTTGGACTCCTGAATCATTGTAATTTAGCGCTTATAAAACATTAGCTGATATATTTGAAACCACTAGTTCGATCGAAACGAAACTAGTGTCAGAAGTTTGAAAACATAGGTCGATAGCTATATGCAAATGCCCAAATGTCAAAATTTTGTTAGTAAGGTGTAGTAAAATCCAATCAAAGTCAGGTGTCACTCATTTTTTTACGTGTTTTTTCATATAAATGTCCATAACTCCAAAACCAAATGAGATATTTTCACCAAAATTGACAAAAAAAAAATGGTGGGACTGTGCCTCTTGGTGGTGCTATAATAGAAAAAACATGAAATTCCCATTGACTTCAATACAGTATCATGAAAAAAAAGGTATAGGGCTTTGTTTTATTAATGCTTTGGCGTATCATTACGAAACTCTGTATGTGTCTTCGGGACCATGCCCTGAAGGTACTAAAAACGTTTTGAACTAGCACCACCTTGTGGTCAAAAGTTATAACACAATTTACAAAAATGCTAATAACTTTTGATTAAATTAGCCAATTGTAAATAAACTGGTCATAATACATTCCTTGGCTCAATTTGACCCATAACGGATGTAATTTTTTTTTTTTTTAGCATAACAGGAGGGTTAAGAAAGCTTGAAAGTTCATTTGAGGATATTGAACTTTTTTTTTTTTTTTTTTATTGCCCTTTTTCTATTTCTTTTGGACTGACTTTAAAATAGACATGACAAAAATTAAACAGTACTCTTAACTTAGAACTTCATGACATTTCACTTTGTTTTCAAAACCCATATTTTTCTGAAAAACTAAAATATATAATTAATTATTTAATTAGTTTGGAAAAATTCTGCATTCATAAGACAAGAATAACTCAAGAGAAGCCCTCATATATTAACTTTTATAAAGCTGATTTTTACAATATACTTTGAAACCCTTTCAAACATGAGGTCGCAAAACAAAAAGCTTAAAAAACAATAGAAACCTTAAAGTTTTTGAATTTCATGTGACTGCCTTAATATTATAAAGTATTATCTATCTCAGAATTCTGCAGTAACAGTACTGTGAGGGGGTGAATTTTTTTTTTATAACTAATTCGTTATACAGGAAAGCTCAGTTTACATTATATAAAGTTTACATTATATAAAGCCTTAAAGTTCTGCATTAATTAAGGGCGTGGTCACTTTGAGTGACAGGTGGATAGCCATTTATCCGCAGTCTGTTAGTAATCGCGTCACTCAGCTCCGCCCACGTCCCGCCTCTTTGCCCATTTTCGGCAACGGCCAGCTCGTCTCTACTTTAAGCTTCAAAAGTGCTCTTCAGAATCCTATGGGTGACGTCACGGACACTACGTCCATATTTTTTTACAGTCTATGATTTGAACGTCCGGAGAGTGACATCACACAAACAAACAAACAAAAATATATATATGTTCAACATCTCAAACACACTAAACAGCACAAATCAGCACAAATGAATGGCATCGTTTTGGAGATTGTTTCGTTTTATTGGGTGATCATTTTTCTGAAAGCTCCGACTTAGATTCCTGTAACTACCTGATCCCTGCAGATTCATTTTGGCGTTGATAGTGTTGCCATAGAAACACCTCCTAGTCGTGAACGCAGCGCTCCGCTCCTCCAACCCTAATCAAACACACCTGAACAAGCTAATCAAGGTCTTCAAGATTAGACTACTAAAGCTACAGGCAGGTGCGTTTCATCAGGGCTGGAGTTACCCAGACCTCCTTGGATCTTTAAAAAGGCGTTTTCAAAGCCCCTTTAAACAGCGGTTTTTGTTGTGGGATTCAGCAGCACACGGTTTCAGTGTTTTGTGAGCCTCGTGGTTTCCAGTAGAGTTCATTGTGAGAGCGCAGGTCGAGAGGATGACAGCCCGAGTGTTCTTCTCATTGAGTGCTGTTTTATTGTGTCTGTCTGCATATTTGAGCAGAATAGACGCTGGAGGCATAGGTGAGGAGATCTTTTAGCTTCACTACACCACCTGAGGAAATGCATAAAAAATATTTTAACACATACAGTACAGTTAATTGCAATAAATTTATGAACACTGATAGATTTTATGTTGGTCTCAGCATTGAAAGAAATGGGACAGAAGGTTTTCTCTGTATGTGGAAGCTGTATTCTCTATGTTCCTATGTTTAACACATGGGACCAGTCCCTATAAGGAATAGGTTTCTGCTAAGGGTTTCTGTTGATATTGAAGGGTCTTCAGGAGCTCAAGGAGAGCCTGGATGGTGGACAAGGAGAGTACCATATTTAGACTTGTTTTTCTATATGCATCACATTCCTATAACCTGAGATATATGATGTACTCTCTCTCATTGGTTAAACCTTTTCTACACCCCTTTTATTCTTTGTATATAACTATCAATCCTACATCAATTAAAATGAGATGTTACACTCTCCCTCAGCGCTGAGTATCTGTTCATTCAATTGCCAATGCAGAAAACTTGGATGAGGCATGAAGGGGCAAAAACCTAACAAACACTAACTGTCCATGTTTTCTATTAGCATAGTAACATTACTTCTGTTACACACCCTTCTATAGTGGGCTAGATTGTAATCTCACTCTTTGTCTCTGAAACTGATTGGCACATTTTATGATGGATTCTAGAGGTCTCAAAAGAAACTCTGAAATTAAGTTCATTCAGAAATTCATAGTAAATGGTTCACAAATTGTGACGAAACCGCAAGTAACACATTGAACTAAAACATGACCGTAGAAGGACTGAATATTCCGGTAAAACCGCTCCTCGTTGACGTCAGACAGCAGTGATCTGTTTTCTGTCATGTGTCTGTTAAACAGCAAAGCCAGGAGAATGTCCAAGCACAAAATCTGGAGCAGGAAAGTGTGCAGAGTTGTGCGTTTATGACAGTGACTGTCTGAACAACGAGAAATGCTGCAGCAATGGATGTGGACGTCAGTGTACGGCTCCATATACAGGTACCTGTATTATATTATGTTATGTAGTGTTTGGGTCGGGTTTTTTTTTTTTTTTTTTTTTTTCTTCCTCCTGTTGTCACTCCTATACTGCACCCAATGACACGAGTACCTGAATTCAGCTAATGGCACCGTTTCAAGCACTGAATAGCTTTACAAAATTAGAAGAATGATACTAAAAATACATCACTCTGTAAGTAAAACTTGGTATTCATGAGTATTTTGTGCTGTATATCTGAGACTGAATGCTGCTGAAAGGGCATACTAAAGCTGGCATTTGTATCCATACAGTGAAGCCTGCATCTGAACTGCTGACACTTAAAGCCAAACTGCTGTTGCCTGGAGCCCAAGCGCCGTTGCCTGCAGTGAAGCCTGGAGCCCAAGCGCCGTTGCCTGCAGTGAAGCCTGGAGCCCAAGCGCCGTTGCCTGCAGTGAAGCCTGGAGCCCAAGCGCCGCGCCTGCCTGCAGTGAAGCCTGGAGCCCAAGCGCCGTTGCCTGGAGCGAAGCCTGGAGCCCAAGCGCCGTTGCCCGGAGCTGCAGCCGAAGCCTGGAGCCCAAGCGCGTTGCCTGGAGCCCAAGCGCGTTGCCTGGGCCAGCCCGCGCCGCCTGGAGCCCAGAGCCCGCTGCCTGGAGCCCAGCGCCGTTGCCTGGAGCCCAAGCGCCGTTGCCTGGAGCCCAAGCGCCGCTGTTCTGGAGCCCAAGCGCCGTAGCCTGGAGCCCAAGCGCCCGTTGCCTGGAGCCCAAGCGCCGTTGCCTGGAGCCCAAGCGCCGTTGCCTGGAGCCCAAGCGCCGTTGCCTGGAGCCCAAGCGCCGTTGCCTGGAGCCCAAGCGCCGCTGCCTGGAGCCCAAGCGCCGTTGCCTGGAGCCCAAGCGCCGCTGCCTGGAGCCCGCCTGGAGCCAAGCGCCGTTGCCTGGAGCCCAAGCGCCGCTGCCTGGAGCCCAAGCGCCGCTGCCTGGAGCCCAAGCGCCGTTGCCTGGAGCCCAAGCGCGCTGCCTGGAGCCCAAGCGCCGCTGCCTGGAGCCCAAGCGCCGCTTGCCTGGAGCCCAAGCGCCGTTGCCTGGAGCCCAAGCGCCGTTGCCTGGAGCCCAAGCCGCCGCTGCCTGGAGCCCAGCCGCCGTTGCCTGGAGCCCGCCGTTGCCTGGAGCCCAAGCGCCGCTGTTGCCTGGAGCCCAAGCCGCTGCCTGGAGCCCAAGCGCCGTTGCCTGGAGCCCAAGCGCCGTTGCCTGGAGCCCGCGCCGTTGCCTGGAGCCCGCGCCGCCGCTGCCTGGAGCCCAAGCGCCGCTGCCTGGAGCCCAAGCGCCGCTGCCTGGAGCCCAGCGCCCTGGAGCCCAGCCTGCCTGGAGCCCAAGCGCCGTTGCCTGGAGCCCAAGCGCCGCTGCCTGGAGCCCAAGCGCCGTTGCCTGGAGCCCAAGCGCCGCGTTGCCTGGAGCCCGCCGCCGTTGCCTGGAGCCCAAGCGCCGTTGCCTGGAGCCCGCGCCGCTGCCTGGAGCCCGCGCCGTTGCCTGGAGCCCGCGCGCCCCGCTGCCTGGAGCCCAAGCGCCGCGCTGCCTGGAGCCCAAGCGCCGTTGCCTGGAGCCCAAGCGCCGTTGCCTGGAGCCCAAGCGCCGTTGCCTGGAGCCCAAGCGCCGTTGCCTGGAGCCCAAGCGCCGTTGCCTGGAGCCCAAGCGCCGTTGCCTGGAGCCCAAGCGCCGTTGCCTGGAGCCCAAGCGCCGTTGCCTGGAGCCCAAGCGCCGTTGCCTGGAGCCCAAGCGCCGTTGCCTGGAGCCCAAGCGCCGTTGCCTGAGCCCGCCGCCGTTGCCTGGAGCCCAAGCGCCGTTGCCTGAGCCCAAGCGCCGTTGCCTGGAGCCCAAGCGCCGCGTTGCCTGGAGCCCAAGCGCCGTTGCCTGGAGCCCAAGCGCGTTGCCTGGAGCCCAAGCGCCGTTGCCTGGAGCCCAGCGCCGTTGCCTGGAGCCCAAGCGCCGTTGCCTGGAGCCCAAGCGCCGCTGTTGCCTGGAGCCCAAGCGCCGCTGCCTGGAGCCCAAGCGCCGCTGCCTGAGCCCAAGCGCCGCTGCCTGGAGCCCAAGCGCCGTTGCCTGGAGCCCAAGCGCCGTAGCCTGGAGCCCAAGCGCCGTTGCCTGGAGCCCAAGCGCCGTTGCCTGGAGCCCAAGCGCGCCGCTGCCTGGAGCCCAAGCGCCCGCTGCCTGGAGCCCAAGCGCCGCTGCCTGGAGCCCAAGCGCCGCTGCCTGGAGCCCAAGCGCCGTTGCCTGGAGCCCAAGCGCCGTTGCCTGGAGCCCAAGCGCCGTTGCCTGGAGCCCAAGCGCCGTTGCCTGGAGCCCAAGCGCCGTTGCCTGGAGCCCAAGCGCCGTTGCCTGGAGCCCAAGCGCCGTTGCCTGGAGCCCAAGCGCCGTTGCCTGGAGCCCAAGCGCGCGTTGCCTGGAGCCCAAGCGCCGTTGCCTGGAGCCCTGGAGCCCAAGCGCCGTTGCCTGGAGCGAAGCCTGGAGCCCAAGCGCCGTTGCCTGGAGCGAAGCCTGGAGCCCAAGCGCCGTTGCCTGCAGCGAATGGACGGTGCTCATAAATGATCAACGGACCAATACTTTTATTTATAATGACTCAAGCAAGACCGGCACCGTGGAGTCTACAGACTGACAGGTTAACGGTGCTAAAGGACACAAACCATGCTCGTGCAGCTCACCGTCATAAACCAGCCCCCACCTCACACATACCAAAGGACATCCGAACAGATCATATGACGGTTAACTTGGTTATTCTTCATTTTAGGTGTACTCTTCCCTGTATGTATGCATGCTTTTTGTTATAACCATTTTAGATGTGTTTTGATAGGTTAGAAACTTATAGCCAGCGAAGGCTTAAGGAAAGATGGCGTCAATTCTCGCCATTCCTGTAACTCTTGGGTTAAAACCCCCATGTTTGGTCTCGACATCTTTGTCTCGCAATTTGTAGGCCAGCTAGGCGGGTTGTGGGGTGCTATGATGCTATTTTGCTTTCTTTCATGCCAAAACCCCAAGTCTGCCCATTTGTGAGAGTCATAAAACATGTTAATGAGGTGAGACCCAAGACAAAGGAAGATTTCCCGCTTCTGAGTTCCTTTGCTCTGATTGGCTGTTCCGACCAAAGAGACGTGCCTCGTCGCGGCCTTTAAGAATGGGCCACAGACGCTCTCTTCTTGCCTCTTGCCTCTTGCGCTCTTGCTCTTCTTGCCTCTTGCGCTCTTGCTCTTGCGCCTCCTCTCTGGTCCTTCGCTCTCTGTCCTGCTCTCTCTTCCTTCTTGCTTTCCTCTTCCTCTTCGCCACCTTCCAACGGATCTCATCACACAAAGGAACCAAAGTTGAATTTCCCGCGGACTCCAAGGACCCACCCGGCAAGATCGAAACACGGACCGGATCGCGGAATTCCCTTAAACACACGAGCTCACCACCAAGGAAACATATGCAAGTATCCATAAGCTGTCGTTATAAAGTTTTGAGCTTATACCAATAAGCTGGACTGACTCCTTGTTTATGCTCATAGGTTGTCGATTAATATCACCGTCTCTCTCTCTCTCTCTCTCTCTCTCTCTCTCTCTCTCTCTCTCTCTCTCTCTCTCTCTCTCTCTCTCTCTCTCTCTCTCTCTCTCTTCTCCCCCCTTTCCCTTCCCTTCCTGCTTTCAGTTGATTTTATTAAAATATATATATTCACACGTGATTGCGCTTGGTTTGCTCATACATAGGTCACTTTTACGGTGAACCGACCCTGTTACAAATTAAAAGAAAGCTATTTCTCCTGGCCAGAGAAACGTTGTTTAAGAGTTATTAAAAGACAGATATTTTGGTGGACAATTATCCGTCCTTTGAAC
Source organism: Paracanthobrama guichenoti (assembly GCA_018749465.1). Classification (NCBI taxonomy): domain Eukaryota; kingdom Metazoa; phylum Chordata; class Actinopteri; order Cypriniformes; family Gobionidae; genus Paracanthobrama; species Paracanthobrama guichenoti. Next base: position 22,268,414 of record CM031945.1, on the reverse strand, counting down.
TCAATCCTAGAATTAAAGAAATTTCTCTTCACACTTATTTAAATTTGTTAAACAAGTTTAACTTAAATTCAAATAAAGTTGTATCTGTGTCACCACAGGCACCCAATGAGTAACACGCCCCCTGGAGGTCATGCTCAGATCTTTCCTCCCATGATTTTCCTTTGAAAGTGTTTCTGCTTTAAGTGTCTATTTACTGTAACAGCAAATCCCCAAAATTATTCTAGCACCTGGTTATTTGAAATTTGGTTTAAACTGAGTTTAAATTCAACATTTTTAAATTAACATTGAGTGCCTTTGGGACCTTACACTCTAAGCACACAGTCTCACTAGAGGTTATTACTCGACAGCGCCACCGCTCTGTCAGACCCGTAATAACACCTAGTGGCGAAAAACAAGCTTAGAGTTTCCTGTCCTCCCTTTTTTTTTTTTTTTTTTTTTTTTTTTACCATTTCCTGTTACCTTTTGATTTTTAATTTTTTTTTTTTTTAATCCACCTTATTTTGATTTTATTATTTTTAGTAATTTTCAATCCTTTTTTTTTTTTTTTTTTTAATTATTTTAATTTTTCACTTATTATTTTTTTCCTTTCCCTTTAATATTTTTGTTTGTTTTATCCTACCCTATGTATCTCACCGTCATGTTGTGTTTCTTTTAGTTCACATACCGACAGAACCTATGAGAGCCAGCAAGGAAAGCTAAATATCAGATTGGAACCCAGCCGCCAGAGTCATCACACGACCCAATAGGCTGCCGCCGTCAAAATCTTTATTTAGGCTTGGCCTCACCAATATTCACGGCAAGAGATATTAAGTATCTGAACCGTAGCTCACTAACAAGCATAGACTTGTAGCCCAATTTGGTATTTTAAAACCAAAAAAAACAAAAAAATCTTTTTTTATTTAGCTCTAAATTCTGCGAGGACTTGCATTGTGTTTCTTTTGTGCTGCGTTCTCTCGTCAACAGTACGCCAAGATGTCCCGTTCATCCAGCCCGGCGGCCCACTGGGACAACCTCGAGACCTGGCTGTCTGCTCTGACCCACGAGTTCCTGCCCAGAGTCACCAGCGACCTACAGCAGCTGAGCAGAGAACAACTGGACGACGAGCTGAAACGTCTGATGGCCCAGGACCCCAAGCAGTGCCGCAATCTCAAAGAGTGCGCCAAGATCAGCGGGAGGCTCACCCACAACCTGATCGCCCAGATACGGCTCAGCGAGAAGATTCAAGATTCAAGAGTTTTATTTGTCACATACACAGTTATATACAGAATATACAACCGGCAGTGAAATGTAAACAGGTCCGCTCCATGGACAGTGCAAATTCACAGTTAAAAACACAAGGAAGAAATTATAATAGAAATAGGATATAAAAAAAAGTACTATCTATATATATATATGTATATGTCTATATCTGTAGAATTATAACTCAAGTCAAGAGAAAAAAAAAAAGGTAACAAATAAGGATAGTGGAATAAAATAATTGAAGTAGACTTTGCAGTGAGTAAACTGTAGACTTATAAATATGTGGTTAACAAATGTATAAGAGTATAATGTGCAAACAGGTTTATGACAGGTTGTTACACAGTAACAACGAGAACAGAAAGTGCAGTGCAATGTCAGTGTATCGATGTTTATCCTGACGTGAAGTCACGTGATGTTAAGTTCAGGAGTCTGATGGCCTGGGGGAAGAAGCTCCTCCTGAGTCTCTCAGTTTTGGCCATCAGGCTTCGGAAGCGCTTACCAGATGGTAGCAGCGTGAAATGAGGGTTTGCAGGGTGATTAGAGTCCTTGATGATCTTGGTAGCTCTACCTTTGCAGCGTTTGGTGTAGACGTCCTGCAGAGATGGGAGAGCTGACCCTGAGATACGCTCGGATAAGCGCACTACTCTTTGCAGGGCTTTGCGGTCATGACTGGTGCTGTTCCTATACCACGCTGTGATGCACTGAGTTAAAACACTTTCTATCGCCCCTAAATAGAAAGTTTTCAGGATAGCTGGTGAAACCCTGAATTTCCTCAGCTGGCGCAGGTGGTACAGTCTTTGCCTGGCTTTTTTCACCTGTGTCTGAATGTGAGCAGTCCAGGTCAGGTCCTCGGAGTTGTTTACTCCCAGGTACTTGAAGCTGCTCACTCTCTCTACTGGTGACCCGCTGATCATGAGGGGGAGTATGTCCGTTGCTGTCTCTTCCTGAAGTCCACAATCATTTCTTTGGTCTTGCCAACATTCAGAGAGAGACAGTTGTCCTGGCACCATGATGTTAGATGCTCCACCTCGTCCAAGTATGCCGTCTCATTGTTGTTGGAAATGAGGCCCAGGACAACAGTATCATCAGCAAATTTGATGATAGAGGTGGAGCTGTGTGTGGACAAACAGTCATGCGTGTAGAGAGAGTAGAGCAGGGGGCTCAGGACACAGCCCTGTGGAGCTCCCACACTCAGGGTGATGGAGGTGGAGGTGGACTGGCCTATTCTCACCACCTGAGGCCTGCCAGTGAGGAAGTCCTCAATCCAGTGGCAGAGAGAAGGATTCAGGCCGAGATCCAGGAGTTTGGAGGTTAGCTTGGTGGGAACTATGGTGTTAAAGGCTGAGCTATAGTCAATAAATAGCAGTCTTACGTAGTTCCCACTTTTGCTGTCGATGTGAGTGAGGGAGGAGTGGAGGACATGAGAGATGGCATCTTCAGAATAACAACGTCCAGCTGGAGCAGGAGACAACAGCGCTCAAACTTCAAGCTGAGGAGGCCCAGAGGAACCAGGCCGACGCCCAGACTCGTCTAGACCGGCTACTCGTCGAGACTCAGGTATGGCGCCGCGAAGCGGATGAGACCCACGCAGAGCTACAGGATGAAGTCGAGAGACTCCAAGAGGCACTGACAGGACTCCGTGCCGACACTGAGCGACGAAAACGAGTTGAGAAAGAACACAGAGAGGACTTAAATGAGAAACTCCAACGAGGCGAAGCTCTCCTGGTCAGAGCTGGAAATGAACTAAAAGAGAAGGATGCTAAGACCAGAGCTTGTGAAAAACACCTGCAAGCGGCCAGAAATGAAATTCTTATTCTAACAAATGAAAAGACTATTTGAGAAATGAACTTGACAATACTAACAGAGAACTCAAACATGCCTACACGCTGCACAGCAAGCAGCAAGGGGAAACCCATGACACAGAGTTCCCCCTGACCAGTAGGTCAAGACCTCCGAGTCAAGAGTTCCTTGTTCCGGAGGGGTGCGATAGTCCACAGTTTAAAATGTCACCAGCCAGCTTCCCAGAACCCGTTCAGCGGCGAAGGGGTGGGGACCTTCACAAGAGATTCCGGCCGCCAGGCACGGAAACGCTCACAAAGAACTTGACAAACTGGCCAGAAACATTCCCACATTCACCCCAAGTCCCGCAGGAGGACACGACGTGCATGCGTTTCTGCAGGACATAGACTTCCTGTTACAAACTGTGGACAATGTGACAACATGGGACAGATTGTATTTGCTTCAATCACATCAAGCCGAGATGTACGCAGTTTTTGGACCGACAACCACAAACTGTCAAAACCGACTACCAGCAGCTGCGACAGGCTTTGATTAAAGAGTTTTCTGATCCTGAGTCAGATCAGGGGCTCATCGCGCCATGGACCTTAAGCAGGGCCGAGCAGAAACCCCGCAAGCATACTACAATCGGCTGCGACAGACCTACTTTGGAGCACGTGAACGAGCCTGGGATGGAGGAAGACTTTAACTTCAAAACGTTGTTTCTCCGAAACCTGCATCACACAGTGAGTCACCATCTAGGAGTTCTGGCCTGTCCCCGCAACATGTCCATCCGACAGCTGCGGGACCTCGCCCATAAAGCATACACCAAACAAAAGACCGCTGCTGAAAAGACTATGAAAAACCCAACGGTTTACCCTGTCCTTGATCGTAGTGCCGAACTGGCACTAGAGGGCGCCCAGCAATACCACAGTAGTGGGCCTCCCAACCGAGAGTCAAGACCACCTCCAGCCAGCAGAGGGCACCATAACTACAATGGTGCCCGTCCCAAGCACCAGCCCAGACACTCCGAAAGATTCTGGGACAAGCCACAGCCACCCCACAACATAAAGGGCGGAGCCACGTGGGATGACAGCCGGCGGCCCAGAAACTACCAACGCTCGTCACACGGGGCAAACAGCCCGGAGAGTCACCGGCGAAATGGTTCTCGACAGGACCCAGACAAGCCCAAGTCCAAGTTCGCTCCAGAGCCAGAAAGTGCAACTATGACTGAAACAGCTGAGATCCTGAAAATTCTGAAGCAGCTGATCAACAAGAAACCTCCAAAGGAAGACAAGGAGGACGGACCAGCTTGACTAGGCGTGAAACCTGAAACGAACACCCTCACTCACAACCCTCCAACCGAACATCAAGTCCAGATTCCAGCTCCCCAACCACAGATCACAGAAACGACCCACACATCGTCAAGCGACGGCGTCACACACAACAAACCCCGCCGCTGACTGTACAACCAGAACAAGCCTATTCTCCCCCGCACGCTGCCAATCAGGCTCCCAAGGTACCTGAAAGTGCCGTGGTGGTCGTCTGTCTCCCCGACAATTCACCCGAGACTAGCACCAACTGCGTAGCAGTCACCACTCAAGTCCCAATGCCAAGACTCTTAGGAACCCTGATTGAAAAGGGGGTGGCACGGAAACTGTACCTAGCCATCACCGTGGAGAATGAGATAAAACTGGAAGCCCTTGTTGACACGGGGGCAGACCTCACGTTAATGTCATCCCAACTCTTTGACAGACTCCAAGCTGCTGCCACAAAACAGAACCGAACTCTCAAATCCCAAAAATGTGTGTTGAATGTGCAGTCATACAGCCAAAATGAGGTACAACTCGAACACATTGCTCCCATTCACCTCACAGTCGGTCCAATGAGTCTGGTACACCCAGTGTACATATCACCCATAGACACATTTCCACTCCTCATCGGCAAAGATCTGCTAGATCGTTTTGAACCCTTGCTGGATTTCAGACAACTGAAAATTTGGGCCCAAGTGCGAGAACCCCTGTCTCTCCAGTCACCCAGGATAACTGAACCAGACTGTCAGGTCACGGAGGTCGCGGGAACTCAGCCAGAGGTCACGGGAACTTCCACAACCATGTCAGCTCCCGAGAAAATTTCAAGTTCACTGCTTTGCACCTTCCAACCCGTCAAAGACTCTGACTTTTACCTCCCCAAGGTCACAACAAACTTGCAGTTGAATGATGTAACAACAACAGACGTCATTCTTGCATTATGGGCAGACAACTCAGCCATCAGCCTGACACTGTTCAGAGCTCTCATCAAAGATGCACCTGACCTTCCTTTCACCAGCAAGCGCACTCGCTTCCCCGTTGACTCCCACTTGTCAACAATAAAAACTGCCAAGAACATTTGCGCTTTGAACTTGAACTGGAATGGCAGGTGTTTAACCCATTACTTCCTGGTCCTCCCGGGCTTACCCCATGATGTCTACATTGGTGCTGACACTTTGATTCGCCTCAAAGCTCATGTGGACTTTATTGACAAAGTGATATGGGCCCCAATGACTTTAAAACCATATTCTGCTCCAATTAGCCCTGAAAACCTCAAATCAGGCCAGACCATCCCAGAGGTCTGTACTTTAATTAATGAACAGGACATTGCAGTACCAGCCTACACCAAAGGGGTCGCTGTTCGGCTCAACATGCGACGTGGTCAAACCCTGAACCATACACTGGCTTTCTTCCAACTTTCACCTGAAAGCATGGAACTTGGACTAACCCTGGAAGCCACGCCCCTCACCGAGGTACTGTCCCGTCACGGTCTACATCCTGTTCAACAACTGCACTGCAACAGACATCAGAATCCCCAGAGCATATCGTCTGGGATGGCTGGTGAGTCACGATTTCCACGACTTCGAACTCACTTTACCAATAATTGGCTCCATCCCACCTTCAATGATCCCAGAAGGGCGCACTGACAACGCCTGGTCCACGGCACCCTTCCAGATCATTACTATCGCCCCTGCAATGCCAGTAACTACAGAACATGTATGCAGAACAGAGCTAACAGAAGATCAGCACCTGACAGTGTACACAGTCTCTAACCAACCTGCCAGTGAGACTGACAAAGACACTACACCTCTGACAGCCGACGGGACAAATGACACAGAGGAGCCATACCCAGGATTTGAGATGCAAGTCCAACAAATCCTCAAAGAGGCGGACACTATAAAGACTGATACAGACCGTCAAGAACTTCGACAAGTACTGTACAAATTCAAAGCGTCATTCGCCAGAGATTCTCTAGACTGTGGTCTCACTGACCTACACACAGTGCGCATCCCAACACCCCCGAATGCTCCTCCCACTTTTGTCAAGCAATACAAGATTCCCATAGCTTCACAAGAACCTGTGCAGGAAATCATCAACTCCATGCTTGAGAAAGGTGTCATCCGTCCATGCAACAGCACCTACTCTGCTCCCATCTGGCCCGTCCTCAAACCCAACGGCAAGTGGCGACCTACCATTGACTACAGGAAACTGAACCAGCAGGTACCACTGTCACGATGGCCCATGACCCAGCTGGAACAGGAAATACCCAGAATCCGAGGAGCTACGACCTTCTCTACACTCGATGTGGCCTCAGGATTCTGGACTATACCTGTGCATGCAGACGATCAACACAAGCTGGCTTTCACGTTCGGCAATCGACAATTCACTTTCACAAGGTGCCCATTTGGCTATGCTAACTCACCTGCGGAATTTAACATCTTCCTGAACAAAGCGTGTCCAGATGCTAGGACAAGAGGCAACCTCATCTATGTGGACGATGTGCTTATGAAAAGCATGACTGTGGCAGAACACTTGAAAGAGATGGACTATGTTCTAAACCATCTAACCACCGCCGGCGCTAAGATCGCTCTTCACAAAGGACAATGGTGCTGGACAAAGGTTAACTACGTAGGTCTGCTCATTGGATCAAGAGGCATCGAGCCGCAGTCCAGCCGCATCCAAGCCATCCAAAACATCAAGCCTCCTACCAACGTGTCAGAGCTGCGACGTTTTCTTGGAGTGTGCAACTACTCACGGCAGTTCATCGAGAACTACTCAGACATTGCACGACCACTAACTGCTCTCCTAAAAAAGGACTGTCCATTCACCTGGACTAAAGATCAGGAACAGGCCATGAAAGAACTGAAACAGCATCTGTGCACAGCCCCCTGTCTAGCTTACCCTGACCCGAAAAAGGAGTTCTACTTGGAGTCTGGATTCTCCGCACACTGTCTCAGTGCTGGCCTCTACCAGAAGCACGACCAAGACAAAAGAGTGGTTGCATATGCCAGTAAAACACTCCTGCCACCAGAGTGTAAATATTCAGACTGCGAAAAGGCTCTTCTCTGTACTGTATGGGCCATCCAGCGATTCTCCAACTATATTGGGGCACAAAAAGTCATCATAGACACCTGTCACCAGCCTGTAACATTCCTCAACAGCCAACGCATCCGAGACGGCGTGGTCACCAATTCACGCATAGCCACGTGGTTGATGGCCCTCCAGGGACGCAATGTTGAGGCACGGTATGCCCAGAACCATAAGTCTGCATTAGGCAACGGCCTGGCTGCCTGTCAAAACTGCTTTGACGACACACTGGCTACGACTCAGGACATAGAAAGACCCCAACAACAACAACCGACCAGCCACAGGTACTTTGAAGAGAACGTGTGCCACGGTATGCCCACCGCCTACGCCGATGGATGTTCGTGACAACCACAAGGGCACCTTGAAAGCAGGCGCTGGCGTGCTGTGGCTAAACGACCAACCTTGCCCACCGCAACACTTCAACTTGGGCTCACAGTCATCACAGTATGCTGAGGTCGCGGCCATTCTCATAACCCTTCAAATCGCCGACCCACAACATCAAAGAACTACTTATCTGCACAGACTCTAACTACACAAGGCTCAGTTTCACCTGCCACCTCCCAGGCTGGAAAGTTAACGGCTACAGAACGGCAAACAACAAGCCAGTCAAACACCAGCACCTGTTCCAAGCAAGTGATCACATCACAACAACACACGACATGATCATCTACTGGAAAAAGGTGAAGGGACACTCAAGACAACCGGGCCTTGACAAAAACTTTAATGACCAAACTGATAACCTCGCCAAGACTGGCGCACTCCATGGCAAGCTCTGGTCACCACCAACCCACCAACCCACCCCCAATGTTGCAGCAATAACCGCGCAGCAAGCGAACAACTCCATCAACGGTGTCAGCATCACAGCCGCTTACGCTGGCTCCACAAATCTCTGCTAATGATATAGCGGACCTTCAAGCATCTGACACATCAATACAAGCCATGCTGCACCACCTCTCAGACCCCACCAACCACCCAATCAGCGCCTCTGACCTAACTACTGACCCAAACCTCAGAAGGCTGCACGGACTCAAACACATGCTGCGTGTGAAGCATAATATCTTGTGGTATGCCCCTGATGATCTCACGACGCCACGGCTAGTGATCCCACAGTGCCAAAGGGGGGTAATGCTAATATATGCCCACGACGCACCATGCGCCGGGCACCACGGTACCAGAGCCACCTATGAAACACTGAAACAAGTGGCATACTGGCCCGGCATGCAGCAAGATGTGACGGAGTATGTCAAAGGGTGCCTGGTTTGCTGTTAGTTCCAACCAGCAAACCCAAATCACAGAGCCCCACTGCAAAGCAAGGGAATCACATTCCCATGGTCAGATCTCCAGATAGACTGGGTGGGACCCCTACCCAGGTCAACGAGAGGCAACAAATACTTCCTCACGGTCGTATGCCAATTCACCAAATGGGTGGAGTGTCTGCCAGCACCCAACGACACTGCCCAAACCACGGCATACCTCCTGATGAACCACATTTTCTCCAGGTTCGGCCTGCCACAGAGAGTTAACTCAGACAGAGGTACTCACTTTACGGCTGAAATCATGCAACAGACTTGGAACATTCTGGGTGTACGAGTCCAACTACACATCAGCCATCACCCAATCTCGTCAGGTCAAGTGGAACGGGCCAATCGGACTGTGGTCAGTATGCTGAGGAAATACGTGGCTGCCAATCAGAAAGACTGGGACGTAAAACTTCCTTTGGTGCTTATGGCCATCAGATCCACCCCACAAGAGTCCACACGGCTGTCCCCCTTTGAACTGATGACAGGGAGGCAGATGACGCTCCTACTGCACCTGCTGTATCAACCAGGAGACTCCAGCCTCGTCACAGCCTACACCACTCACCAGTACCTGGACGACCTACACCGGCACCTGAGGAAAGCATTCTCCTTCGCCCAACACCAACTTCAAAAAAGTTGCGAGGGTCAAAAGGCTTATTACGACCGGAAAGCATCACGTCAGGAACTGGACGTGGGTGACAAGGTTTGGTATTACAGCTTTGCCCAGACACCCCAGGCAGTCTCAAAGAAACTCCTGCCCCACTGGACAGGTCCACATGACATCGTGGACAAGCTCTCCCCAGTTGCCTACAGAATCCAACTGGGCCGGGGACAGAAAGAACCCACTCTCAAATGGGTCCATCGCAACCAAATCAAGAGACATTGGCAGAGAAAGACGGGGGCTAGCACAATCCAAACCTCATCGAGATGGAGCCCCCGTTCGAGGGATCAAATGCTTAGGACAACTAAACCGCCAGCGTTAAGTGAACTGACTTCAAAGTAACAAGGGACACTGGCAATGCACCTGCTGATTCAACACCCATCCCTCAAGTCGACCATCGTGAGACACCTGCCATTCGACTATCGGAACTAATGTCCGACGATGTTCGAACACGAACGTCGTCGGCCAAAGGGGGGATATGTAGCGTATGGACGGTGCTCATAAATGATCAACGGACCAATACTTTGATTATTTATAATGACTCAAGCAAGACCGGCGCCGTGGAGTCTACAGACTGACAGGTTAACGGTGCTAAAGGACACAAACCATGCTCGTGCAGCTCACCGTCATAAACCAGCCCCCACCTCACACATACCAAAGGACATCCGAACAGATCATATGACTGTTAACTTGGTTATTCTTCATTTTAGGTGTACTCTTCCCTGTATGTATGCATGCTTTTTGTTATAACCATTTTAGATGTGTTTTGATAGGTTAGAAACTTATAGCCAGCGAAGGCTTAAGGAAAGATGGCGTCAATTCTCTCCATTCCTGTAACTCTTGGGTTAAAACCCCCATGTTTGGTCTCAATCTTTGTCTCGCAATTTGTAGGCCAGCTAGGCGGGTTGTGGGGTGCTATGATGCTATTTTGCTTTCTTTCATGCCAAAACCCCAAAGTCTGCATACCCAAAAACCCCAAGTCTGCCCATTTGTGAGAGTCATAAAACATGTTAATGAGGTGAGACCCAAGACAAAGGAAGATTTCCCGCTTCTGAGTTCCTTCGCTCTGATTGGCTGTTCCGACCAAAGAGACGTGCCCCGTCGCGGCCTTTAAGAATGGGCCACAGACGCTCTCTTCTCTCTTCTTGCCTCTTGCGCTCTTGCTCTTCTTGCCTCTTGCGCTCTTGCTCTTCTTGCGCCGCTCTCTTGCGCCTCCTCTCTGGTCCTTCGCTCTCTGTCCTGCTCTCTCTTCCTTCTTGCTTTCCTCTTCCTCTTCGCCACCTTCCAACGGATCTCATCACACAAAGGAACCAAAGTTGAATTTCCCGCGGACTCCAAGGACCCACCCGGCAAGATTGAAACACGGACCGGATCGCGAATTCCCTTAAAACACACGAGCTCACCACCAAGGAAACATATGCAAGTATCCATAAGCTGTCGTTATAAAGTTTTGAGCTTATACCAATAAGCTGGACTGACTCCTTGTTTATGCTCATGAGTTATGTCAATAAGCTGGACTGACTCTCTCTCTCTCTCTCTCTCTCTCTCTCTCTCTCTCTCTCTCTCTCTCTCTCTCTCTCTCTCTCTCTCTCTCTCTCTCTCTCTCTCTCTCTCTCTCTCTCTCTCTCTCTCTCTCTCTCTCTCTCCTTCCTGCTTTCAGTTAATTTGTGTATGTTTGTTTATTGTTTGTTGATTTTATTAAAATATATATATTCACACGTGATTGCGCTTGGTTTGCTCATACATAGGTCACTTTTACGGTGAACCGACCCTGTTACAAATTAAAAGAAAGCTATTTCTCCTGGCCAGAGAAACGTTGTTTAAGAGTTATTAAAAGACAGATATTTTGGTGGACAATTATCCGTCTTTTGAACTCAATCCTAGAATTAAAGAAATTTCTAAAAGTTGAATTAAGCCCTAGATATTAATAATTGTTTTAATCCGTTTTAATCAATTGTTAATATCAAAATTCCCCTCTGTGCGGATCTGTGCATGTTTGATCGTAACACGATTAAACGCATGCATAAATCCCGCACCATTTTCCCCTGGGGCTAGATATTCGTTACAGCCTGGAGCCCAAGCGCCGTTGCCTGCAGTGAAGCCTGGAGCCCAAGCGCCGTTGCCTGCAGTGAAGCCTGGAGCCCAAGCGCCGTTGCCTGCAGTGAAGCCTGGAGCCCAAGCGCCGTTGCCTGCAGTGAAGCCTGGAGCCCAAGCGCCGTTGCCTGCAGTGAAGCCTGGAGCCCAAGCGCCGTTGCCTGCAGTGAAGCCTGGAGCCCAAGCACAAGAACTGGCAACACTTAAAGCCAAACTGCTGATACCTGTAGCTGACCTGCCAACGCCTGCACCAAATAAAACCATGAAAAGTCTTCTTGCTTAACGTCAAATATTTAGTGAAATGTCTTGTGCTTTATTTCTTTTTTTCTCTCTCTCCATTGCTGTGTTTTGGCAGAAATAAAGGCTTTCTGAAGCTATGCATTTATGGAAATTCAATGTGTCACTGAACACTAACAAGTGCTGGACTGTCTGATTAGGAAGCGAGCGTCCCCATCCAGGACAGCGTCATGCTGGGTTAATCCTAGAATTACTTTAAATTGCCTGACTTTCCACTTTGAGTGTCTACTAGGTGTTCAGTGTAGGAGTCAGGTATCCATATTTTATTCTTCAGAATTTTTTTTTTGACTAGGTAATTGCACGATACATTCACATGACTAATAAATTGTTACACTGATTTATCCTGACTTCCTAAAACTTCAATAAAAGGTTAACCCGAACAAGTGTGTAGTTAAACTATTAAATCTAAATAACCAATTGGCATTCTAACCTAAATTTGAGGCCATAATAAAATGGAGTCAGATTAAACTAAATTGGAATTAAATCCCTTTGCCCAGATGAAAAGCTGGAGCGTGCACACAAGAGACCTTCACCCACCAATCGTAAGCCTTCATTGGGACGATTGGGTGGCTTACACATACACTGACAACCATATAAACCTTTACCATGATGCCAGTTTCTGTAATTTCGGTCAAATGAAGGCTATTTTCTCTGTGTATAAAATTATACAATAGCCTACGCTTCAAGAGATTAATCGTGTATATAAGATGCGCTACATTAAAGACAAGACGATGTAGCAGTTAATAAATCATAAAAACTAACAAATCATACCTAACACTGCAGTAGTTCTTCCCGCCACCATGTTTAAAGTTTATGGCACGCTCATCTTGGGAATTTGGGTATCAAAATGATCTCCAAACTTCCCAGTAGTAAACACTACATCAGAGAGCGTTCATGTGCAATTTTTATCACGGAAACTCAGTGCATCAGTGTTCCATCAGTGCAGGAACATTTAATGACAATACTAGAAAGACAAAGAACTCCCAATACCACACAAATACAATGACCGATAAAACACGAGTGGAACACAAGCACTAAATATACAGGGAAGACTAGCTAAACAAGGTAACAAGGGGGCGTGGCAGATAGGAAACACGTGGGGAACTTAAATCAACATGAAAAACTACAATGCAAAACACACAACAGAAAAATAACGTAAAAGTCCAGTATATGTGACAGTAGGCCCTTCGTTACCAAACACCAAGTAACTAAATTAGGATACAATTATGAGTCATTCACAAACTGTTAAACATGAAACTGCTGGTTACTTTAAAACTAACCTTCATCTGGGAGATCACAGGGATATGTGAATATTTGATCAGTTAACTGGTTGCATATGTCAGATTTATTGCATGACTCGGGCAGAGAAAAGCTATCAAACAACTTAATCAACTGAGTGTAATGGTGAAGGGATAGATCAAATAGGCCAATTGATGGAAGGTTTGCGAAGAAATTTCATGCTCCCTTGTAAAAGTATCTTTTATAATTTTTTTAAAAAACTACAAAAATACAGTAGTTTATTTTGATACATGGTGTGGTTTATTTTAAAATGCATTTTTGATGTGTCTTTGCTGAACCCTGTCAACATGGATATTAAAATTGCCAACAATTAGGACTTTACCTACAGCCAGTACTAACTCTGATAGAAAGAGTTAGAGGGGGGGTAGCCAGGTTTCTGTCAAACACAACACATCTAGATTATGATCTGTAATCTTATCACTAACAATAAATGCTTTTGAGGGAAGGGCACCCAAGCTTTATCACTGGTCATCTGCATTATATCTGTTTTTTATTTGTTGAACATAAATAAGAAATGTTTGCCCTTAAATGGGTTTGGGAGATTTTGTATTTACTAATTCGAGGAACAGACACAGTCTCAGACAACAAAGAGTCTCTGTGTGTTGGGATTTATCTGACTTCTGTGATGTGAGACAGCAAGCAGACGGTTGGTTTAGCCAGTCTGTCTGCTTCCTGACCTGGGCCCCAGTTAGTCACGGCAGCATGACACCAATCATTTCATGTAATTTATAATACAATCATTTAACCTTTTCACGCATAGAGGTCACTACAGTGGACAGCTATTCAGAAAGCATTTTCTTGCATATGTGTGGGTTTTGATGGTGTAGTTGCACATCTACCTCCACAGTGGACTCTAGTGCATCATCCTATACACTGCCACCAAGTGGCAAGCCTTTGTATGTAACAAGAAACAACTGGACTCCAGACCGCGAAACGCAGATTTGGAGTTATCAATTTGTGCCAATATGTTGAATTTTGGGGTAAAATTATACCATATACACTGATCAGGCAAGAAAGGAACAGTGGTGAACCGGCGACAGGGTCATGGGTGACGAAGGCTGATTGATGCACGTGGGGAGAGAAGGCTGGGCATCAGAACTGGACCACGGAGCAATGGAAGAAGGTGGCCTGGTCTGATAAATCACATGTGGATGTTACTTTGACACGTACCACCTACCTAAGCATTGTTGCAGACCATGTACACCCTTTCATGGAAACGGTATTCCCTGGTGTCTTTGGCTCTTTCAGCATGATAATGCGCCCTGCCACGAAGCAAAAATGATTCAGGAATGGTTTGAGGAGCACAACAACGAGTTTGAGGTGGTGACTTGGCCTCCAAAGTCCCCAGATCGCAATCCAATCGAGCATCTCTGGGATGTCCTGAACAAACAAGTCTGTTCCATGGAGGCCCCACCTCGCAACTTAAAGGACTTAAAGGATCTGCTCCTAACATCTTGGTGGAAGATACCACAGCACACCTTCAGGGGTCTAGTGGAGTCCATACCTCGATGGGTCAGGGCTGTTCTGGCAGCAAAATGGGGACCAACACAATATAAGGTGGTCATAATTTTATGCTTGATCGGTGTATATGGTATTGACAGCTCATCAATTAAGTATTTAGCAGCTTATATTCTGCATAAATGTTTTTAAACAAACACTACTACACAAACTAGTTTTACGGCTGGACGTGACGATATAACATTGATATAAGTGATCACCTGGATTTAGACCTACCTATATTGTATTTGTATAAAGCATTCACAGGAAAATTAGTTTTACGTATTTCCCCGGCGTCAAAATCAGGCACATATAAATGTCAGGAAACACGATTCCCGGATGCATGTCAATATCCATGATCACTGGAGCTTTGGTAATGAACACTATATCAAGTCCAGCCTTTAGTTTAAACTGCCAATCGTTTGTTTTACTCACGATTTTACAGTGTCCCTAATTAAACCCAGTCACGCAGCAGCTCTTCTGCCACTCAGTCTGGCTGAGGGGGCGTGTTCTGGCGGGGAAGTGATGTCAATGCATACTCTCTATACTTCACCCAACAATGAAATATTTCTAATTATATACTTGCCCTCATGACAAATAAAAAAAACAAACAGATAAATTAAGTGTCTACTCGATTTGACTAATACAGAGCCCCTAAAGGGATCTTTGCAAAAAATAAAAAATATACAGACTTTCGCGTGCGCACAAGAAACTTATAACCTGCCTTATAATGTCCGGTTTGTGTACAATTTGCATTGCTGCCACTGGAAACAAGAACATGGATGTGGATGTGCATGAATTAATAGACCTATATTTTAAACTTGGACTTCAGTACAAAGACATTGTTTCTGTTCTTGCATTTCAACACATCATCACTGAACGACATTTAAAGCGCATTTTGAGGTCTAGGAGCCTGTTTCAACTAAAAGAATACTCAAGTATTGAAGACGCTATTATATTTATTCAACATCAACTCCAAACTTCAGGCCAGCTCCATGGATACAGGTGGATGCATGCAAAGTGTAAAGAAAACGGATTGCATATCAGAAAAGAACATGTTCGCTTAATTTTGAGCTCGTTAGATCCTATTGGTGTAGAACGCAGGAAAGCCCGACGTCTCCATCGTCACAACTATTTTACAAAAGGACCAAATTACATTTGGCACTTTGATTCTTATGACAAATTAAAGCCATATGGTATTTGCATAAATGGCATATAGGATACTATATGGAAACCGTGGAGGGCTCAGGTGGCTGCCCAAGAATCATTAGAGGCGACTATGGAACAGAGAATGGTCACGTGAGAGACCTCCAGCGTTCCTCAGACGCAGGAATCCAATATTGACAGCTACATAGAAGGTGCAAGCACAGCCAATCAGCGAATAGAGAGTTGGTGGGGGTTTCTTAGGAAAGAATGCATGGAATTTTTCATCTTTTTGTTTGGTGACCTTAAAGACAGAGGTCGACGGGGGATTTTTGGATAAAAATCTCATCCGATTCTGTTTCTTGGGAATAATTCAGGTGAGTGGAGAAGGTCTATAGGACTACTTTTTCCCCTTAAAGCTAACAATGTTTTGTATAGACTAATTTAGTTAACAAATACTGTTCAAAACGTATCAAAACATTTGGGCCTCCTTTTCTAAAATCATTGCATTGTTAATTATGCAAATTTTATATATTTTATAAATGTTTTTTATCTTAAATTGTACTGTGAAAAATTCATGCTACTGAGATGAAGGAAACCATATTTTTAATTTCACAAGATTTACTCCAAAGTATAATTATTTAATTACAACAACAACAAAAAAAAAAAAACAACAACCCAATATAACAAAATAGATTAAGAGACGAACAAGAATACACACAAAGGTGTTAGGTTTTGTGAATTTAGACGAGAGTGGCATTACAGCACAAATTTTTAAGAGCACAAACGAGTGGCACCAGTACCGATTTGAACGTCCGGAGAGTGACATCAGACAAACAAAAAAATTATGTTCAACATCTCATACATTAAACAGCACAAACGTTTGTTTTTGTGGCACAAATCAGCACAAATGAATGGCATAATTTTTCGGAGAGCTCCGACTTAGATCGCTGTAACTACCTGACCCCTGCAGATTCATTGTAGTGATGGGGAGTCGACTCCAAAAGAGTCGATTTCTTGACTCTGAATAGCCCCAGAGTCGGGGTCGACTCCAGCAGAGGAATCGACTCTCAGTGTCGACTCTGTTGCTATGTCCGAAATCACCCACTTGTTTACTGATTCTCTAATCCCTATATACAGGTGCTGGTCATATAATTAGAATATCATCAAAAAGTTGATTTATTTCACTAATTCCATTCAAAAAGTGAAACTTGTATATTATATTCATTCATTACACACAGACTGATATATTTTAAATGTTTATTTCTTTTAATTTTGATGATTATAACTGACAACTAAGGAAAATCCCAAATTTAGTATCTCAGAAAATTAGAATATTACTTAAGACCAATACAAGGAAAGGATTTTTAGAAATCTTGGCCAACTGAAAAGTATGAGCATGTACAGCACTCAACACTTAGCTGGGGCTCCTTTTGCCTGAATTACTGCAGCAATGCGGCGTGGCATGGAGTCGATCAGTCTGTGGCCCTGCTCAGGTGTTATGAGAGCCCAGGTTGCTCTGATAATGGCCTTCAGCTCTTCTGCATTGTTGGGTCAGGCATATCGCATCTTCCTCTTCACAATACCCCATAGATTTTCTATGGGCTTAAGGTCAGGTGAGTTTGCTGGCCAATTAAGAACAGGGATACCGTGGTCCTTAAACCAGGTACTGGTTGCTTCCTGTTGGAAAATGAAATCTGCATCTCCATAAAGTTGGTCAGCAGCAGGAAGCATGAAGTGCTCTAAAACTTCCTGATATACGGCTGCGTTGACCTTTGACCTCAGAAAACACAGTGGACCAACACCAGCAGATGACATGGCACCCCAAACCATCACTGACTGTGGAAACTTTACACTGGACCTCAAGCAACGTGGATTGTGTGCCTCTCCTCTCTTCCTCCAGACTCTGGGACCCTGATTTACTTTCATCAGAGAACATAACTGGAGCTCTCAGCAGCAGTCCAGTCCTTTTTGAGACACTTCTGACGCTGTCTGTTGGTCAAGAGTGGCTTGACTCAAGGAATGCGACAGCTGAAGCCCATGTCTTGCATACGTCTGTGTGTAGTGGTTCTTGAAGCACTGACTCCAGCTGCAGTCCACTCTTTGTGAATCTCCCCCACATTTTTGAATGGGTTTTGTTTCACAACCCTCTCCAGGGTGCGGTTATCCCTATTGCTTGTACATTTTTTTTCCACCACATCTTTTCCTTCCCTTCGCCTCTCTATTAATGTGCTTGGACACAGAGCTCTGTGAACAGCCAACATCTTTTGCAATGAGCTTTTGTGTCTTGCCCTCCTTGTGCAAGGGGTCAATGGTCGTCTTTTGGACAACTGTCAGGTCAGCAGTCTTCCCCATGATTGTGTAGCCTACAGAACTAGACTGAGAGACCATTTAAAGGCCTTTGCAGGTGTTTTGAGTTCATCAGCTGATTAGAGTATGGCACCAGGTGTCTTCAATATTCAACCTTTTCACAATATTCTACTTTTCTTAGATACTGAATTTGGGATTTTCCTTAGTTGTCAGTTATAATCATCAAAATGAAAAGAAATAAACATTTGAAATATATCAGTCTGTGTGTAGTGAATGAATATAATATACAAGTTTCACTTTTTGAATGGAATTAGTGAAATAAGTCACTTTTTGATGATATTCTAATTATATGACCAGCACCTGTAGTTAATGGCAGTTGAGTGCGCTATATAGACGGTTTCATCGGACACACGCGCATTGCCACAGTTACGCGCCTGGCCCGAAGTTAACTTCCGGTGTATGTTTGTTTATCGGTCTGGCTAGTGGCTAGTATGGCGCACTACTCAGTAGAAACACATTTTTGACGTACTATTGTTGGATATAAATGATATAAATATTAACGATCAAGTAGAGAGCATATGACACTAGCACAAAAACAGTGTATGTGTCACCAAAAACACTGATGTCATTTAATGTCATTTATACTGTATGTCTAATGTACAACCCGATTCCCAAAAAGTTGGCACACTGTACAAATTGTGAATAAAAACAGAATGCAATGATGTGGAAGTTTCAAATTTCAATATTTTATTCAGAATATAACATAGATTCAAGATTCAAGATTCAAGAGTTTTATTTGTCACATACACAGTTATATACAGAATATACAACCGGCAGTGAAATGTAAACAGTTCCGCTCCATGACCAGTACAAATTCACAGTTAAAAACACAAGGAGGAAATTATAATAGAAATAGGATAAAAAAGTACTATCTATATATATATCTGTACTATATATATATATATATATATATATATATATATATATATATATATATATATATATATATATATATAGAATTATAAATAATCAAGTCAAGTAGAAGAAAAAAAAGTAAAAAATAAGAATAAAGAAGTGGAATAAGTGAGGTAAACTGTGCAGTGAGTAAACTGTAGACTTATAAATATGTGGTTAACAAAAGTATAAAGAGTATAATGTGCAAACAGGTTTATAACAGGTTGTTACACGGTAACAACGAGAACAGAAAGTGCAGTGCAATATCAGTATGTTTATCCTGAAGTGAAGTCACGTGGTGTTAAGTGACTGAGTTCAGGAGTCTGATGGCCTGGGGGAAGAAGCTCCTCCTGAGTCTCTCAGTTTTGGCCATCAGGCTTCGGAAGCGCTTACCAGATGGCAGCAGCGTGAAATGAGGGTTTGCAGGGTGATTAGAGTCCTTGATGATCTTAGTAGCTCTGCCTTTGCAGTGCTTGGTGTAGACGTCCTGCAGAGACGGGAGAGCTGACCCTGAGATACGCTCGGATAAGCGCACGACTCTTTGCAGGGCTTTGCAGTCATCACTGGTGCTGTTCCCATACCACGCTGTGATGCACTGAGTTAATACACTTTCTATCGCCCCTAAATAGAAAGTTTTCAGGATAGCTGGTGAAACCCTGAATTTCCTCAGCTGGCGCAGGTGGTACAGTCTTTGCCTGGCTTTTTTCACCTGTGTCTGAATGTGAGCAGTCCAGGTCAGGTCCTCGGAGATGTTTACACCCAGGTACTTGAAGCTGCTCACTCTCTCTACTGGTGACCCGCTGATCAGGAGGGGGGAGTATGTCCGTTGCTGTCTCTTCCTGAAGTCCACAATCATTTCTTTGGTCTTGCCAACATTCAGAGAGAGACAGTTGTCCTGGCACCATGATGTTAGATGCTCCACCTCGTCCAAGTATGCCGTCTCATTGTTGTTGGAAATGAGGCCCAGGACAACAGTATCATCAGCAAATTTGATGATAGAGGTGGAGCTGTGTGTGGACAAAGAGTCATGCATGTAGAGCGAGTAGAGCAGGGGGCTCAGGACACAGCCCTGTGGAGCTCCCACACTCAGGGAGATGGAGGTGGAGGTGGACTGGCCTATTCTCACCACCTGAGGCCTGCCAGTGAGGAAGTCCTCAATCCAGTGGCAGAGAGAAGGATTCAGGCCGAGATCCAGGAGTTTGGAGGTTAGCTTGGTGGGAACTATGGTGTTAAAGGCTGAGCTATAGTCAATAAATAGCAGCCTTACGTAGTTCCCACTTTGCTGTCGATGTGAGTGAGGGAGGAGTGGAGGACATGAGAGATGGGATCTATTGGGACGATAGGCAAACTGAAGAGGGTCCAAAGTGTCAGGAATGAAGGCGCAAATGGTGTTTTTAATGAGTCTCTCAAAGACCTTCATGACTATAGATGTGAGAGCCACTGGACGATAGTCATTTAGGCAAGAGGGTTTACTGTTCTTAGGGACAGGGATGATGGTGTATTTTTTGAAGGAGGTGGGGACCACAGATGTAGCGAGGGACTCATTAAAGATAGATGTAAACAACCCGGCGAGCTGATCAGCACAGGACCGCAGAACACGGCCTGAAATACCATCCGGCCCGGCAGCTTTCCTGACGTCCACACGCTTGAGTGCTCTCCAAACTTCATCCTCCGAGACAGAGATCACGTGGTTGTTGCTGCTCTGAGTAATTCCCTCTGACACTCCACTTGGCGGAGTCGCGTTGCCGCGGTTACAGTCAAAGCGGCGTAGAAAGAGTTTAACTCATTCACAAGCGACGGATCAGCGCTCACCTCTGCAGAGGACTTAGATCCAAACGAGCAGATGGACCTCAGACCCTGCCACATGCGCCGCAAGTCATTGAGTTGGAAATGAGACTCCACTCGGTCTTTGTAACGGAGTTTTGCGGCTTTAACTGCTCGTCTGAGAGCATAGCAGGACGATCTGTATTCATTCATATTCCCCGATAGGAGACCGGCGTTGTAAGCGGCAGTGCGTGTGTTCACTGCAGCGCAGATTGAATTGTGCACCCATGGTTTCTGATTTGAGAAGGACGTTATTGTTATTGTTTGCGTGGCTTGCTCTGTAAGCGTGTTGATGAAGCAAAGTGCCACATCCGTGAACTCGCTTACGTCAGCTGAACTCGCTCGGAACATGTCCCAATCCACATCATCCAGAGCTGCCTGTAGCGCGGTCTCTGAGTGGGGGCAACCAACGCTTAACTTCCCGCCTCACCGGGGGTTCCTGAACCCCCTTTGTTTGTATTCGGGAGTGAGGAAAATGGCATGATCCGATTTGCCAAACGCTGGAAGTGACCGCTTAAATGACATATCAAATGTTTAAACTGAGAAAATGTATAATTTTAAGGGAAAAATAAGTTGATTTTAAATTTCACTGCGTGATTTACTCTATTATTTAATTTAATATAGTTAATAAATATCATAAATAATAATTAATTTATAACACTTTGTTAAAACTGTAGTTTGTCCTGGTGTGAAGCAACCAAATGCATCGAGACAAGAGCCGACAGCAGCCACGGATCCAACAGGTGACTGATGACATTAATACAAATCAAAACTGACATGCAGAAATAATAGTAGGACACGATTACTGTGTGACTTCTGTGTAGCACAGCAGAGTCTCTTCCCAAAACATGAACGTCAATGCTAATTATTCACATGAACATCAGGAGCGTTTCATGTTAATCGCTCAGCTGTAATCCGTTGCTAGTGTTGTCATGATGCCAAAATTATGACTTTGACGCGATGCCAGGCTAAAATACTTCGATACCGATATTGACACAGCAAAAAGGAAAAACGCCAAAATCATTGAATAATATGAGTGAATTTACAATTCATCGTTTTATAAAGCATATAAAAACATACAAAAAAACTCACTTGGCCAGTTCCTGTCCTGCTTTTTGACCAGTCCCTCCTCTTTATTTAATAATAATAATAATAATAATAACAATTATTATTATTATTATTATTAATATCATACTTCCGCCTGTCCCGCAGGCCCAAGTTCAGACTTACCAAGTTTTCCTGAGGAGACAGTTATCAGTTATTCAGTTTCATGTTTAACAGTTTGTGAATGACTCATAATTGTATCCTAATTTGTCACATATACTGTGGCCTGTTGCACAAAGCTGGTTTAAGTTGCTACCCAGGTAAGTTCAAGATTAGTTTGAGCAAACTCTGGTTTTTCAGGCTCAAGAAGGTGGATTGGTTTTTAGCAGTGTTCATCATCATGGTAACTTACACTACACCGACTAACCTGCTCTGGAGCAGGTTTTATTCTGGGTTAGAGATCGCAAACCCAAACTGAACCAATCAGCTGCAAGTAAAGATGTAATAAAGCCACACCCCTGTATCTCTCATTCTAAATTAAAGCAGTTTATAGTGAAAAACTTTAGAGACAAACTTGCTCATCTTTTGGTGCTAATTATTTATTATATTTATATTATATGAATTGTAATTACTTTGAATTCATATATTCATATAATTATTATATTAATTGACAAGTAGTCAGATATTAATATAAATATAATACATGCATTCATACTTCTTTTAAACAATGTGTATTAATTTGAGCTCTTTGTGAACCTATAATTATTAGGCATATTTCTTTGATTCACATCATGCATTGATATACTTTCAGCTGCCCTCTCAAACTGTCGCTGCAGCAGCAGTGCTTATTCCTGCCTTGTAAACGCATTTAATTTCATGATCATTTTCAGAACGATCTCTCAATCTTCAGAAGAGACGTGAATCAAATGGACACTGTGGCTGTTTGCCGCACGTGTCACACTGTCAGGTGCACGCGCTTCAGAGTTAATCGCAAACTCTGGATTAAACCTGAGTTGACAGAGAATGTTTATACCAAGTTTTGAGAGACCGTTGCACTTGATGTAAACCAGGGGCCCGTTTCAGAAAGGAGGTTAAGTGAAAACTCTGAGTATGTTAACCCTGAAATGAGGGGAACTCTGGGTTTTCCGTTTCAGAATGGGAGGTATGTTAAACCAGAGAAAGCAGGGTAAATCAAGCCCGTTTCTGAAAGAGAGGCAACTTATACTCAGAGTCAGTTGCCAGGGTAACTTACTCTGTGAACCTAACCTGGTTGGGAGCAGGTTTTCTTCAGTAAACCCAGAGTTTCTTTCGGTCTCCTCCCCCCTTTTTAAAGCGCCAGCAGTGTTTAAATACTTAATTTATTAATTCATGCTGCACAAATGCTTTACATACTGAGTATTTTGTACAATTATTACATTATTAAGTACAAGAAAAAAAAGAAAAAAAATAGGTAACACTTTAGAATAATGGTCATTAGTTAACATGAACTAATAATGAACTGCACTTATAAAGCATTTACTAATCTTTGTTAATGTCAATTTAACATTTACTAATACATTATTTTAATCTTGTTAACATTAGTTAATGCACTGTGAACTAACATGTACAAACCATGAACAGCTGTATTTTTAATGACTAACGTTAACAAAGATGAACAGATACAGTAAAAATGTACTGTTCTTCATGGTTAGTTCATGTTAGTTAATACATCAACTAATGTTAACTACTGACCATTATTCTAAAGTGTTACCAAAAAGTAAAATGATCTGCCAGTGGGGTAAGAAAAATAATCCTAATGCAAACGGAAACCAGATTTTTTCTTACCTCACTGGCAGATCATTTGCAAAATAATACATTTATGTCATTAAGTAATTTTTCTTATGTAGAAATAGTAGATAGTAGAAGTAGATATTTTGACTAGAAACAAGAAGAAAAAATACAAAGTAAGAAAAGCATTCTTTGCAGTGCAGGTTCATTCATTCATGCATATTTTCATCATGAGGACACGGTCAAAGTGACAAAAATTGCATGTCCTTTTATACAGGATCCTGATATTCACTTGATAAACGTAGAAGTAACCTAATAATTAGAATTTCCTTGAGGATTTCCTGTGGTTGGATGCACTGATGACACGCATATTCCCATCATCACACTTTCTGAAAACTGATTAGCCTACTGTATGGAATGGAAGGATGTCAGATGGATGGGTAGTCCGTGATATAGCTGTTAAATTAATACAAATTATTCACAGTTTTATGGTCATCTTTATTTCCTACAAAAACTTCAATATTATTCTTCTTCTTCATCTCCTCTTCATGTCAGGGCTGGTGTTTTGCGTGCCTCTTCCTTCTTGCAGTTGGCTGGCCTGAGACGTCAAATGTTAATGTCATTACCCTAATTAATATAATATATTTGAAAATGTAGTTTATTCCTGTGATGTAAATCTGAATTTTGAGCATCATTACTGCAGTCTTCAGTGTCACATGATCCTGCAGAAATCATTCTAATATGAGGATTTGATGCTCAAGAAACATTTATGATTATTATCAGTGCTGAAAACATTTTTTTAGGATTAGGATAATGTCATTAACTTTATGTTCACTGTCTGTGAGCTTAGGTAACACAGTCGATCAGTTTGAGGCAGTAACTTATTACAAAGCACAAACACTTGGGTAGATGAAAAATTAATACAAGGCTTTATTTATCTATTCTAATACACACAAGCTAATCTAACAAAAGCACACACACACGCGTACACATTCATACAGTTTCAGGGAGATGTGATATTGTTAATGGAAGGAGTGAAGTCCCAAATGTCTAGCTTCAGACGCTTTCCTCAGCCGCCACCTATGAGAATCAGTACACTAGCAATTCAATCTTAGCTTGTCTGCTAGACAAGATTTCACCAGCTCAACCAGAATGAAGCGTTATGTACTTGCGTTTGGGATGCTCCTGGGAGTGCGGCCTTTCTCTTGATGAAGTTGCTGCGGTGCTGATTGGTTGGCGGGCAGATGATGTTGCATTCGAGGGACAACGCTCTGGTTCATTGAATGGATGGATGGCTTCGCCGGAGGACACCTCGTGTGCCGCTTTCTGGTCGCTTGAGTTGAGTGTTGGTGTTGCTATGCAACAGACTTTTTCTGCGTCTCGGTGAGCATCCGCTGTATGCGTTTCCTTAAGGAGGTTTTCTTTGGCGAGGTTCAAACGGAGTTGAATGAAGTTTCTGGATGAGCTCTTGGTAGCTTTAAGTGCAGTGATACGTGTAGGCAGATGGAAGACAAGGCTCACATGAATCACAGCAGCAGCAAGATAGTTAAAACAAGAAGCCTACGAAGTCCTGTTGGTCCTTTGATTATGGAGTCTGTCCCCGAAAGTGTCTCGGGCCAATCAGATATTGTGGTGGGCGTTTTCCCCACCCACTTCTCCTGTTCATGCATATGTAAGAATGGATTTCACCTGAGAGCAAACTCAAGAGATCTAAGCTGCACTAAGACAATAAAACTTCACTCATCTGAATAAGAAAAAACAAGACTCAATCTTATCTCCTCCCCTGCCGAGTTCTGACCCTCTCACTCTTCCTGCCTCGGAGACCACACAATCATGCAAATCTCACAGATACTGCCACAAGGTGTTTCTTTGACTTTTGGTGTTTCTGGTAAACAGGTTTCATTCCCACATCAGAGGAACAGGTCATAATAAAGACAACAGAGCTTGTTCCCCTGGTGTCGGAGATGCTCATAAAGATCTTTTTATAAACATTTGCTGTCATCCCCAAAGCTAGGTGTGACCATTTGGTCACGAGAAAGTTTCAACCAAAAGCTGCATAAATATTTGGGTGCTAAATGTTTATTGTTCTTTTGTTCTGGTTGAGTATTTAAAGGGAATGGGAGACCAC
The DNA here is from genome assembly GCA_018749465.1 of Paracanthobrama guichenoti. NCBI lineage: Eukaryota > Metazoa > Chordata > Actinopteri > Cypriniformes > Gobionidae > Paracanthobrama > Paracanthobrama guichenoti. The sequence continues at coordinate 22,242,686 of CM031945.1, read as the reverse complement.
TCATGGAAGCATCTGTAATCAGAACTTCCCACACTGTTGAAGTGTGTCTCTATTGCCAGGTAACAATGACTCTTGGAAACTATTTTTTATGTTTTTTAGAATGATGTTTTATATTGTATGCTGATCAGTTGTGTATTATGGATTCTTTCTAAATTCTTTTATTTGATATGTTTACCTGGCTATAATAAACATTAATCTTGATTTATCTTGTATAAGTCTAAATTCCTTTATTTAAGTAGTGTCGTATGCAGAGTTTTGTAGGAGTTTCCGTAAATCTTTCTGTCAGGGCAGATTCATACCGAGGACCCCATGACCGGAGCATGGCGCTAAGCATGAGGGGCAATCTGATTTCTGGCTGTCACTGGTATTAACAAGTTACAGCTCTCGTGACTATTACTAAAATGACACTTTCTGTTATGAGTAAGCATGTGCGACTCACTTAAAGGTAAAATAGTTCACTCTGTAATCCTCTGTAATCTCAGAACTGACTAATTTGCGTCCGTGAGGTAATGTAATTATAATCGCGAGCATTATCCTCTGAGCGACTCCGGGTCCCATGGAGGAACGAATATTTGCAATTAAGAGATACTAAGAAAATCAATGATCTAAATTAAATCACAACTAAACTTATGATCAGCTGTTAAATTACAAATGCAACAAAATTACAAATAATTGAGTCAGATAAAATTATTCATGGAGTCAGATTTTTGAATTGGATCTTCACATTTTAATAAATTAAAGTGATTTTTCTAGAAGCGCCAGAAAAGACATACACGCAGAAGTCCTTCGACCAGCTGCTGGATTCCTACGTTGGGCCAATCAGCTGGACCTTACAAAGTGGTGACTGCCCTCCGTGATCTCCCAGTCTCAGGAGAGTGACGTCTTTTTGGCGCGACAATTCAGATCCAAGCCGAGTGAGCATGAGGTTTGAGGTTCTACTTTTCTGCCTACAAATGTCCTGGTAAGTTCATTTTTGTTTACCTTTTAGAAAGTGTTGAGGGAAAACCTAGGCACACCCAATATAAACACATTTGTAGAACGGGTCGGTATACCCACATTAGACCGTAGACCGTAGAAATCCGGTGGTGTTTAAGATTATTAGAAAACAACATGGCTTGTCAGGGAAATGGTAGTTCGAGTGTAGATAAGGAGGTAATGGACACTCTTGGAGTACAAATTAAAGATCTTCTCTTTCGCTTGCGTAACAAGGGAGTAGATTTTGAGTGGAGCAATGATCAAATTTTAGCCTGGTATAATACAGAGGGCCGAAAATTAGAAACTAAAGCTCCTTTTAAGAAAATTCTGGTCGCGATCGTCTATATGCTACGTCGAAACGATTTGACAACTATTACAGAAAACGAATGCATAATAGCAAACATAAAAGAGCTAGAAACGCAGCGATCAGACGAGCTAAAAAAGCTAAGAGCACAGGTCGAAGCATCTGTATATGATAAACAAACTTGGGCAAGACAGGGCAACGCGATGGAATCGAAAATGAAAAAGCTTGAAAAGAAGCTTCGATTAGATAAAGAATACACATCTGCGCTCGAAGAATGTTGCGAATCAGCAGGATTTCCTGTATCTGCGGTAAAAGTCGCAGCGATAAACAGTAAATTTGGTAGCGAGATATATAGCGACAGCGATGATGACATTGCAGCTCTATCAAGCAGTATGCAAGGCCATCTGGACCTGAGAGAGCGTGAGTTTTCCCTAGAAACCGTGAATGAGGAAAATAGGCCCGAAAAGCCGAAACAACATAGTCCCATAATGACTCGAATTAAATCAGGCTCGGTTCACCGAAAACCAGTGAAAATAGCTGTGCTTAAAACAATGAAAAATGCTGATGATGAAGTCACTACCATTAGCCGCCCTTTAACTTGCGAAGAATGCACCAAACACAAAGAAGTTGTGGGAATGATGCCCTGAAAAGGCCCGTTCCAACCCTACTGGGACAACTTAATGTTACAGGCATCAGTGTACAAATTAGAGATCAGGGATGTTTGGCAAGTAGCCCTCCTTACTATTCCAGACGAGCTAAAACCAAAAATGCCCCGTGAATTGAGAAGTGGAGAAATTGTAGTCAAACAGGAAGATGAGGACGAAAACGATGTGTATGAAAGATTGAGGGGGACTCTATTAGAGTTAAGGGGACCAACACACGCTGAGTGGAGTAGAATTTTAGAAATAAAACAGGCAAATAAAGAACCATTTGAAATTTATGCTGAGCGCCTATGGGTGACCTACAAAGAGCATTCAGGGTTAGAAGATGCACAGCGCGATCAGGAAGTTTTACTACAACTCCTGAAAAATAACGCCGGTTCCCATATACAGCAGGCATTAGCTCACGGAGCCGATCCACCAGAGAATACCTACCGGTCATTGGTGGATTGGGCTTCCAAAATAGAGGCCAGACTAAAACAAAACAAAGCTCGTTCCATTGCAACAACACAATGGTTGGCCGAAGGAAAAGGTGTTGGAGATCCTAATCCTAAACCTCAGATACCGCCTCGTTGTAAGTATTGCAAGAAAATCAATCATACCGTTCAGAACTGTCTTAGATTGAAACGCGTGCAAAACAATCAAACCATGCATTCTAAAAATGACAGTGACATTCTCAGGCGTTTAGGGAATTTGATTGCAGGGAAGGATAATTCAGAAAACAGCTTAAAGCAAACTGAAGAAAAAACAACGAGCCAAGAGAGCCCGTATAATAAATTGCAGACAGAGCTCGCAGCCCTGTTAGCGAAATTTAGCGAACCCCAATAGGGGTGCGTGGCCTCCGCCGCTATAGGAAGCGTTGTCACCAGCGGTAACCGCATCAAAATACGAGCTAATCTTGGAGGCCGGTTAGTTAATATTCTCGTTGATTCTGGAGCCGCCTGCTCTTGTACGAACCTTCCGGTACCCCTAAGTACGAGAACAATTCAAATTAAAGGTATAGGCGATACTTTGATGACCGCAACACAAACAAAACCAGTGAGACTCGATTTGGGCATGGTAGTGCTAACAGAACATTTCTGGTATTTACCAGAGAATAGTGAAGGAACTGTGCTGGGAATGGACATTATGAGAAAGCATGGATTTGTCATTCATTGCTTTGAAAAACAAATTGAACTACAAACAAATAAAACCACAAAGAGATGCTTGCCTAAAGGCAATGCAAGCATTATGTCCATCTCCAGTTCAGATCCAATTCAACTTCTCATCAGCAAACACAGCAATGTTTGGGCTGATCATGAACACGACTGCGGCCTTGTTGACTTTGAGGTATGCATCGAGGAGAGCCCCTCCCGCAAAAAGCAATACCGCATCAAGCCAGAGGCGGAGGTCGCTGTTCATGAGATAGTACAACAGCTTGAGAAAAGAGGAATAGTTCGCGATGCAGTTCAACCACAAACTCCCGTGTCTGCCAGTGCCAAAACCTAATGGTAAATGGCGTCTGTGCATTGATTATCAGCGTCTCAACAAAGTTTTACCTAAAGCGACACCAATAGTAGCAAATCCAGCTACTATTTTATCACAAGTCTCAACCAATGCTTCGTGGTTCACAGTGCTTGACATCAAAAATGGTTTCTGGTCTCTTAAAGTTAAACGAGAAGACCAATGGAAACTAGCATTTACTGTAAACCAAATGCAGTATACATGGGAACGAATGCCACAGGGCCTTCACAACAGCCCAGCTATTTTTCACAGAGCTGTGGCAGATGTGCTCAGTCCCTTACTAGGGAATGGCAAGGTCGTTCACTATGTAGACGACATTCTGATAGCTACAGAAGAACCACTTAAGAACCACTTGCAGCTGGTTGATGACGTTTTGCATAGGTTGGGTGATGCAGGCTTTAAAATGAACAAAGAAAAAGCCCAAATTGCACTAAAAGAGGTACACTATTTAGGGTACACTCTGACGCAAAGCCACAGAGCCTTAACAGACGATAGAAAGAAATGCATTGCCGAACTGCCTCAACCTCATACTTTAAACTCGCTGCAAAAAGTATTAGGAACAGCAAACTATCTTCGAGAGTTTATCCCTGATTTTGCAAACACCGCTGCGCCGATGTATTCTCTTCTAAAAGGAAAAACAAAACCAAATGAGGTCCTTGAATGGACTGACGAACACGAACAAGCTTTTAGCGATTTGAAACAGCGTTTGTGCTCCGCGCCTGCCCTGGGACTGCCCAACGTATCCAAAGCTTTCCACATTCAGGTAGACACGCATGAAATAACATTAAGCGGAGTCTTAGCTCAGGAACATGGGGGAAGACTGCGTCCAATCGCGTATTACAGCCGTAAGAAATCTCTGGTCGAGCAAGGATTCGACCCATGTACACAGCATGTGCTAGCGGTGCATTGGATGCTAAAAATAACAGAACCCATTGTCGGTTTTCAACCTCTTGTTGTACATACCATGCACACGCCTGTACGAATGCTGCTACAGGGCCGAATAAAGGGAGTTTCCTCCCAACGTTTAGCGAGATGGATAGCAGACATTCAAGCGCGTGAAATTACAATAAAAAACACACGAATTTTGCCGCATCTGCTCGGGGATGTTGAGGGAAATCCACACACATGTCAGCCTGTCAAAGAGGCACAAAGCCTTGTGCATGACCAGCCATTACCAGGACAAGCACCTGTGTACATAGATGGTTCCCAATTCTGTCAGAATGGTCATTTTTATGCTGGATGTGCTGTGTGGGCTCCCCATCTTCCCGAAACGGATGCGAGACAACAAAAGTTGTTTAAATGACCATCTAGCATATCCGCGCAAGAAGCCGAACTCATTGCATTGCTAGAAGCGATTAAGGCACACCCTGAACCGCTTTGCGTGTATACAGACAGTCGGTATGCGTTTGGCGTTGTAACTGATTTTATGGCCCAATGGCAGTTGCGAAAATTCCTCACCTCCGCCGGAACGCCTATAAAACATTTCAGCACTATAACGTCAATATGGCAAGCAATACAAGCGCGAGAAACCCCCATGTCTGTTGTGAAAGTGCGCGCACACATCAACAAAAACCCTGATGTGCATGAGGGAAACAATAACGTTGTTGACCAATTGGCTAAGCTGGCCGCAGTAAACGGCGACCAGTGGGGAAAGAGACACCCTCTGCTTCTGTGGCAAGTGCTGTCCAAGTCACCCCATTGACCTCAAACAGTATCAACAAGATCTGTGGGTCTCTAATGGAGAGCTTGTACCGCGCCTGAAGCAGGATCAGATGGTGAATGTAATTGAAGGCATAGTAATTTGAGATGGAAAATTTGTCGCTCCAGAAGCTCTCCAAAACCAATAATCAAATTATACCATGAGTATGCGCATGTATCGGCGACAAGAACCACGCAGTTGATAAAAAATCAGTTTTGGTGGCAGGGAATGACAGCTGACATTGAAAGATGGTGCAACACCTGCGTGGTGTGTGCTACCATCAACCAAGGAAAACACGGCCGAACAAACCTACGTAGGCCAGAACCACCGAAAGGACCCTGGGAGTCCTTACAAATGGATTTTATTGGTCCACTATCCAGTGCCAAAGGGGGGTATCGATATTGCCTTGTGATAATTGATAAATTCTCAAAATGGGTTGAAGCAATTCCCACTCGGAATAACACGGCAAATACTGTGGCACGTGTGATGGCGAACCAAATCATCCCTCTTTGGGGGGCACCAATTCAAATTGAATCCGATCAGGGAACTCATTTTACTGGACAAGTGATGAAAAACATGTGCAAAATGCTAAACATCAAGCAAAGATTCCATATTCCATATAGGCCACAAAGTTCAGGGAATGTTGAACGATCTAACCGCACCATAAAAGAAAATATTGCAAAACAGATAGCACAACACCAAAACAGGTGGATTGATGCCTTACCCACAGTTCTGACTGTGTTGTGAGCAACCCCATCAAAAGCTACAGGCATTAGCCCATATGAGCTTATGACTGGAAGGGTGATGAAGTTGCCCATTGATCCAGAAATTTCCCCAGCAGACCTGGGGCCTCTCATGCTTGCAACTCAGCAAACTGTGTTGGTGAAACTGCAAGAAAGATTGAAGGTGCTGCACACACAGGCTGTACTGAAACAACAACAGTCAGACCTGTCAAATGATGCGCAATTTAACCCAATCTCTGAAACAAAATTTTCAGAAGGAGATGTGGTTATGGTACGCGTCTTTGTGAAACAAAATGCATTTTCCCCTAGATGGCACGGGCCCTATGAAATTAACGCTGTTTGTAACAGTTGTGTGGCCGTGAAAATCAGAGGAAAATTGAAATGGTACCACATGTCCCAGTGTAAACCATTCAAAGGTTCAGTGAGTTAAATATGATCTTCTTTCTTCTCAGGAGGATCACTGCAATTCCATGGAGGCCGGATGCCAGGGTGGTATCCGGACCAACCTGCATCGAATTGGGACAACGCATCACACTCACACACACCCTAGGATGCGAGAGATGGGTATGGAAATATACCAAGGGACCATTCACATCTTACACTCCAATTACATACAAAGAAATAGTCACATGGCCCCGGATTAGCACCGAACCAAATTGCACCACAAAAATCTGCTGTAATACAGGTTCTACCCATCTCCCATACCAAAACCTTACCGGATACACACATGCACCACAAGTTCACCATAATCTTACGGCCTGGGATCAACTTAAAATGTACCCAGATTCAGAAATTGGTAGGATGTACACATTTTATGAGAAGAAGAACAATTATGGCACAGATCCAAAAAATTTTACTTCATTAAAGATCTTGAATCTACAACATATAGGTGCACACACACAAACACATAACCATACACATTTAAAGTTTACTGAGTTTCTTTTGATCTAACAAAGAGGGCATCTAATAACAATGTAAAAACATTTGTTTGGACTAGTCGGAAAGAAGGAACATACTGTGTGGGAAAATGTGAAGCAAATAGGGACAATTTTACTAGCCCTCACAATTGCTCATGGACTTTACACCATTGCTTTAATTTGACTACCTGTGGATACGAGAAACCCACACAGTGTCCAAAATTACATCCCACCCCTCCAGGTGGTCTGATCAAAGGAAATGTAAATAAGACATTGCTTCATGATGTCAACCTTGTGATAACACATGTGACGTATAACATCTCTAATATTTTGTCTGCTTATGTAAAACACTGTAACATTAATGACAAAACATACACATGGCTACAGTCACGCGTCGATGATTTAGTTTCTGATTACAAAAATAGACTTGCAGTCCAAATTCCACCTGCTCGTACTAAAACGAGACCTGCTTGGAAATATAGCAGGCCTTTTGGTTCAGTCAATTCTATATCCAACACCTACAAAATAACAGGTCAATCTCAATTTTCAACATGGTTGGCAAATCAGGTGGCCACTGGTTTCCAACACATCACTAATAGTAACGAGAATATTATCAAAGCGGTCAGATCCGAGCGCAGGCGCTTCTGATGACCAGCCAGACAATTTTCAATCAGACCCGTACCATCGAGCATGACTTAGCCTGTAGGTTGTATGCACAAGATTTGTTTGCTGCAGCAAGACAGGAGATTTTAGATCTTCGTCTCCATAAAACACCTAGGCATGTTTTAATTGATCTTATTGAAATTTTAGACCTGCATAGATGGCTTGCATCAGAGAAAATGAAGAACATTAATTACTCTGAATTATTATCAACGTTAATGATGTATACTGAAATGAATGTACTGGCTGTATTGGGTTCTTTGCCACTTTCCCTTTAATCCACCCAGATCAGGTTTACCTAGATTCCACCGCCATACGCTCTATTGGTGTTGTAGTAAAGGATCAGATCATTAAATGGGACCATCTTACGGGGTATATGACTTTGAAGGGCACTGAAACCTTGTTTACCACACGCACCTGTTGTCATGAAACATCAAGTTATATTATTTGCACTTGCAACACGTTACAACCTTTTTCTTCTAATGACTCTAAGCTGGTTAACGTCCAGTCATTGCATGGTCATTCTGATGCTGTTCAAGTGTCTCACACACAGTGGTGCGTCGTCAGCAAGATGAATTCCTTCACCTACGGAGGTCTGACCTGCTCTGCAAACCACACCTTCTGTTTAGAAGTGAAAGAGGACTTTACGATGGGTCAGATAAACATCCTGGGAAGGGTGCCCATGGACTCAGACATTTCTCCCTGGTGGGAGGACACTTTCTATGAACAAAGCACACAGGACTTGGTAAAAACAATGGACTTTGTACAAGAAATTATCTTGCAGACGGAATACCATCTCAACCAAGCACAAGTGGAAGCAAATCTGGTGAAAAAGACTGCAGAGATCCTGTCCAGTTCCTCTACCCGCTCAGCACGTTATGCTTACACATGGTGGGACTGGATGTTCCGTGGATGTGCCATCGCCAGCGTGCTCATCTTCTTCTTCACACTCTGCCAGTGCTGTTACTTTAGATGTCTTCTTCAAACGATGCGCACATCAACCAACATGGCCATCGCACTCAGCCCATTACAGGTACCAGCTCTACGGAAAGTGCAGTTGTAAAGCAAACTTCAAGAAATCCCTGAAGATGGCCCCTCGGAGACTGCTCTGAATCTGCTCCAAGGGACCAAGGGCGGAACTGTAAGAATGGATTTCACCTGAGAGCAAACTCAAGAGATCTAAGCTGCACTAAGACAATAAAACTTCACTCATCTGAATAAGAAAAAAACAAGACTCAATCTTATCTCCTCCCCTGCGAGTTCTGACCCTCTCACTCTTCCTGCCTCGGAGACCACACAATCATGCAAATCTCACAGATACTGCCACAAGGTGTTTCTTTGACTTTTGGTGTTTCTGGTAAATAGGTTTCATTCCCACATCAGAGGAACAGGTCATAATAAAGACAACAGAGCTTGTTCCCCTGGTGTGGGAGATGCTCATAAAGATCTTTTTATAAACATTTGCTGTCATCCCCCAAAGCTAGGTGTGACCATTTGGTCACGAGAAAAGTTTCAACCAAAAGCTGCATAAATATTTGGGTGCTAAATGTTTATTGTTCTTTTGTTCTGGTTGAGTATTTAAAGGGAATGGGGAGACCACTCATGGAAGCATCTGTAACCAGAACTTCCCACGCTGTTGAAGTGTGTCTCTATTGCCAGGTAACAATGACTCTTGGAAACTATTTTTTATGTTTTTTAGAATGATGTTTTATATTGTATGCTGATCAGTTGTGTATTATGGATTCTTTCTAAATTCTTTTATTTGATATGTTTACCTGGCTATAATAAACATTAATCTTGATTTATCTTGTATAAGTCTAAATTCCTTTATTTAAGTAGTGTCGTATCATGGAGTTTTGTAGGAGTTTCCGTAAATCTTTCTGTCAGGGCAGATTCATACCGAGGACCCCATGACCGGAGCATGGCGCTAAGCATGAGGGGCAATCTGATTTCTGGCTGTCACTGGTATTAACAAGTTACAGCTCTCGTGACTATTACTAAAATGACACTTTCTGTTATGAGTAAGCATGTGCGACTCACTTAAAGGTAAAATAGTTCACTCTGTAATCCTCTGTAATCTCAGAACTGACTAATTTGCGTCCGTGAGGTAATGTAATTATAATCGCGAGCATTATCCTCTGAGCGACTCCAGGTCCCATGGAGGAACGAATATTTGCAATTAAGAGATACTAAGAAAATCAATGATCTAAATTAAATCACAACTAAACTTATGATCAGCTGTTAAATTACAAATGCAACAAAATTACAAATAATTGAGTCAGATAAAATTATTCATGGAGTCAGATTTTTGAATTGGATCTTCACATTTTAATAAATTAAAGTGATTTTTCTAGAAGCGCCAGAAAAGACATACACGCAGAAGTCCTTCGACCAGCTGCTGGATTCCTACGTTGGGCCAATCAGCTGGACCTTACACATATCATTAGTATAATGTCATCCACATCGCGTGCTGGTATTCTTTGTGAGTTTGGTTAAATGTTTTTAAGAAACCAACTTCCATAGTGTGACTATGGTGCATTTTACACAAATTTACCTTGCATCAAAATGATGGAAATCATTTATCCATCACACCGATATCAGACAGTATACTATTCCCATGTTTGGAGTAGTAGATAATAAAGATTCGTACGTGGTAAATGTCTGTCATACAGAAAACTACACAGGTTATATAAATACATAATATTTCGATATATGTCTTAAAGCATTTTCTGGTGGTTCCTCCTTATGCCTAACTAAAGAAACATGCAAATCGTCGGCAATAAATGCTTGACACACCTAGAAAACGCCATAGGTTATATACACGTACATACTACATATAATATGTGCCAAGTTCCGGTTGTGGATTAATTCATATTATTGAATCTGAGGTTTAATTTAGTCCTCGTGTCTGCATTGGTGTGAGGTGTTTGTGTGAGGTTCAAAGAGTCTCTGGAATTTTTTATTACCTTTCTATTAAGATTTTTCCATACTTTTCAACCTCCTTATAGGTGTCAAAATCACAGTTTTTGCCTTGTCGCACACACAGATTTTTTAACTTCAACAATGAAAATACAGTTTAAAAATATGACTTATCTGGTAACTATTAATGCACCTGAATTAAGCACTAGTAAAATCATTAAAATACATTATAGTATTTAATGTGAGACCACAATCAATATTATTTTTATACAAAATATAGCTGTCGCACAGTATTAGTGTAATTTCCACTACAACACTGTAATGTCCATTTAAATAGTTTGTATAAAAGATTTTTTAGGTGGTTTTTATGGAAATATTAAGTGACATCATGGCACATGTTGGACATAAATGCTAAGTATTAATTCAAAGCTATCAGTGAAGCGATTAGCGATTAGCATTTCCACCACATTTTGTCATTTCCACCACAGAGGGCAGTGTGGTGGAAATGACATTTATGATTACGAAGTACAATTGATATGGATTGTGAGAGTATATTTGTGTAATAATTTTTCTATTATAATATATTACAATTTTATTTTTTTATATTTATCTATATTCCTGTTAATTCATTGTCATTTCCATAACATCATTTCCATCACATATTTTTAAAAAATACTTTAAAGGTTCTCATCACACATTAAAAATGTATCCACAGTTTTTGAGATCATGCTCTACTTAATATAAAACTTTAAGTGGTTTATTTTCTAATAAGCTCTTACACGAACCAATATTAACTTTCAGAGTGTGACAAATGTATAATTATTGTACATTGTGGACAAACTGGTAAAGCTAGTTACACAAATTATCTTAGACAATTCTTGAGTGGCATAAGTTATTCTATTTTTAAATAATAGCTGTATATTGAGATGTGGTGGAAATGACATTTGTTCATTGCAGTTCGGAAAAAATGTAAAAGCATTTATCTTGTAATCTAAGCTTGTCCTCTTACAGACCTTAAAACTAGACAAATTATTTAAATGTATGAGACTGTGTTACGTGATGTAAGTTTAACTAACTAACTTACTCTTAAACATACCTGGATATGTCACATAACCTGCTTTCTGGAATACCTCCCTGGTGTCCTCCAAGATTCCTGTTCATTCTGACAACAAAGCACAACACCACATGCTCGTAATCACGACTTCTGAAGTGGTAAATTATCAAATTTCCAATAGCACGTGAAGGCAGCATTAGTCACTTCCCTGCCAGGTAGGGATGGTGCTGAACGAAGCTTCTGAAGCAGTGAGGTTTTTACAACAAACTGCGTTGGTGCTTCGAAGCTTTTGACATAGTGCTCTACTTTGTACACACACAGGCCTTGGGGGTGATTAATAAAAGTGTGACACCTCTCACAGTTCAAAATGCTTAGGCTACATCGCGTCAGTTATGCTTTTGCCGCAAGTCTGGCTAGATATACTTTTTAACATGGTAAATATGGATATTATTCCATACAAACGCATAGCTTCAGAAGGCCTTTATTAACTATTATTTCTGCCAAAACATGGCAATGAAGAACCATTTTTTTGGTACCAAAAAACTAAATTCTTCAAATCAAGAAAATAAAATAAAAAGCACAAGACAATTCACTAAATATTTATTTGACATTATTGAGCTTCAGCTGTTCGGCTGCAGGCAACAGAAGTTTGGCTTTAAGCTTCGGCTGCAGGCCATAGCTGTTTGGCTGCAAAAAACGGCGGTTTGGCTGAAGACAACAGCTGTTCGGCTGCAGGCCATGCCTGTTTGGCTGCAGGTAACGGCTGTTCGGTTGCAGGCTTTGGCAACAGTGGTTTGACTTCAGGCAATGGTGGTTCGGCTTCAGGCCACGGCTGTTCGGCTTCAAGCTTTGGCTGTTCGGCTGCAGGTAACCGCAGTTCAGCTTCAAGCTTTGGCTGTTCGGCTACAGGCAACAGAAGTTTGGCTTTAAGCTTCAGCAGTTTGGTGGCAGGCTTCACTGCAGGCAGTGGCGGTTCGGCTGCAGGCCACAGCTGTTTGGCTGCAGGTAACGGCTGTTCGGTTGCAGGCTTTGGCAACAGCGGTTTGACTTCAGGCCACGGCTGTTCGGCTTCAAGCTTTGGCTGTTCGGCTGCAGGTAACCGCAGTTCAGCTTCAAGCTTTGGCTGTTCGGCTGCAGGTAACCGCAGTTCAGCTTCAAGCTTTGGCTGTTCGGCTACAGGCAACAGAAGTTTGGCTTTAAGCTTCAGCAGTTTGGTGGCAGGGTTCACTGCAGGCAATGGCGGTTCGGCTGCAGGCCACAGCTGTTTGGCTGCAGGTAACGGCTGTTCGGTTGCAGGCTTTGGCAACAGCGGTTTGACTTCAGGCAATGGTGGTTCGGCTTCAGGCTTTAGTTGTTCGGCTGCAGGCTGCAGGCTGTTCGGCTGCAAGCAATGGCTGTTTGGCTTCAAGCTTTAGCTGTTCGGCTGCAGGCAATGGCGGTTCGGCTTCAGGCTTTGGCTGTTCGGCTGCAGACAACAGCAATTTGGCTTTAAGCTTCAGAAGTTTGGTGGCAGGCTTAGGTTGTTCAGCTGCAGGCCACGGCTGTTCAACTGCAGGCAACAGAAGTTTGGCTTTAAGCTTCAGCAGTTTGGTGGCAGGCTTCACTGCAGGCAATGGTGGTTCGGCTGCAGGCCAAGGCTGTTCGGCTGCAGAAAACGGCGGTTCGGCTGAAAACAACAGCTGTTCAGCTGCAGGCCATGCCTGTTTGGCTGCAGGTAACGGCTGTTCGGTTGCAGACTTTGGCAACGGTGGTTTGACTTCAGGCAATGGTGGTTCGGCTTCAGGCTTTGGCTGTTCGGCTGCAGGCAACGGCGGTTCGGCTTCAGGCTTTGGCTGTTCAGCTGCTGGCAACGGCGGTTCGGCTTCAGGCTTTGGCTGTTTGGCTGCAGGCAACAGCGGTTCGGCTTCAGGCTTTGGCTGTTCGGCTGCAGACAACAGCAGTTTGGCTTTAAGCTTCAGCAGTTTGGTGGCAGGCTTAGGTGGTTCGGCTGCAGGCAACAGAGGTTTGGTTTCAGGCTTTGGCTGTTCGGCTGCAGGCTTTGGCTGTTCGGCTTCAAGCTTTGGCTGTTCGGCTGCAGGCAATGGCTGTTCAGATTCAAGCTTTGGCTGTTCGGCTGCAGGCAACAGCAGTTTGGCTTTAAGTTTCACCAGTTTGGTGACAGGCTTAGGTGGTCTGGCTGCAGGCAATGGCTGTTCGGCTTCAAGCGGTTGCCTTGTCATTTCTTACTTATAACAAAAATAGGCCTGGGCCAGCCTGCTGGCGGTGTGGGGACCCGGGGCACTTTGTGGATAGGTGTCCAGTCATGGAAGTAGGAACGCTGGTTCAGGTCCCGGACACCCCACAGGCCACCCTCGATCAAGCAGGGTTATACCAAATACCTGTGAGTACAAAGGGGGGTATTTATCAGACTTTGGATTCAGGTTGCAACCAGACCTCCATTCATCAAAGCCTGATACAGGCGGGGGCATTGGATATGAGCCGTGTGGTTAAGGTGAGGTGTGTGCACGGGGATGTATTGGAATATCCTTTAAGTTCCGTGACCATCCAGTTTAGGGGTCAAAAACATAGTGATGAGGTGGCCGTTAGTCCACACTTCAGACATCCGCTAATTCTGGGAATGAATTGGTCTTTTTTTAATCAATTATTAGGGTGTTTATCCGTGGCTGTCTCCTGGAGAAAAAGGAAGCAGGGAAAGGGGGCGAGCACACAGGCTGGAGAAGCTGATCCGGGACCAATGGATCCTGTCCCAGGGGAACTGAGTGTGCTGGGGAGGCTGAACTTCGCCAGCCGCGATGACTTTTCCCTGGAGCAGTCCCAGAATGAGACGCTGAAAAATGCATTTGATCAGGTCCATTCAATCGACGGCCAGCTTCTGCAACCCGCGTAACTGCCCTCCTACCCTTAGTTTACAATTCTCAAAGACAGGTTGTATCGAGTGACCCAAGACACTCAGACAAAACAGGATACAACCCAATTGTTAGTACCAAAAAGCGGCCAGGATTTTTTTTTTCCAGGTGGCTCACTGTAATCCAATGGCTGGACACTTAGGACAGGCAGTCACATTAAATCGTCTAATGACCCGATTCTTTTGGCTGGGCATTCATGAGAACGTGTGCAGGTGGTGCACATCTTGTCGTGAAATGTCAGCTGGTAAATCCCCTTCGAGAGAATTGGTATGGACCTCATCGGGCCATTGGAACGATCTGCACGGGGACATCGCTTTACATTAGTCCTGGTGGATTATGCAACACGATATCCGGGGGCAGTCGTGCTCTGCAGCATATCAGCGAAGAGTTCCGAATTTCGATTAATCTCCCGAGTGGGAATCCTGAAAGAGATTCTCATGGACCAAGGCACAGCGTTTATGTCACGAACGTTACGCAAGCTGTATTAATTATTGGGCATTAAATCGATTCGCACCAGCGTCAATCACCCACACACATTGAAAACCATGATTTGTAAGTTCGTTAACAAGGACGCTTAAAATTTGGATAAATGGCTGGAACCCCTCTTGTTTGCGGTGCACGAGGTAACGCAAGCCTCCACGGGATTGTCCCCCTTCGAGCTTCTGTACGGATGCCAGCCCCGTGGGGTTTTGGATGTCCTGAAAGAAACTTGGGAGGACAGACCTTTGGCTAGTAAAAATGAAAAAAAAAAAACGTACTGGACCTGAGAACAAAACTCCACACATTGGGGCGGCTCTCGATGGAGAATTTGTTACAGGCCCAGGACAGACAGAGCCGGCTATACAACAGGGGAACTAGACTGCAAGAATTTGTACCGGGAGAGAAAGTGCTTGTATTGCTCCCCACGTCCAGTGGCAAAGTGGCAAGGACCGTTTGAGGTCACACGGCAGCTAGGGGATCTCAATTATGAGGTAATTCGAATGGATAAGAGTGGGGCACGTCAGATTTATCACCTCAGCCTCCTTAAAAATATGGAGAGAAGAGGAGCCAGTGATGTTAGCGATGGCAGTGAGCGGAGAGGAAGGTGCCTCTCGGGCCGGAGTTGAGCGCTAAAAAGTACAATCCCTCACTCTGGCCCGGGGGGAGATCACCTGTTGCACTCACAACTCACTGATGTAGCTAGGTTACAAGCAGAATTTGCAGATGTGTTCTCACCCCTGCCCGGTCGAACTAACCTTATTCAGCACCATATTGAGATGGAGCCGGGAGTGGTAGTCCTCTGTGGCCAGCTGAGATTCTTCGGAACGCCGAGTTGAACAATGGCCAGACGAGTCATCGGCGAAGAAGCAAGAAACACAGCGGGAAACGCGCTGGGGTCCGCAACAGACTGAGAAAAAGGGCATTCAGCCCACCTCTCCCAAGCATCCTGCTCGCAAATGTCCAATCCTTGGAAAATAAGATGGACGATCTCAGAGCCAGGATAAGTTTTCAACGGGACATGAGAGACTGTAACATTTATTGTTTGTCTGAAACATGGCTCACGCCTGCGGTCCCGGACACAGCTGTGACGCCGTCTGAGAACTTCTCTGTTTTTCGGATGGACAGAACAGCTGAAGCCAGTAAATTCAAAGGCGGTGGAGTATGTTTCATGATCAACAAGAAATGGTGCGACTCCAGGAACATTCTCTCGCGGTCCTGCTCGCCTCATCTGGAACATTTAACAATCATTTGCCGCCCACTCTATCTGCCGAGGGAGTTTTCTTCGGTCATCGCCACTGCCGTGTACATTCCACAGGCAGACACAGGGCTGGCTTTATCTGGCCTTCATGATGTTACCAGCGGCTTCATAAACAAACACCCCAATGCTGCTTTCATCGTCGCGGGCGATTTTAACGAAGCAAACCTAAAGAAAGTCTTGCCAAACTTTCACCAGCATGTCTCCTGTCCTACACGAGGAGCAAACACACTGCATCATTGCTACTCTCCGTTTAAGAACGCCTATAAAGCATGGTCACTACCAGCTTTCGGCAAATCGGATCATGCCGCCATTTTCCTCACACCTGAATACAGACAAAGGCTCGTTCGGGAACCCCCGGTGAGGCAGGAAGTTAAGCGCTGGTCCCCCGATTCAGAGACCGCGCTACAGGCAGCTCTGGATGATGTGGATTGGGACATGTTCCGAGCGAGTTCAGCTGACGTCAGCGAGTTCACGGATGTGGCGCTTTGCTTCATCAACACGCTTACAGAGCAAGCCACACAAAGAATAACAATAACGTCCTTCTCAAATCAGAAACCGTGGGTGGACAATTCAATCAAGTGAACACACGCACTGCCGCTTACAACGCCGGTCTCCTAACGGGGAATATGACTGAATACAGATCATCCTGCTATGCTCTCAGACACGCAGTTAAAGCCGCAAAGCTCCTTTATAAGGATCGAGTGGAGTCTCATTTCCAGTTCAACGACTCGCGGCGCATGTGGCTGGGTCTGAGGTCCATCTGCTCTTTTGGATCTAAATCAACTGTAGAGGTGAGCGCTGATCCGTTGCTCGTGAATGAGTTAAACTCTTTCTACGCTCGCTTTGACTGTAACCGCGGCAACGCGACTCCGCCAAGTGGCACGTCAGAGGGAATCACTCAGAGCAGCAACAACCACATGATCTCTGTCTTGGAGGATGAACTTCGGAGGGCACTCAAGCATGTGGATGTCAGGAAAGCTGCCGGGCCGGATGGTATTTCAGGCCGTGTTCTGCGGTCCTGTGCTGATCAGCTCGCCGGGTTGTTTACATCTATCTTTAATGAGTCCCTCGCTACATCTGTGGTCCCCACCTCCTTCAAAAAAATCCACCATCATCCCTGTCCCTAAGAACAGTAAACCCTCTTGCCTAAATGACTATCGCCCAGTGGCTCTCACATCTATAGTCATGAGAGACTCATTAAAAACACCATTTGCTCCTTCATTCCTGACACTTTGGACCCTCTTCAGCTTGCTTATAGTCCCAATAGATCAACTGAAGATGCCATCTCTCATGTCCTCCACTCCTCCCTCACTCACATTGACAGCAAAAGTGGGAACTACGTAAGGCTGCTATTTATTGACTATAGCTCAGCCTTTTACACCATAGTTCCCACCAAGCTAACCTCCAAACTCCTGGATCTCGGCCTGAATTCTTCTCTCTGCCACTGGATTGAAGACTTCCTCACTGGCAGGCCTCAGGTGGTGAGAATTGGCCAGTCCACCTCCACCTCCATCACCCTGAGTGTGGGAGCTCCACAGGGCTGTGTCCTGAGTCCCCTGCTCTACTCTCTCTACACGCATGACTGTTTGTCCACACACAGCTCCACCTCTATCATCAAATTTGCTGATGATACTGTTCTCCTGGGCCTCATTTCCAACAACAATGAGACGGCATACTTGGATGAGGTGGAGCAACTAACATCATGGTGCCAGGACAACTGTCTCTCTCTGAATGTTGGCAAGACCAAAGAACTGATTGTGGACTTCAGGAAGAGACAGCAATGGACATACTCCCCTCTCATGATCAGCAGGTCACCAGTGGAGAGAGTGAGCAGCTTCAAGTACCTGGGTGTAAACATCTCTGAGGACCTGACCTGGACTGCACACATTCAGACACGGGTGAAAAAAGCCAGGCAAAGACTGTACCACCTGCGCCAGCTGAGGAAATTCAGGGTTTCACCAGCTATCCTGGAAACTTTCTATTTAGGGGCGATAGAAAGTGTATTAACTCACATCACATATGGTGCATCACAGCGTGGTATGGGAACAGCACCAGTCATGACTGCAAAGACGTGTAAAGGATGTCTACACCAAACGCTGCAAAGGTAGAGCTAAAATCATCAAGGACTCTAATCACCCTGCAAACCCTCATTTCATGCTGCTGCCACCTGGTAAGCGCTTCCAAAGCCTGATGGCCAAAACTGAGAGACTCAGGAGGAGCTTCTTCCCCCAGACCATCAGACTCCTGAACTCAGTCACTTAACATCACGTGACTTCACTTCAGGATAAACATCGATACACTGACATTGCACTGCACTTTCTGTTCTCGTTGTTACTGTGTAACAACCTGTTATAAACCTGTTTGCACATTATACTCTTATATTTGTATATTTGTTAACCACATATTTATAAGTCTACAGTTTACTCACTGCACAGTTTACTTCACTATTTTATTCCACTTATTTATTCTTATTTTTTACTTTTTTTCTTCTACTTGACTTGATTATTTATAATTCTATATATATATATATATATATATATATATATATATATATATATATATATATATATATATATATATATATATATATATATAGTACTTTTTTATTCTATTTCTATTATAATTTTCTCCTTGTGTTTTTAACTGTGAATTTGCACTGTCCATGGAGCGGACCTGTTTACATTTCACTGCCGGTTGTATATTCTGTATATAACTGTGTATGTGACAAATAAAACTCTTGAATCTTGAATCTTAAGCATTTCTGTAAAAAAAAAAAAAAAAAAAAAAAAAAAGAAAGATATTTAAATGATCGATTAAATTCCTTTGAGTCCTTAAAGTAATTTATTTCCTAAAGTTGCATATCCCTGCTTGTTTTAGAACAAAACTAAATTTTACTTCAAATATTGGCAACAGAGACATAAGTGGTTGTTTCACCAGTGTTTGATTAAAATTAAGTCAATTTATGACAGAAAACATACTGTATGCTGAAGGTCTCACTCACTGGCATCAATGATGAGCGGAGTAGGTTTTACTGCAATAGTCTTATTTTTTTACTTTTTCTTCTACTTGACTTGATTATTTATAATTCTACAGATATATATATATATATATATATATATATATATATATATATATATATATATATATATATATATAAAATACTTTTTTATTCTATTTCTATTATAATTTCCTCCTTGTGTTTTTAACTGTGAATTTGCACTGTCCATGGAGCGGACCTGTTTACATTTCACTGCCGGTTGTATATTCTGTATATAACTGTGTATGTGACAAATAAAACTCTTGAATCTTGAATCTCTTGAATCTTGAATCTGCAGTGGTCAGCGATCACGTGGTTCAAGTCGGAGCTCTCGGAAAAATGAGCACCCAATAAATGAATTAGTTGTCGATTAACAATTAACGATATGTTGTATTCTGAATGTCATTCTGAACTCATTCATTTGTAGAGCACTGCAATATAGTTTTATATAATTAATTTAATAATTATGTTAATAAAAATATAAAATGACCTTTAGATAAACACTGGGCTTAAAAATGTAAGCTGCAAAAGATAACTTTGCACTCATTTCAAAGGGACCTATGACATCCTATGACATGAAATTCATCTAAACTTAAATGATCTCACGGATGAGGCTGTTGTGGTTAACGATTATATTTGCTGCTGTAAATGTGGCACATTCAGATTACTTTGATATAGTTTTTTATTTTTATTTTTATTTATTTTTTACATTTAACTGATCTAAAATCATATTGCAGCAAATGATAACTTCACATTTGAAATTAAACTATGACACTATATCACTACTCACACAGGACTAGTTTTCTAAATGACATTTGAGTTACAGTTCTTATCACCTGACATCTGTGATTTCATGTACTCATTCAGACAGTACTCTTTTCTTTTTCTTTTTTTTTTACAGAGGAGTGTGTGTGTGTTTTCTATACATGAGCTTTACAGAAGGTCATGTGCTGTGTTTGCAAAGATCACGTATGACACATATGTCTTTAAATTAATTATTTACTGATATAATTCAAATTTATTAAAAAAAAAAAAAAAAAATTCACATGATTTTATAAAAGTGGCTGTTTACAATAAACTTCCATAAAATTTAGACACGCATCTTACTCTTACCTGACACTGATATTAAAATCATCTTTGCGGTTTCTGTGATTTGGCTCCATTTATTCATTTTTTAATTAACATTTTTTTATTGGATGCCACACATATTGAAATGAAAGCACGCTTTATGGTGCATAAGATTGGTGAACAAACAGTAGCTAAGGTAGGTCAAAAACACATGAAGAGAAATGTTAGGATAATACAACATCAGCATTCGGACAGTATTCTGCACTCATTTGAAATTGACATTTGACATCACCTGACATGAAATTAATTAATTAAATTTAATTGATCTCATAGATGTGGCTGTTGTGGTTCGTGGTCATAGCAGCACCAACTGCTGCAGTTAATGAGGTGAATTCAAATGACTTTGACATAGTCCTTTTATGTTTTCCCATTTGAAATGCCTATTGCCTGCCGTGCACAGTTAAGCTGATGCCACTGGCTTGGGCCCGTCATCGCTGCTTGCAGCTTTAATTGTCTTTGTTTCCTTCTGTGATCCTGCATAGTGGACAAGTTTACTACATTTTGCACCCAAAATCTCCATCATTTTAGTTTAAATCATGAAACGGTTATGTTGTCCACAACGGTAGGTTTTGAGCTCTCACATCCTTGAATAATGTGCTATCCTATTTATTTATTAAATCGCATTTACTGCTGGGCTATATGGGCCATTTTTCAGGAGCATTCATAATTACAATTTAAAATCTGTTATCGAAATGTATCTTCATTTTACAAATAAAGTTTCAGAGAAGGATACTTTCAATATCCTTATATCCTCCAGTCACTCCGGGACTAGGTTCCTCCATCAATTTCGTTAAAAAACAAGAATCGAAAACAACATTGTGGAATCGATTCTTGGAATCGACTCCATCGATTCCGGAACCGGAATCTATTCCAAAAATTTCTGAATCGAACAGCCCTATGTGTACCCAATTTCATACATCTACGTGCAAGTGTGTTATATGTGTGTACCGTGATATATGGACCGAGTTTTCAGACCCAGCTTAAGGGGGCGCTGTTGAGACCCCCTGCCGCCCCCGGGTACCAGCTTTAGCCGGCCCTGTGTGCCGCAGATTCTGACGTGTGTGCAGAGTTTCAGGAGTTTGAGCATGGTAAGGGTTCCAAAAGTGCCAGAGAAAAAAAAAAATTACCCTAAAGGAAAACAATAGGGCCTTTGCCCTTTTAGGGCTTGGGCCTTAAAAAAACCAACTAAAAAACAGTTGTACAAATATTTACCGATTGCAGAAGGCTGATTGCGTCACGACGAAGGCTGCCGCAATTCAAAAGCGGCTTCAAAATGCACCCTCCGTTTCTCAGGCAAAAGAAGGGTACAACAGATGGACCCGTTGCAGCCTACCCTGTCCCAGAATTCATAGCACATGGGTGACAACAGGATTTGTATAGACTGGTCTGCATTCAATCAGCACTCGATCAGATTTCTTGCGGTGCGGGATTAAATTTCCCAGTGAAAGACTGTAGCGGTCAGTAACTCTGGGGTACTTTGGATGGGAGTGGGCGGTCAATAGTCCGGCCACTCCTGACACAACAGCACTTGAACTTGAACTGAACAGAACTTTCTGTAGTGGTGGCATTCACACAATTCCCAGTTCCCTGCCCTGAGCAACCTGGCAAGATAAAGTTTCATTTCTCAATTTAACTTGCATAAATGTTATTTCTCAACCATTCTCTCAAGAAGAGGAATCAGTCACTTCTCTCCCTGCTCTTTCTTTTTTTTTTTTTTTTTTTTACCTTCTTTACACTCTAAAAAATGCTGGGTTAAAAACAACCCAAGTTGGGTTGAAAATGGACTAACCCAGCGATTGGATTGTTTTAACCCAGCGATTGGGTTGTTTTAAGCAAACATTTAACCCAACCGCTGGGTTAGTCCATTTTCAATCCAACTTGGGTTGCTTTTAACCCAGCATTTTTTAGAGTGTAAATAGCCTACAAATTAGAGATCTGCGCGAGGCCGTTTTTTCGTTCCGCTCCCGCTATAGGATCTATTCCGCACCCATGAGTGACCCAAGTCACTCCATGTTTACCCACTAGAATGATTTTATTCCCGACTCGACGGGTCCCGCTAAATTTAGCGGGATTTTGTTTCCAGAATCTCTCATTTAAATTTCCCATACAGAAAGAGAGAGAATGGGGATAACAAATGTAAAATGTTGGCTATACAATCATTTTATTTTTGTCTTTTCATACTGTCAAAGTCAAAGTCAAAGTCAGCTTTATTGTCAATTCTGCCATACGTACAGTACATACATACAGAGAATTGAAATTCTATGACTCTCAGACCCTAGGTGCCTAACAACAACAAAACAATAACAATAACAACAAAAGTTTAACAGTAACAACAACAGAAGAAAGATTAAAAAAAGGTAGATAAAGTGAATTATAGAGGTAAAGTGGCGATGCATAGTGCAAACAATAGTGCAAACAATAGTAACAATAGTGCAATTTCAGATTTAAGTCAGTGCAGGTATAAAATAAAATTATAAGAGTGTGTGCAAAAAAATAGTCTGTAAGATTCTGTGTGCAAAAAGAGTCTGTGTACAAAAAAAAAGAGTCTGTAAGAGGGGAGGCCAATTCCTCAGAGAGACAATATAATGAGGTAGATGAAGATGAAGGGAGGAGAACTGGGGTTGGCCCTTGCTGTCCTCAGGCCCACCTCATCTCCAGCTCTGAAGGCAGCGCTACGCGTCTTCAGAAGTCTGTAGACATTTCCTGTCAGCCACGGTTTTTGGTTGGTGATGGTCTTTGTGACTGTTACATCCTCCATGCACTTGGTGATATAAGAAGTAACAGTCTCTGAGTACTCCTGGAGGTCGGTGGTGTTGTGGTAGGTTGCAGCCTGTTTAAACATGTCCCAGTCAGTGGTGTCGAAGCAGTCTTGAAGAGCCTCTGATGACCCTTCAGGCCAGACTTGAATCTGCTTCTGGACTGGTTTGGTGGCTTTCACAAGTGGTCTGTATGCTGGCATTAACATAACAGTGATGTGATCTGAAGCACCAAGGTGGGGGAGGGGAAGGGCTTTGTAAGCTCCTCTCTGTGTAGTGTACACAAAGTCCAGAATGTTTTTACCACGTGTTGGGAAGTCAATGTGTTGATGAATTTTTGGAAGCACACTCTTTAAGTCTGCATGGTTGAAATCTCCAGCCAAGATGAGAAAAGCATCTGGGTGGGCTGTCTGCTGATCACTGATGTGTTTATAAAGATTATTTAGTGCCTCACTCCTGTTGTTGTTGGAGCTGGGGGGGGATGTATACAGCAACAAGTATAATAGCTGAATATTCCCGCGATAGATAAAACGGCCGACATTTAATAATCATAAACTCCACCAGGGGTGAGCAGTGTTTGCAGACCACAACAGCATCGCGCACCACGCATCATTGGTGTAAACACAGAGTCCGCCACCGCGGGTCTTACCTCCCTCGACGAGCACTCTGTCCGCCCGATGGCATGTGCGCTGATCGAGCTGAATGGCGCGGTCCGGAACGCTGTTGTTGAGCCATGTTTCCGTGAACACAAAAACACAACAGTCTCTTACAGTCTTCCGAGTAGAGCAAAGAAGACGAAGATCATCCAGTTTATTGTCCAACGAGCGTACATTAGCGAGAATGATGGTGGGGATAGCCGGCTTGTGTGGTTTAGCCGCTAGCCTGATACGGATACCTCCAGCGCTTCCTCTCTTCTGTTTCCTCTCACCCGTTTGTGGCGCCCACTGTGGGAGAGGTGCAGTAGTGGGGGGCGGTGATGGGGTAGGCCCCCGGAGAAGGCCATGATCCCGCAGATCTTGAGCGAGCGCCGATCTTGGATTGAAGACTGTAGTTTTTCCAACCTCGAGCAGAAACTCACGTCTGTAGCTGAGTTTGCAGATGAACGGACGTGACAAGGACGTACAAAAACACTGATTTACACGACGAAAAACACAAAAACACCGGTCCGTCGGGAGAGAGAGAAGCCGCTGCGTGTGCACGCGCCACCATCTTAGAACAACCGTAAAAAAGTGTCACACCGTAAAGTGTGTGACAGTGTCACACCGTAAATCAAATACAACATCTGTCACTCACAATTATAAGCCTAAATACAAATAAACGTAAACTGTTGGCTTACTAGCTACTGCTAAATTAAGTCTTTTGTATGAATGAATGATGCTCACTGACAACAGTCCATTACCGAAAGTCTCCTCCAAAACCCGACCGTCCACAAAGGCTGAATGTTCTCTCTAAACTCATGGCCAGGATGTACAGAACAATTATATATATAATATATATATTTTTACATAGGCCTGTATATTATTTTGTAATGCAAGTTTTGTAAATGTAACCAAGTAATTGCTGTCCATTGTTCATTGTTTGTATAATCGTAAGTTAAAAATTAAAGTTCTATAGCCTACATTATTTTTGTAACGCAAAGTACTTATTTGTAAATTAACCTAAGTAATACTATACATCGTTTATTTTCGTTATGTAACTTGAAAGGTGTAGGCTAAATAAAAAAAAAAAAAAATAAAAAAAGAAGTGATTGTTCTGTACATTGTTTATTTTTGTAATGCAAGTTAATTGTACATTAAACAAATTCTTCTATACATCGTCATGTAAATTAAAATGTGTAAATGAAAATAAATTGATCTATACATACTTTTTACAACCATTTATACTTGGAAAACATTTGTATGTAGCTACACTTTCACTGAGCAGAGCGGGAGACCCTGTTGGTGCTGCTAGATGGGCTGCACAATAGAGACCCCTGGTAAGGCCTCGGCCAGCGAGACATCTGGGATGTGCGATTATTTCCACTGTCCTCAGGGTCGCTGGGCTGAATCAGTCGACGGCTGCCAGATCATAAAACGTACAAAGTAGTAGATCCTACAGTGCATCTGTGTGATGAGAGTTGGACGTAAATGTATAAATGTGAAAATATAATGTGACAGTTACATTTAAGAAAGATGTCGGTTGTCACCTCACTCACACACCTGTAGGGTGGCCATTTCCATAACACCAAAAAGGAGGACAATTTGTGGCATTTAGTGAGGCAAGAATAATTGCATAGGACTCTGGTGTACTCGCAACTACAATACAATTTTTTCCATCATATCGATGTGATCATGATACAGTGACTCTGAAATAGCCTACTCTATTCATTGATTGACAATTTGATCTACGATATATCTTGATGTAGACCTATGTGTAACAAAAGGCAAAAAAAGTTTGTTTAGTATTTGGATGACTGTTTGTGAGGTCTGTTTAAAATGAGAAAAAAAAACCACACACACACACACACACACACACACACACGAAAGCGGTCTTGCAAAGTGCACTGTGCCTGAAAACATAAAATGTATGGACTTATGTACATAAATACATAAACAAATTACATTTTTAACCAATGATATCAGATATTTATTTGACACCGCCTTCAGCCAATCATTTGTTTGACCAGAGATCTTACAGCATTAAGCCTTGTTTATACTTTAGTCTGGCTCCGCAGCACGGGCCTCCGCTGACTGCGTGTGCGCCCCGTCCGCTTGGCACACCACCAAGTGAAATGTGGGTCACACTCTCAACTGCCCACTCCGCGATGACATCACTTTTGTCGTGTGTGGATGCGTTGAGTGTAAACAAGGCTTTAGACGCTATGTTGCTGTGTCCCAATAAAGATTCTAGAGCAGGTTTTTTTAGGCCAATTCAGCACAACTCCAAAAAGGAAGACAAATGAGTGTCCGGCTTGAGGCTGCGCCGGACAGGGGGCTTAAAATCTATATGCATGGCCATTTAACGGGCTACTTTTACACTGTTGCTGTGAGTTGTTTGTAGCCTATAGTCCACAGTTTTAAGTTGTCTTTACTTTTGCAATATTTCTACCACCCACCCCCCGCATTTTGGCTGTGATTCTACTACTTTTGATTAGCAATTGAAGGGATTTGTTGCGCAGACCTGGCGACCCTATCCCTCGGTTCGGCCTTCTTAGCGTGCAGCCTTCAAATTGGGACACAGCTACAGAGTCCACTGGAGGCGAGTGTAGATGAATCCAAGTGCAGCATTTATTAAATCCAAAATGTGAACAGAAATCCAATAAACATTTGCATGGCATGAACAAGAAACATGAACTCACCAACAATGGTACAGGGAACAAATGCACAACCCAAAGATGCATGGCAAACATGAGGGCTTAAATACACAGAGAGTGATGACTAACAAGGAACACCTGTGAACAATCAAACAATGAACCAATGATGAACATCAAATAGTATCATGACAAGACAAATCAATAGGTCAATACAAAGAGAACAGTGTTACAGTGGTGCCAAAACCCGGGAAGGAAGGAGATCGCCGCCGCCATCATGCAGACCCCATCAGTGTCACCATTTGCAGACAGGACGACCGTGAGCGTGACCTGATCCCCCTGCTGTCGGGGGAGGCACAGAAGGCTGCCCAACAGTTGCCGGTCGTGAACCTCCTAGTGTACGAAGCTCTCAAATGAGCCATACTTCAGAGGGTCGGCCTGAGTCCAGACCAGCACCGACAATGCTTCCGGTCGCTGGAACTGAGTGAGAGTGGTCGACCCTTTGTAATGGCACAGCAGCTCTGGGATGCGTGCTGCAAATGGCTGTCGGATGGCGAATGCGACGTTGAGGCAGTCATCAATAAGGTGGTACTGGAGCAGTTCATTGCATGCCTGCCTAAGAGAACTGCACAGTGGGTCCAGTGCCACCGACCGACGTTGCTGGACCAGGCCATCCGGCTGGCAGAGGACCAAATGGTGGCGTGCCCTGGGGTTGGCGAACCCCTACCATCGATTTCTCTCTCTCAAACCCTCTTGTTTCCCCTTCCCTTTCTCCCTCAAAAGTGTCCCTCTCCCCAGGTCCCGTTCGAATTTGCCTCCTCGAGCTCCATCCCGCTGGAGGGGTGGACAAGGGCAGGAACAGCAGTGGGGACCCCCACGCGATCTCCCCACGCCAGTTTCTTGACCCACTTTCTGCCACTAGGGCAGCGGGGAGGCCTGGGCTGGCCTGCTGGCGGTGCGGGGACCCGGGGCACTTTGTGAATAGGTGTCCGGTCATGGAAGTAGGAACGCTGGTTCGGGTCCCGGACACCCCGCAGGCCGCCCTCGATCAAGCCGGGTTATACCAAATACCTGTAGTATAAAGGGGGTATTTATCAGGCTTTCGATTCGGGTTGCAACCAGACCTCCATTCATCAAAGCCTGAGACAGCCGGGGGCATTGGATACGAGCCGCGTGGTTAAGGTGAGGTGTGTGCACGGGGATGTATTGGAATATCCTTTAAGGTCCGTGACCATCCAGTTTAGGGGTCAAAAACATAGTGTTGAGGTGGCCGTTAGTCCACACCTCAGACATCCGCTAATTCTGGGAACGAATTGGTCGGCTTTTAATCAATTATTAGGGTGTTTATCCGTGGATGTCTCCTAGGGAAAAAGGAAGCAGGGAAAGGGGGCGAGCACACAGGCTGGAGATGCTGATCTGGGACCTATGGATCCTGTCAAATCAAAATCAAATCAAATCACCTTTATTTATATAGCTTTTAACAAGTCCAATTGTTTTAAAGCAGCTTCACATTGTTAACAGGAAAATAATGCAACAGAATTTGTATAGCCGTTCTGGTGAAACGGTGATGTTATCCAGCTAATTTCAAGTATCATATAGTGTCAATGCGGGCAGATCGGTAATATAGATGAAATTTAGGTGTCCCCAACTGAGCAAGCCAAAAGCCAGAGGCAACGGTGGCAAGGAACCAAAACTCCTTCAGGGTCAGAATGGAGAAAAAAAAAAACCTTGGGAGAAACCAGGCTCAGCTGGGGTGCCAGTTCTCCTCTGGCCGATGAGCAAACAGTGTATGATTATAATTCTGGCAACATAGCAGGTCTTAATTCATATTAGGTAAATAGATATTTGTAAGATTATACGAAAGATTGGAGTCGTCACGGAGTTTATTTGACATGCTCTCTGCAGACATTTCAGGGATGCGTTGGTCATGTCCAGGCACTGGTCCACCATCTGATCTGGATACGGCCCGGATCCGGTTGACTGCAGTAAACCTCGGGATAAACAGAGAGACTAACATTAGTGTAGATGCCATTCTTCTTATGATGTAACAAGTACATCAGGTGTCATGGGAAGTGTTCCCGGTTCCGGCTGACCTAGTTAATGCAGCCTAACAATCATTTACTGATTTGAATAATAGAAATTGATAATGTTTTATGTGTAAGCCATAGTAAAGAGATGCGTTTTTAGTCTAGATTTAAACTGACAGAGTGTGTCTGCTTCCCGAACAATGCTAGGAAGACTGTTCCAGAGTTTAGGCGCTAAATAGGAAAAGGATTGACCACCTGCAGTTGATTTTGATATTCTAGGGATTATCAACTGGCCAGAGTTTTGAGACCGCAATAGACGTGATGGATTATAATGCGTTAAGAGTTCGCTCAAGTACTGGGAAGCTAAACCATTTAGTGCTTTGTAAGTAATAAGCAAGATTTTAAAATTTATACGATGTTTAATAGGGAGCCAGTGCAGTGTTGACAGAACCGGGCTAATATGGTCATACTTCCTTGTTCTAGTAAGAGCTCGAGCTGCTGCGTTTTGGACCAGCTGGAGTTTGTTTATTAAGCGAGCAGGGCAACCACCCAATAAAGCATTACAGTAATCTAGCCTTGAGGTCATGAACGCATGAATTAACTGTTCAGCATTTTGCATCGAAAGGATGTGCCGTAATTTAGATATATTTTTAAGATGGTAGAATGCAGTTTTACAGATGTTACAAATGTGGCTTTCAAATGAAAGATTGGTATCAAAGAGCACACCCAGGTTCCTAACTGACGACGAGGACTTGACAGAGCAGCCATCGAGTGTTAGAGAGAGTTTTTTTGTCCAGTAATTAAAAATTCATTTTTTTTCTGAATTAAGTTGCAGGAAATTACTAGACATCCAATGTTTTATATCAGCTATGCATTCTGTTAATCTTGTGAATTGGTAAGTTTCATCAGGGCGTGAAGAAATATAGAGCTGAGTATCGTCAGCATAACAGTGAAAACTAACGCCATGCTTCCTAATGATATCTCCCAGTGGTAGCATGAAGAGCAACAGTCCTAGCACTGAGCCCTGCGGTACTCCATACTGAACGTGTGATCGGTGTGACATCTCTTCATTTACTGCTACAAACTGATAACGGTCAGATAAGTATGATTTAAGCCATGCCAATGCAGTTCCACTAATGCCAACATAATTTTCTAGTCTATTCAAAAGAATGTTGTGGTCGATAGTATCGAATGCAGCGCTAAGATCGAGTAACACGAATAGAGAGATACAACCACGATCGGATGATAAGAGTAAATTATTTGCAACTCTGATGAGAGCAGTCTCAGTACTATGATATGGTCTAAATCCTGACTGGAAATCCTCACAGATACCATTTCTTTCTAAAAAGGAACATAATTGTGAAGACACTGCCTTTTCCAGTACTTTTGACAGGAAGGGTAGATTTGAGATCGGCCTGTAATTGACTAATTCTGTAGGATCAAGTTGAGGTTTTTTAATAAGTGGTTTGATAATAGCCAACTTAAAAGTTTTCGGTACATATCCTAATAACAAATGTAATTTTTTCTCAGTGACACAACAATGCTCTGTCTGATGTGACACTGTAGTAGACGGCTGCATGGTTATAATTTTCTTCCTAATATTATCGATCTTACACGTAAAGAAGTTCATAAAGTCATTACTGCTGTGCTGTTTACAACCATCAGAAGTAGAAGCTTTATTTTTGGTTAACTTAGCCACTGTATCAAATAAATACCTAGGGTTGTGTTTGTTTTCTTCTAAGAGAGTCAAGAAATAAGCAGATCTAGCAGTTTTTTATGGCCTTTCTGTATGCGATCATGCTCTCTTTCCATGAATTACGAAAAACCTCTAATTTTGTTTTCTTCCAGCTGCGCTCCATTTTTCTGGCTGCTGTTTTAAGGGCCCGGTGTGCTCGTTGTACAACGGCGTTGGACTATTTTCTTTAATCTTCTTTAAGCGCTGGGAGCAACTGTGTCTAAAGTGCTGGAAAAAGAGAGTCAATAGTTTCTGTTGCAAAATCGAGTTCCTCTAGGCTATCTGGGATGCTGAGGAGATGAAACTGATGAGGAAGATTATTTAAAAAGCAATCTTTAGTGGCAGCAGTGATAATTCTGCCATATTTGAGCGAGGGACGGCTTTGCAGCCTTAGCTAAATTAAGTATACATGATACTAGGTAATGATCTGAGATGTCGTCGCTTTGCTGCAGAATTTCAACGGTATCAACATTTATTCCAGGTGACAGTATTAGGTCTAGAGTATGATTAAGGCAATGAGTGGGTCCTGACACGTGTTGCCTTAGTTCAATAGAGTTTAGAATGTCTCTAAATGCTAATCCCAATGCGTCTTTTTCATTATCTACATGGATATTAAAATCACCAACAATTAGTACTTTATCTGCAGCCAGTACTAACTCTGATAGAAAGTCAGCAAATTCTTTGATAAAGTCTGTATTGTGCCCTGGTGGCCTGTATACACTAGCCAGCACAAATGTCAAACGGGACTTATCAATTACACTACATAATGCTACATAAAGCACCAAAACTTCAAAAGAATTATATTTGAAACTAGACTTCTGAGTAATACTGAAGATATTATTATAAATTACAGCAACCCCTCCCCCTTTACCTTTCAGACGCAGCTTGTGTTTATAACAATAATCTTGTGGGGTGGACTCATTTAAATTAATGTAGTCGTCAGGTTTTAGCCAGGTTTCTGTCAAACACAGCACATCTAGATTATTATCTGTAATCATATCATTAACAATAAGCGCTTTTGGGGAAAGGGATCGAATATTCAGCAACCCAAGCTTTAACATTTGATCAGCTGTATTATATCTGTTGTTTATTTGTTTGACATCAATTAAGTTTTTACTGTTGAATGGTCTTGGTTTTTTGTATTTACTAATTCAGGGAACAGACACAGTCTCTATGTGATAATATCTAGGTGAAAGAGTCCCTATGTGTTGGGATTTATCTGACTTCTGTAACGGGAGACAGCTAGCAGATGGTCGGGTAAGCCAGTCCGTCTGCTTCCTGACCTGGGCCCCAGTTAGTCAAGGTCTAGGCTTAAGACTATATGCCAAATTTCTAGAGAGAAGAGCAGCACCACTCCAAGAAGGATGGATGCCATCCCTCTTCAACAGGTCAGGTCTGCCCCAAAAGCTTTTCCAATTGTCTATGAACCCTGTTATTTTATGCGACACCACTTAGACAACCAGCCATTGAGTGATGATAGTCTGCTAAGTATCTCATCACTCCTTTTAACAGGGAGCGGACCAGAACAAAAAACTGCATCTGCCATCATACTTGTGAGTTCACACACCTCTTTAATGTTAATTTTGGTGATCTCCGACTGGCGAAGTCGAAAATCGTTAGTGCCGACGTGAATAATAATCTTAGAGAATTTACAATTAGCTTTAGCCAGCACTTTTAAATTTGCTTTGATGTCAGGCGCTCTGGCTCCCAGTAAACATGTGACTATGGTGGCTGGTGTCTCTATTTTCACGCTCCGTGTAATAGAATCACCAATAACTAGGGCACTTTCAACAGGATTCTCAGTGGGTGCGTCACTGAGTGGGGAGAACCTGTTTGATGTTCTAATCGGAACGGAAGAGTGTTTTTTTGATCCCGTCTGACCGTCACCCTACTGCCCTGCTGCACGGGCTCTACAGCCGGAACCGAACAATGTACAACGTTCACTAAGCTAGTCGCATCCAAAGCAGTGTCTAAAGCTGTTACATTCTCACTACTCTCAAATAAAGTCTGGATGCGTGTCTCTAATTCTGAAATCTTCTCCGTCAGCCTGACTATCTCCTTACATTTATCACATGTGAAGCCCTGCTCACCAACGGAGACAGATACACTAAACATGAAACATGCGGTGCAAGTGACAATGACTGGAGAAGAAGACATGGCTTACTGTATTTGTTGATTAATCTAACTTACCAAAGTTGTTTGATGGAGTCTATTTACTAATCCAACTCACCACAGTTGTTTAGTGAACTCAGAAAACAGGAAACCCGGGTGCAGAGATGACAAGCTAACAGGCTAGCGAAAAGCTAACATGCGATAGTGATTTAGATTAAAAGCTAGTGATGTCAGGTTTAATGTGGTAGGCAATGTTAGACAATATATGAAGATGAGTAGGTTATAATTAGCAGTTTAAACAACAGAGAATTATGTCAAATAAAAATCCCAAAAGAGCAGAGCAGAGCACATGTGAGCACAGCAGCAACTGCAAACAGGGTAGACAGCGGGGACAGCTGTCCCAGGGGAACCGAGTGTGCTGGGGAGGCTGAACCTCGCCAGCCATGATGACTTTCCCCTGGAGCAGTCCCAGAATGAGACGCTGAAAAATGCGTTTGATCAGGTCCGTTCAATCGACGACCAGCTTCTCCAACCCGCGCAACCGCCCTCCTACCCTTACTTTACAATTCTCAAAGACAGGTTGTATCGAGTGACCCAAGACACTGACAAAACAGGATACAACCCAATTGTTAGTACCAAAAAGCAGCCAGGAATTTTTTTTTTTCCAGGCGGCTCACTGTAATCCAATGGCCGGACACTTAGAACAGGCAGCCACATTAAATCGTCTAATGACCCCATTCTTTTGGCTGGGCATTCATGAAAACGTGCGCAGGTGGTGCACATCTTGTTGTGAATGTCAGCTGGTAAATCCACCGGCCAACCCAAAAGCGCCTTTGCGACCCCCTTCCTCTCATGCAGGTCCCCTTCAAGAGAATTGGTATGGACCCCATCGGGCCATTGGAACGATCTGCATGGGGACATCACTTTGCATTAGTCCTGGTGGATTATGCAACACGATATCCAGAGGCAGTCGCGCTCCGCAGCATATCAGGGAAGAGTGTAGCGGACACACTGTTTCGATTAATCTCCCGAGTGGGAATTCTGAAAGAGATTCTCATGGACCAAGGCACAGTGTTTATGTCACGAACATTACGCAAGCTGTATTAATTATTGGGCATTAAATCGATTCGTACCAGCGTCAATCACCTGCTGTCTGGTGGAACGATTTAATCGCACATTGAAAAACCATGATTTGTAAGTTTGTTAACAAAGACGCTAAAAATTGGGATAAATGGCTGGAACCCCTCTTGTTTGCTGTGCGCGAGGTCCCGTGAGCCTCCACTGGGTTTTCTCCCTTCGAGCTTCTGTACGGATGCCAGCCCTGTGGGGTTTTGGATACTTGGGAGTACGGACCTTTGGATAGTAAAAATGAAATAAAATACAGACTGAACCTGAGAACAAAACTCCACACATTGGGGCGGCTCTCGATGGAGAATTTGTTACAGGCCCAGGACAGACAGAGCCGGCTATACAACAGGGGAACTAGACTGCGAGAATTTGCACCGGGAGAGAAAGTGCTTGTATTGCTCCCCACGTCCAGTTCTAAATTACTTGCAAAGTGGCAAGGACCGTTTGAGGTCACACGGCAGCTAGGGGATCTCAATTATGAGGTAATTCGAGTGGATAGGAGTGGGGCACGTCAGATTTATCACTTCAACCTCCTTAAAAAAATGGAGAGAAGAGGAGCCAGTGAAGTTTGTGATGGCAGTGAGCGGAGAGGAAGATCTCGGGCCAGAGGTGAGCGCTAAAGTACAATCCCTCACTCTGGCCCCGAGGGGAGATCACCTGTCGCCCTCACAACTCACTGATGTAGCTAGGTTACAAGCAGAATTTGCAGATGTGTTCTCGCCCCTGCCCGGTCAAACTAACCTTATTCAGCAGCATATTGAGACGGAACCAGGAGTGGTAGTGCACAGCCGGCCGTGTAGATTACTTGAGCACAAAAAAAGGTGGTTCAGATGGAATTTGAAGCAATGCTGGACATGGGAGTAATAGAGGAGTCACACAGTAATTGGGCAAGCCCGATAGTTTTAGTGCCTAAAACGGACGGCTCGGTTCACTTCTGTGTTGATTATCACAAGTTAATGCTGTGTCGAAATTTGACGCATATCCAATGCCCCGAGTAGACGAGTTGCTTGATCGGCTGGGTGCGGCTCGTTTTTATTCGACATTGGACTTAACAAAAGGATATTGGCAGATCCCCTCATCACCAATATCTAAAGAAAAAAAACAGCCTTCACAATGCCGTTTGGATTACACCAATTTGTAATGCTTCCTTTCGGGTTGTTTGGGGCTCCGGCCACTTTTGAGCGACTCATGGACCGGATTCTCCGGCCCCATGCCGCATATGCCGCTGCTTATCTTGATGATATCATCATATATAGTAATGACTGGCAGCAACATATGGGGCATTTGCGGGTGGTGCTGAGGGTGCTGAGAGAGGCTGGGCTGACAGCCAACCCGAAAAAGTGTGCGGTTGGGCGTGTGTTAAATTAATATTAATCAAATTAATAAGACAGCAGCAGTTGCAACCTGCCCGAGACCTAAGACCAAAAAGGAGGTGAGACAGTTCCTGGGGCTGGCGGGATATTATAGAAGGTTTGTACCTAATTATTCGGACCTCACCAACCCGCTGACTGATCTCACTAAAAAGGAAGCACCAGATCCGGTCCAGTGGATGGAGCTGTGCCAGCAGGCTTTCACCCAGGTAAAGGCTGCCCTGTGTGGCGGGCCGTTATTACACTCACCTGACTTTTCTCTCACCTTCTTGTTGCAGACCGACGCATCGGACAGGGGGCTTGGAGCAGTCCTGTCCCAGGAGATAGAGGGTGAGGAGCGGCCGGTGCTGTACATTAGCCGAAAGCTCTCTAAGAGAGAGGCTAAGTACAGCACCATAGAAAAGGAATGTCTAGCGATTAGGTGGGCCGTTATATATATATATATGTAGCGAATATCGAGCCCCGGGGGAAATGGTGCGGGATTTATGCACGCGTTTAATCGTGTTACGATCAAATATGCACAGATCCGCACAGAGGGGAATTTGGATATTAACAGTTGATTATAACGGATTATAACAATTATTAATATCTAGGGCTTGATTCAACTTTTAGAAATTCTTTGATTCTAGAATTGAGTTCAAAGGACGGGTAATTGTCCACCAAATACCTCCCTTTTAATAACTCTTAAACAACGTTTCTCTGGCCAGGAGAAATATCTTTCTTTTAATTTGTAACAGGGTCGGTTCAACGTAAAAGTGACCTATGGGTGAGCAACTCAAGCGCAATCACGTGTGAATATATATATTTTAATAAATCAACAAACAATAAACAAACATACACAAATTAACTGAAAGAAGGAAGGAGAGAGAGAGAGAGAGAGAGAGAGAGAGAGAGAGAGAGAGAGAATGGTGGTGATACTATCGACACAACCTATTGAGCACAAGCAAGGAATCAGTCCAACTTATTGGTATAAGCTCAAAACTTTATAACAACAGCTTAAGGGATACTTGCATATGTTTCCTTGGTCGTGAGTTCGTGCGTTTAGGGGAATTCTGCGATCCGGTCCGTGTTTGAATCTTGCCGGGTGGGTCCTTGGAGTCCGCAGGAAATTCAACTTTGGTTCCTTTGTGTGATGAGATCTGTTGGAAGATGGCGAAGAAGAGGAGGAAAGCCAAAGAGGTGGCAACAGGAAGCAAAAAGAAGCGAGGGCAAAACGAAAGAGAGCAAAAAGAAAGAGAGCGAGAAGCGTTTGTGGCCCATCTTTAAAGGGCCGCGACGGGGCACGCCTCTTTTGTCGGAACAGCCAATCAGAGCGAAGGAACTCAGAAGCGGGAAATCTCCCTTTATCTTGGGTCTCGCCTCATTAACATGTTTTATGGCTCTCTTAGAGAAGCAGACTTGGGGGTTTTGGTATGCAGACTTTGGGGTTTTGGCATGAAAGAAAGAGTTTGATGCATCATAGTACCACACAACATACCTAGCCGGCCTACAAATTGCGAGACAAAGATTTCGAGACCAAGCATGGGGAGTTTAACTTAAGAGTTAAAGGAACGGCGAGGATTGACGCTATTCTTCCTTACGCATTCACTGGCTATACGTTTCTAACCTATCAAACACATCTAAAATGGTTATAACAAAAGCATGCATACATACAGGGACCACAACACACCTAAAATGCAAAATAACTAAGTTAAAAGTCATATAATCTGTTCGGATGTCCTTTGGTATGTCTGAGGTGGGGGCTGTTTTTTATAATGGTCTCTCGTGGGCTGCACGAGCATGGTTTGTGTCCTTTTAGCACCGTTAACCTGTCAGTCTGTAGACTTCACGGCGCCGGTCTTGCTTGAGTCATTATAAATAATCAAAGTATTGGTCCGTTGATCATTTATGAGCACCGTCCATACGCTACATATATATAAAATAAACCTCCATGAAATATACAATCTAAATAAGGAAATTAAGGCATCACATTGTACATTATAAACTGTATCATCTAACGTGATACTCCATATATGGATATCGCGGCACACCAGAGTGTAATCGCACGTCTGGTATAAACAGCTCAAAAATATCAGAAATCACATCCCAAATGTATCATAGAAAACAAAGGCAGTGATTATACAATTCAATAAAGACGAAATAATCACATACAGGTATGCTCGCTTAGGTCAGGGGGTGAGGCTTGCCACTTCTGCCTGGTCTGTAAGTTGGGAAGGTAATCACGGATGAATCTGGACCAGAATTGATCTGCCAGGATCTGAGAATGTCTCCATCTTCTGCAACTTAGCATCTCAGATTCTGGGTAGATGACTTGAGGCAATGATCCATCAGGCTGCCCCATGACGAGACTACTAGGGGTCACTGGGTCACTATCGGCCACGTCAGAGGATACATAACCCAAAGGATTCGAGTTGACGATAGCCTCGACTTCAAGCAAAACTGTCATCAGGACCTCTTCAGGAACTGACTGGGAACCCAAGACGGTGTACAATGCTGACTTGACCGATCTCACCTCCCTCTCCCAAACTCCACCAAAGTGAGGGGCTGATGGGGGATTAAAGAAGAAGTGGATCTTCTGGCGAGCAAGATGACGTCCCGCAACTCCTGCTCACCTCCACGAAAGTTGGTCTCTCTGTCTGACCATAACTGCGTTGGGGTACCTCTCCTCGCAATGAACCTCATAAGGGCCATAAGGAAGGAATCAGTATCTAGGCTATGGAGTAAGTCTAGGTGCATGACATTTCTCTGTACATCTTCCAATCTTGATTAGGAAAGGACCAAAGCAATCCATCCCACATGAATGGAAGGCAGGCTTGTAAAGCTGAAGGTGAGCAGAGGGTAGATCAGACATCTGAGGCACCGAAGGCTGGGATCTCCACCGACAGACCGAGTAGAAGGGCAACCCTTAGAAGAAACAGGACTCTGAAGTGTCCATCCCAAGCGGGTACGAACAGCAACTGGTGCACCCTGGCCGCCCCATCGAACAGGTTCAGTAGGGGTTATAAGGTGAGGCTGATCAGAACCAATAAGGAGGAATGGTTGAACATCTGTAAGGGTACGGAGGGGAAGGTCTCTCAAGTGTCTGTATTTCTGCGCCACAGGACAGGACTGGCGCAAGAAGTTAAGGCAGTCAGCCGTAAAGGCATGACTGATCTGATAACTGTTCTGCGGTTGGGAAACGGGAGATATCTGGAAGGATACAGAATGAACTCGAATGACCTGAACATCATCTCTGACGGTCCGTAACAGAAGATCCTCCAGAACCCCCTGAATGCCCAGGGCTTTCGCTCCGATCCATCATCCAAGATTCAAGAGTTTTATTTGTCACATACACAGTTATATAACTGTGTATGTGACCTATCCAGGAGGGCAAAGGTATCCAAGGTACGATATTCATAATGCAGATGCACTGGAACCACCTTAAGCATAACACAGCCACTAATGTCAGGTTGACAAAATGGCGCTGCCGTGTTCGGTCGCCGTTCAGGTCGCTCCGCGAAGACTGTGCTTTTATTTACTATTTTACTTTCTTTTACTCTCAATTTTTACAAACTTATCATCTGCATTGATCTACTACGACAGCAAACCTCTTTTGGACATTGGTTACCTCTACACTGGATTGTTTCAGGACACTTTCGCCGATACTCTGTGGCCATCTGAGATTCTTCGGAACGCCGAGTTGAACAATGGACAGACGGGTCAACGGCGAAGAATCAAGAAAAACCATGAGAAAACGCGCTGGAATTCGAAACAGACTGAGGAAAAGGGCATTCAGTCCTCCTCTCCCGAGCATTCTTCTAGCAAATGTTCAATCCCTGGAGAATAAGATGGACGATCTTAGAGCCAGGATAAATTTTCAACGGGACATGAGAGACTGTAACATCTTTTGTTTGTCCGAAACATGGCTCACGCCCTCGGTCCCGGACACAGCTGTGACGCCATCGGAGAACTTCTCTGTTTTTCGGATGGACAGAACAGCCGAGGCCGGTAAATCCAAAGGCGGTGGAGTATGCTTCATGGTCAACAAGAAATGGTGCGAACCCAGGAACATCACCATTCTCTCGCGGTCCTGCTCGCCTCATCTGGAACATTTAACAATCATTTGCCGCCCATTCTATCTGCCGAGGGAGTTTTCTGCGGTTGTCGCGACCGCTGTTTACATTCCACCGCAGGCAGACACAGCGCTGGCTTTATCTGGCCTTCATGATGTTGCCAGCGGCATCATAAACAAACACCCCGATGCTGCTTTCATCGTCGCGGGCGATTTCAACAAAGCAAACCTAAAGAAAGTCCTGCCAAACTTTCACCAGCACGTCTTCTGTCCTACACGAGGAGCAAACACGCTGGATCATTGCTACTCTCCGTTCAAGAACGCCTATAAAGCGCGGTCACTTCCAGCATTTGGCAAATCGGATCATGCTGCCATTTTCCTCACACCCGAATACAAACAAAGGCTCGTTCAGGAACCCCCGGTGAGGCGGGAAGTTAAGCGTTGGTCGCCCCACTCAGAGACCGCGCTTCAGGCAGCTCTGGATGATGTAGACTGGGACATGTTCCGAGCGAGTTCAGCCGACGTAAGCGAGTTCACAGAAGTGGCGCTTTGCTTCATCAACACGCTTACAGAGCAAGCCACGCAAACAATAACAATAACGTCCTTCTCAAATCAGAAACCGTGGGTGGACAATTCAATCCGCGCTGCAGTGAACACACGCACTGCCGCTTACAACGCCAGTCTCTTTTCAGGGAATATGAATGAATACAGATCGTCCTGCTATGCTCTCAGACGAGCAGTTAAAGTCGCAAAACTCCGTTACAAAGACCGAGTGGAGTCTCATTTCCAACTCAACTACTCGCGGCGCATGTGGCAAGGTCTGAGGTCCATCTGCTCGTTTGGATCTAAATTCTCTGCAGAGGTGAGTGCTGACCCGTTGCTCGTGAACGAGTTAAACTCTTTCTACGCTCGCTTTGACTGTAACCTCGGCAACGCGACTCCGCCAAGTGGC
This sequence comes from Paracanthobrama guichenoti, assembly GCA_018749465.1. Classification (NCBI taxonomy): domain Eukaryota; kingdom Metazoa; phylum Chordata; class Actinopteri; order Cypriniformes; family Gobionidae; genus Paracanthobrama; species Paracanthobrama guichenoti. Next base: position 22,203,024 of record CM031945.1, on the reverse strand, counting down.
GCGTTAGAGGAAATTACTCAGAGCAGCAACAACCACGTGATCTCTGTCTCAGAGGATGAAATTCGGAGAGCACTCAAGCGTGTGGACGTCAGGAAAGCTGCCGGGCCGGATGGTATTTCAGGTCGTGTTCTGCGGTCCTGTGCTGATCAGCTCGCCGGGTTGTTTACATCTATCTTTAATGAGTCCCTCGCTACATCTGTGGTCCCCACCTCCTTCAAAAAATCCACCATCATCCCTGTCCCTAAGAACAGTAAACCCTCTTGCCTAAATGACTATCGTCCAGTGGCTCTCACGTCTATAGTCATGAAGGTCTTTGAGAGACATTTGCGCCTTCATTCCTGACACTTTGGACCCTCTTCAGTTTGCCTATCGTCCCAATAGATCCCATCTCTCATGTCCTCCACTCCTCCCTCACTCACATCGACAGCAAAAGTGGGAACTACGTAAAACTGCCGGAAATGGCGCTAAACTGCCGGAAATGGCGCCGCTGTGTTTGGTCGCCGTTCAGGTCGCTCCGCGAAGACTGTGCTTTTATTTACTATTTTACTTTCTTTTACTCTCAGTTTTTACAAACTTATCATCTGCATTGATCTACTATGACAGCAAAACTCTTTTGGACATTGGTTACCTCTACACTGGACTGTTTCAGGACACTTACGGCGATCCTCTGTGGCCATCTGAGATCCTTCGGAACGCCGAGTTGAACAATGGACAGAGCCAGCGGCGTAGAACAAAGAAACACCGTGGGAAACGTGCTGGTATCCGTAACAGACTGAGGAAAAGGGCATTCAGACCTCCTCTCCCGAGCATTCTTCTAGCAAATGTTCAATCCTTGGATAATAAGATGGACGATCTTAGAGCCAGGATAAGTTTTCAACGGGACATGAGAGACTGTAATATCTATTGTTTGTCCAAAACATGGCTCACGCCCGCGGTCCCGGACACAGCTGTGACGCCGTCGGAGAACTTCTCTGTTTTTCGGATGGACAGAACAGCCGAGGCCGTAAATCCAAAGGCGGTGGAGTGTGTTTCATGATCAACAAGAAATGGTGCGATCCCAGGAACATCACCATTCTCTCGCGGTCCTGCTCGCCTCATCTGGAACATTTAACAATCATTTGCCGCCCATTCTATCTGCCGAGGAGTTTTCTGCGGTTGTCGCGACCGCCGTTTACATCCCACCGCAGGCAGACACAGCGCTGGCTTTATCTGGCCTTCATGATGTTGCCAGCGGCATCATAAACCAACATCCCGGACGCGGCATTCATTGTCGCGGGCGATTTTAACAAAGCAAACCTAAAGAAAGTCCTGCCAAACTTTCATCAGCACGTCTCCTGCCCCACACGAGGAGCAAACACACTGGATCACTGCTACTCTCCGTTAAGAACGCCTATAAAGCGCGGTCACTTCCAGCGTTTGGCAAATCGGATCATGCCGCCATTTTCCTCACTCCCGAATACAAACAAAAGCTCCTCCAGGAACCCCCGGTGAGGCGGGAAGTTAAGCGTTGGTCGCCCCACTCAGAGACCGCGCTACAGGCAGCTCTGGGCGATGTAGACTGGGACATGTTCCGGGCGAGTTCAGCTGACGTAAGCGAGTTCACAGACGTGGCGCTTTGCTTCATCAACACGCTTACAGAGCAAGCCACGCAAACAATAACAATAACGTCCTTCTCAAATCAGAAACCGTGGGTGGACAATTCAATCCGCGCGGCAGTGAACGCCGCGCACTGCTGCTTACAACGCCGGTCTCCATTCAGGAATATGAATGAATACAGATCGTCCTGCTATGCTCTCAGACGAGCAGTTAAAGCCGCAAAACTCCGTTATAAAGACCGAGTGGAGTCTCATTTCCAACTCAACGACTCGCGGCGCATGTGGCAAGGTCTGAGGTCCATCTGCTCCTTTGGATCTAAATCCTCTGCAGAGGCAAGCGTTGATCCGTTGCTCGTGAATGAGTTAAACTCTTTCTATGCTCGCTTTGACTGTAACCGCGGCAACGCGACTCCGCCAAGTGGCGCGTTAGAGGAAATTACTCAGAGCAGCAACAACCACGTGATCTCTGTCTCAGAGGATGAAGTTCGGAGAGCACTCAAGCGTGTGGACGTTAGGAAAGCTGCCGGGCCGGATGGTATTTCAGGTCGTGTTCTGCGGTCCTGTGCTGATCAGCTCGCCGGGTTGTTTACATCTATCTTTAATGAGTCCCTCGCTACATCTGTGGTCCCCACCTCCTTCAAAAAATCCACCATCATCCCTGTCCCTAAGAACAGTAAACCCTCTTGCCTAAATGACTATCGTCCAGTGGCTCTCACGTCTATAGTCATGAAGGTCTTTGAGAGACTCATTAAAAACACCATTTGCGCCTTCATTCCTGACACTTTGGACCCTCTTCAGTTTGCCTATCGTCCCAATAGATCGACTGAAGATGCCATCTCTCATGTCCTCCACTCCTCCTCACTCACATCGACAGCAAAAGTGGGAACTACGTAAGACTGCTATTTATTGACTATAGCTCAGCCTTTAACACCATAGTTCCCACCAAGCTAACCTCCAAACTCCTGGATCTCGGCCTGAATCCTTCTCTCTGCCACTGGATTGAGGACTTCCTCACTGGCAGGCCTCAGGTGGTGAGAATAGGCCAGTCCACCTCCACCTCCATCACCCTGAGTGTGGGAGCTCCACAGGGCTGTGTCCTGAGCCCCCTGCTCTACTCTCTCTACACGCATGACTGTTTGTCCACACACAGCTCCACCTCTATCATCAAATTTGCTGATGATACTGTTGTCCTGGGCCTCATTTCCAACAACAATGAGACGGCATACTTGGACGAGGTGGAGCATCTAACATCATGGTGCCAGGACAACTGTCTCTCTCTGAATGTTGGCAAGACCAAAGAAATGATTGTGGACTTCAGGAAGAGACAGCAACGGACATACTCCCCTCATGATCAGCGGGTCACCAGTAGAGAGAGTGAGCAGCTTCAAGTACCTGGGTGTAAACATCTCCGAGGACCTGACCTGGACTGCTCACATTCAGACACAGGTGAAAAAGCCAGGCAAAGACTGTACCACCTGTGCCAGCTGAGGAAATTCAGGGTTTCACCAGCTATCCTGAAAACTTTCTATTTAGGGGCGATAGAAAGTGTTTTAACTCAGTGCATCACAGCGTGGTATGGGAACAGCACCAGTCATGACCGCAAAGCCCTGCAAAGAGTAGTGCGCTTATCCGAGCGTATCTCAGGGTCAGCTCTCCCGCCTCTCTGCAGGACGTCTACACCAAACGCTGCAAAGGTAGAGCTACCAAGATCATCAAGGACTCTAATCACCCTGCAAACCCTCATTTCACGCTGCTGCCATCTGGTAAGCGCTTCCAAGCCTGATGGCCAAAACTGAGAGACTCAGGAGGAGCTTCTTCCCCAGGCCATCAGACTCCTGAACTTAACATCACGTGACTTCACGTCAGGATAAACATCGATACACTGACATTGCACTGCACTTTCTGTTCTCGTTGTTACTGTGTAACAGCCTGTTATAAACCTGTTTGCACATTATACTCTTATACATTTGTTAACCACATATTTATAAGTCTACAGTTTACTCACTGCAAAGTCTACTTCAATTATTTTATTCCACTTTATCCTTATTTGTTACCTTTTTTTTTTTTCTTGACTTGATTATTTATAATTCTACAGATATAGACATATATATATATATATATATATATATATATATATATATATATATATATATATATATATATATATATAGTACTTTTTTTTTATATCCTATTTCTATTATAATTTCTTCCTTGTGTTTTTAACTGTGAATTTGCACTGTCCATGGAGCGGACCTGTTTACATTTCACTGCCGGTTGTATATTCTGTATATAACTGTGTATGTGACAAATAAAACTCTTGAATCTTGAATCTTGCTATTTATTGACTATAGCTCAGCCTTTAACACCATAGTTCCCATCAAGCTAACCTCCAAACTCCTGGATCTCGGCCTGAATCCTTCTCTCTGCCACTGGATTGAGGACTTCCTCACTGGCAGGCCTCAGGTGGTGAGAATAGGCCAGTCCACCTCCACCTCCATCACCCTGAGTGTGGGAGCTCCACAGGGCTGTGTCCTGAGTCCCCTGCTCTACTCGCTCTACACGCATGACTGTTTGTCCACACACAGCTCCACCTCTATCATCAAATTTGCTGATGATACTGTTGTCCTGGGCCTCATTTCCAACAACAATGAGATGGCATACTTGGACGAGGTGGAGCATCTAACATCATGGTGCCAGGACAACTGTCTCTCTCTGAATGTTGGCAAGACCAAAGACCATCAGATTGTGGACTTCAGGAAGAGACAGCAATGGACATACTCCCCCCTCATGATCAGCGGGTCACCAGTAGAGAGAGTGAGCAGCTTCAAGTACCTGGGAGTAAACATCTCCGAGGACCTGACCTGGACTGCTCACATTCAGACACAGGTGAAAAAAGCCAGGCAAAGACTGTACCACCTGCGCCAGCTGAGGAAATTCAGGGTTTCACCAGCTATCCTGAAAACTTTCTATTTAGGGGCGATAGAAAGTGTACTAACTCAGTGCATCACAGCGTGGTATGGGAACAGCACCAGTCATGACCGCAAAGCCCTGCAAAGAGTTGGGCGCTTATCCGAGCGTATCTCAGGGTCAGCTCTCCCGTCTCTGCAGGACGTCTACACCAAACACTGCAAAGGTAAAGCTACTAAGATCATCAAGGACTCTAATCACCCTGCAAACCCTCATTTCACGCTGCTGCCATCTGGTAAGCGCTTCCGAAGCCTGATGGCCAAAACTGAGAGACTCAGGAGGAGCTTCTTCCCCCAGGCCATCAGACTCCTGAACTCAGTCACTTAACACCACGCGACTTCACTTCAGGATAAACATACTGAGATTGCACTGCACTTTCTGTTCTCGTTGTTACTGTGTAACAACCTGTTATAAACCTGTTTGCACATTATACTCTTTATACATTTATTAACCACATATTTATAAGTCTACAGTTTACTCACTGCACAGTCTACTTCAATTATTTTATTCCACTTCTTATTCTTATTTTTCCTTTTTTTTTTCTTCTACTTGACTTGATTATTTATAATTCTACAGATATATATATATATATATATATATATATATATATATATATATATATATATATATATATATATATATATATATATATATATATATATATATAGTACTTTTTTATCCTATTTCTATTATATTTTCTTCCTTGTGTTTTAACTGTGAATTTGCACTGTCCATGGAGCGGAACTGTTTACATTTCACTGCCGGTTGTATATTCTGTATATAACTGTGTATGTGACAAATAAAACTCTTGAATCTTGAATCTTAATGGAGGGCTTGACGCAGAAGAACCTATCCGAGGAGTAACTCGTAGGCAACTCTTCTCCACAGTAGCGGAATCCTCTGTAGAGGAAGGACTGACATTAACATCGTGAAGGGAGAGAAGATGTAAGCCACAGCAAAGACTGCAGGGTTTACCTCATCCACAGCCTTCTGCATTTTCCCCATAATGAACTTATAGTTTCTTCCTCTGAACCACAAAGCTCCATCATCTGCAAACAGTGATCTACCAACACTCCTATCCACCTTACTAAATATATAATTTATCATTACTATAAAAAGAACTGGACTCTTCCCTGAGGAGTACCATTTTCTATTATTCCTTGAGACGATATAGCATCTCCTACTCTCACTCTTATTACTATTTTCTTAAGGAAGTCATTAATCCAATTAAACATTCTTCCCCCTACCCCCATCTCTTCCAACTTAATCATCAGACCCTCCCTCCATAACATATCATAGGCTTTTTCAATATCAAGAAACACAGCAATTACTGATTCTTTATTTGACAGAGCTTTCTTTATTTCCACTTCCAAACACATAACCGGATCCATAGTACCTCTTCCCACCCTAAATCCACTATGATAAGGTGTTAATTTTCCTTCTTTTTCCCAAAAATATACTAATCTATCCGTTCTCATTCTCTCCATCACTTTCCCTACATGAGATGTAAGGGCTATTGGCCTATAGCTAGCGGGCTTACTTTGGATCCTTCCCTGGTTTCATTATTGGCAATATCAATGCTTCTTTCCAACTTTGTGGTAGCACCCCATTTCCACACTCTATTATAGAACTCTAACATTACGCTCAACAATTCCTCACTTAACTGCTTGATCATATAATAGCTGATTTCATCTTGCCCCGGAGTAGTTTCTCTCATTCTCCTCAGCGTTTGTTTTAGTTCCACCATTCGAACGGCACATCCATTATATTATCTCTTTCCTGTCTCTTTCCCAATAGATGAGAATGTTCTCGTAACATTTCCTCCCTTTCCTTCTTAAACTCTTCAGTCAGATTTTCCGTACTGTTTTTTTATTTTTTTTTATTCTTCAATAAATGTATTACAAAACATTTCTGCTTTATCACAGTTTCCTATTGCTATAATTTCCCCTTCATTTAAAACAGGATATTCCATATCCTTTCTTATTCCATTCATCCTTCTGATCATACTCCATACTTCTCCTATTGATGTACTTCTCCTATTCTATCACAGAAATCTTTCCAATGTTGTCTTTTGCCCTTCTTACCACCTCTCTTACTTTTGCTTGTTCTCTTATATTCAATTAAATCTGGATAATTATGCATTTTTCTTACCTTCTTGTATGCGCTCCTTTTCCTTCTAATAGCTTCATCACACTCCTTATTCCACTACGGTACCATTTTCTTCTTCCTTTACTCTTAGGAACATTACTTACTGCTGCATTCTTCATAACTCCTATAATTTTCTCATTTATAGCTTCCATGTCATCTACACTTCTTACTTCATTTATTCCTAAACCCTCCTCCACCCTTTTCACATATTCAGTCCAGTTAGCTTTTTCATAATTCCATCTCCCTTCTCTTCTCTCACTTCTTTCTACACAATTATTCATACACATTTCAATCAAAACAGGAAAGTGATCACTACCTATAGTACATTTCCTTAATACCTTTCAGTTAATTATTCCCTAACCTACTTTTTGCAAGAGTTAAATCCAACACCGCTTCTTGACCTGTTCTCATGTCTACTTGTGTACCTCCCCTATCATTAAGACAGGTCAAATTCATCTCATCCATTAATTCTTCAACCATCTTCCCATTTCTGTCAGTTACACTTCCTCTCCACACACTACTATGGGCATTGAAATACCCACACCATATCACCCTCTCTCTACATTGCCCTTCTATCTTCAACATATCTTCCAATGTCATTGGTCTACATGGATTATTAAAATGTATTATTACAACACTCTTATAATCCTTCCATACCTCCACCACCACATATTCCATTTCTCTTCCTTTCCCCACCATTCTATACTGTATTTCAGACTTAATGAAAGTAACACACCCACCACCATTTCCCTCTTCCCGATCTCTTCTCACAGAAACATACCCTTTTTATTTACAAAATCAAATTTAGGTTTCAGCCAAGACTCTTGTACACATATCACATCTGGCTTTTCCTCAATCTTATTTAGATAACCCTTAAATTCCAGTCCATTAGCCACCAAAAATACTATTATCTGTATTTTTTCTGTTCTTCTTTCAGTCTGCGCTGAACAATTTATGACCTCTGCCATGAATAACACAAAACTCTTTTTACTTACTTTCATTGTATCATCCGATTTGTTTTTCTTTCCTTTTCTTCATTTCTGATTCAATCTTTCCACGTCTCCTTCTCCTCACTTTCTTTCTTTTTCCTTGAGTCCACTTTTTTTAACTGCTTCCGCATATGACAACTTATTTCCATCTCTTTCCTTCTTAATTTCTACTGCTCTCTTTCTCACTTCACACCCTCCATATGCCACATTATGGGCCCCTCCACAATTACAACATTTTGCTTCCACACCTTTTCCATATTTTCCGTACTCATGTTCTTCCTCACAGTGTGCACATCTCTTTTTGGCTCTGCATATACTCGCAATATGACCATATCTCTGGCAATTATAGCATCTCAGCGGAGCACGCACATATTCTCTCACCCGAAAGCTAACATATTCAATCATCACTTTACTTGGTATCACTCCACCACTTTCAAAACGCAACATTACAGAAAGACTTTCTTCCTTATTACCTTCCCTATTCCTTTGCAGTCGTTTTGCTTCAATTACATTTCCTCCTTTAATATTCCTCATCAACTCTATCATAGTGACCTCCAATGCTACCCCTGTAATTACTCCACATAACCATGATTTTCCACCTGTTTGATTACAACTTGAAATCACTTGTTAACACACAGCCTTCATTTCCATCACCTTATCCCTCTGCTCCTCATTATCACATATCATCATCAATGCTCCATCCTGAAGCACTCTTGCACCTCTAATCTCTCCTAATTGTTTCCTCAACTAATTTAACTCAATTGGGTTTACCCTTTTACTCCTTGTGCCTCTTTAAATCTTACAATAATTTTTATTTCTTCTCTCCTTTCACTTGTTACTTCCTTTACTCTGTCCTCATCTGTACTTACCGTACAATCTTCATTATCTTTCTTCCTCTTGCTATTTGCCTTTTCAACACTTTTTATTCTCCCTCCTTCCACTTGTGTCCAACCCATCTCATCATTTCCATCTTCTATCTCTGATTCATCAATACTAAATCTTGTTTCTGATCTAACCTCCTCTTATTTCTTTTTCCTCAATTTCCCCATTGTCTTCTTATTTCAATAACTTTTATACTTAAATTTGGTAGAAGTTATTTAAATTGCTGCGCGCTCCACGTGTCCTCCAAACCCTCACCCTGCAGCTGACATTGGTAGCGTCCACCGGTATGACACCCAATGCGATGTCAAAATAAAAGCCCTCTCTTAAAGGAGACTTTACAACATTGACTGTATTAGACTTTGCATGGTTTGTTAATAAATTGTGAAATAACCATTTGAACATAATGTCTCACTTGTAGGTACCGAAAAAAGTCGGAGCCTAGGAGATTTAATCAGTTGCAGTCTCCAGATGTTGCTGTTCATGTTTGTTAGCCCAAGACCTTTTAAAAATCCAGACCAGACAATGTTCTACGGCCATGTCCAGAATAAAGAGTAGCCTATCCATGTCAGACAGTACAGTTAGGGTGATATGACTTAACCCGTGATATAAGATTTTGGCCATATACCTATCCAAGTCATTCATCACAGACAGTATCAAGGTCAGTAGGCTATACTTATTGTATTTTGGCCACACCACAAGGTGTCACTGTGGCCTCAACCACGCCCTCCTCATTACCCTACGGACAAAGAAAAAAAAAATGCAAATATGCATAAATGTGGAAATAGAAATGAAAGAAATGAATAAATGTATAAATAAAATAATAAATAAATGTGGAAATATTTGTAGGGTTTTTTTTTTTTTTTTTTTTTTTTTGCTTTTCTATGTATATTTATGCTTTACATTTCTTTGTATATTTATGTATTTAAACCCAACTGAGTGGGTTTCTGTAAGTGCGTTTTTGCTCTTCGGGGAGTCTTGTAAGCCCAAATAAACGGCATGATGATTGAATCCAAGAGTTTGAAAAAAAAGATACAGGTATATAAATGGGTACATTCTGAAAAAGGTAGAGGAATTGCAGTAAAGTGACCATTTTAATTGCATTAATTTTGCCAACCATAGATCGTGGAAGTGCGCAGCTATTGCTTTGAGAGTGTCTGAAAGCTGAGACATCCTTAAACGTGGAAAAGAAAACGTGAAAAAGATAAAATAAAATGGTTTATTTTATCCTAAATAAACCATGGCTATCAGTCAGATTCAACCATACATATATGAGCCATAATCTGATCCGTAGGCTGAAATTGAACAGGAGCAGCAGCAACAGCGACTACAGCAGGACGTCTCTGTGTGGTATGTACTGTAACTGTATTTGCTTAGCGGCTTGTCATGCGTGAGTTTTACAACATTTGTGTGTGTTTACTCATGGTTTATGAGGACATGATTTGGTTTATGGACTATCAGCAAGCGGAACGCTTTTGCACGTCAGACTAGTGCGTGTTTACATAGAAAAACAATGGAATAGTAGTGCATTTGAATTAAGAAGCACGCTAGGTTTAATATGTTTGGAGTGGTTTTACAATAAACAAACAGACACCTATAGTGGTCAGCTAAACAAATGTAAACACACACCATACATTGCATGCTCCATTGAAAAATTAACTATACATGATCATGTTGTTTACTGATGTGTACTTACGCGACGATAGCCAACAACACAGACATTTGAAGCAGTTTTACTCACCGCCTGCGGTTCCAATGCACGACCGTGAACCTTTATCACTGGGACCGCTCCATCTTTCAGCATTAGACAAGCTACAAATCCGGCGTCGAACTGGGCCTTGTTTATAAAAACAAATTGTCTCCGAAATGCAGGGAACAAACAAAAACACTTGAGCAACACCGTTGCTGCTCCAGAAAACAAACTCCATCCACTGTCCCATTAACGCTGGGTTCTTTGGGAAGCTGTACAGGGTTGTCTTGCCCTGACAACCAAAAACACACTTCTTTGGTGACAGTATTGATTTTGTGCAGCCAGCTTCCCTAAAGCCGAGCAAAGCGCGTTAATGGGCGTGCATTTGCTCTCTCGCTCTGGTCGCGTGCGTGCCCTTCTGGGAGAAGAGCCCATACGGACCGAACCCGGTTGTATATTCAAATGATCGTGCTCCCCCGAGGCCCCCATATCCCCCTGAGACGAGAGATTTATGTATTTTATGTCTGGAAAAAAGCCTCCAATGACGCAAATATCATCATTTTGCGTCATCGGAGGCTTTTTTGGCCAGAGGCTAGAGACTGCAGCCAGTAGTAGGAGTTAGGTCCGCATGTTTTCAACCCGCCCATAGGGGTGGGATCTCACTCACAGAATGTAAATGTGAAGTCCTATGAAAGTTAAGCTTCCATAGGCATGAACTGAAAACGCGCCAGACTAGATACGTACGGTGAATGCCCGTGAGGTCGTGAATGAATGCCCGTGAGGCCGTGAATGCGTGTGCACTGTGAGGCCGTGAATGCGCGTGCACTGTGAGGCCGTGAATGACTGTGTGGCCGTGAATAAATTCCGGGCGGCCGTGCTCATATTAGTTTCGGTTTAGAATTCGCACCAATTCGGGGGCGGGTTGCTTGAATTGTGGGTTCATTAGCCTATTATTCTTAATGAAAAACACAACAAAACGGTACAATGACAAACTCACTTAAATAGGCGCTTTTACATTTCGCTTTGAAACCAAATCTTCCGCAAATTATTCAGCTCCTCGCTCTTGTGATGAATGAAATCTGACTCCTGCTGGTTTGTGCTGCGACTCTCGTTCGGCTCATGCTGTATTGATGAGACACGTTCAGTTTTTAATTGTAGTGTCTGTTCTCTAACTGAACTAAATGATTTTATTACTATAAAAATCAAAACAACGGTGGGGTGGTGCCACGGTGGGCAAGTGATGTAACCGGTGGGAGTGGCCTCGTAGGGCAGCGAAGCAAGTGCATTCTGGGAGTTGTTATCTTTCATCCATATGAGTCAAAAATACATTTTCTGGCTTTTTTCAGTCTAGAAGGCACCAAAAGGATACAAGTTTCATGATCACTGACCTACCTCTACCATCTCGACTCTCTCATTTAACTCTCATTACGTCATTTATATGGCTTGAAGAGTCACTTCCAGTTTATCTAATCTTTCATCGAATGCACTGATTATCTTATCCGAAATCTCCTCCATCATCAGCGACAAAAGGCCTGCCGTTTGGTCAGTAGCATCAGGTTGCAGCTGAGAGGGTTTAACGCCCTTTTTTGATGGCATTGATAAAGCTTTAGGTTCAAGTGTAGTGCTGTGGCTGTCTAGCTAAACTTTAAGCCTATTTAAAAGTAGTTTAGAGACAATTAGAATACAATTTGATCGACTTGGATGTAGAGGAGATGGCAAACACGTCTACCTCCTACGTTGCTCCCCCTGTTTTTTGTTTTAAATGTGTATTGTGTTATGTATATTGCAGATGCTAAAATAAAGCATTTTATCTTTCTCTGAATGAGAAAGTGAAGCAAGGACAGGTGAGCAGTATTTCTGTTTGTTTGAAATATGTTTAAAGCAATAAATCGAGGACTGTTAGTTTGTTAGTGTACTGGTTTGCTGTTCTTAGCTTGGTCTTCCCACTTTTGACCAGTTTAGAATTAATTTTGTTCTTGCCCAAACAAAGAAAGTCATGGAGATTTTAGGATGTCATGAGGGCAAGTATAGAATTATTTCATTGTTGGGTGAAGTATAGAGAGTATGCATTGACATCACTTCCCCGCCAGAACACGCCCCCTCAGCCAGACTGAGTGGCAGAAGAGCTGCTGCATGACTGGGTTTAATTAGGGAAACTGTAAAAACGTGAGTAAAACAAACGATTGGCAGTTTAAACTACAGGCTGGACCTGATATAGTGTTCATTACCAAAGCTCCAGTGATCATGGATATTGACATGCATCCAGGAATCGTGTTTCCTGACATTTATATGTGTCTGATTTTGACGCTGAGGAAATACGTAAAACAAATTTTCCTTTGAATGCTTTATACAAATACAATATAGGTCTAAATCCGGGTGATCACTTATATCAATGTTATATCGTCACGTCCAGCCGTAAAACTAGTTTGTGTCAGTGTTTGTTTAAAAATATCCAGTTTATGCAGAATATAAGCTGCTAAATATTTAATTGATGAGCTGTCAATACCATATACACTGATCAGGCATAAAATTATTTTCTGCCAGAACAGCCCTGACCCGTCGAGGCATGGACTCCACTAGACCCCTGAAGGTGTGCTATGGTATCTGGCACCAAGATGTTAACAGCAGATCCTTTAAGTCCTTTAAGTTGCAAGGTGGGGCCTCCATGGAATGGACTTGTTTGTTCAGCACATCTCAGAGATGCTTGTATGGATTGTGATCTGGGGACTTTGGAGGCCAAATCACCACCTCAAACTCGTTGATGTGCTCCTCAAACCATTCCTGAACCATTTTTGCTTTGTGGCAGGGTGCATTATCCTGCTGAAAGAGCCACAGCCACCAGGGAATACCGTTTCCATGAAAGGGTGTACATGTCCTGCAACAAAGCTTAGGTAGGTGGTACGTGTCAAAGTAACATTCCCATGTGATTTATCAGACCAGGCCACCTTCTTCCATTGCTCCGTGGTCCAGTTCTGATGCCCAGCCTTCTCTCCCCACGTGCATCCATGAGCCTTGGCCGCCCATGACCCTGTCGCTGGTTCACCACTGTTCCTTCCTTGGAGCACTTTTGATAGATACTGACCACTGCAGACCGGGAACACCCCACAAGAGCTGCAGTTTTGGAGATGCTTTGACCCAGTCGTCTAGCCATCACAATTTGGCCCTTGTCAAACTCACTCGAATCCTTACGCTGACCCATTTGTCCTGCTTCTAACACATCAACTTTGAGGACAAAATAAACAGGTGCCCACCCACTAACAGGTGCCGTGATGAAGAGATAATCAGTGTTATTCACTTCACCTGTCAGTGGTCATAATGTTATGCCTGATCGGTGTATATGGTGTGTGTTTTAGCAAGGCAGTCTGTGTTGCAAGTTGGTGAATGAAGATACTTGCCAGGTTATGTGTCATTACTGCTTTATTCATTTATCCAATTTTTTAACAGAGTAACAGCTCACTACCAGTTACAAAAGACACTGTAACAGTACGTCAAGCAATTCTAGTTGTATTTTTTGTGCAATTTATTTCTTAAATTATCCCTTGACTATATTCTGGCCTGCCATTTTTTTAATACAAAATATACTTGCCGACCCCTGGTATAGGATGATGCACTAGAGTCCACTGTGGAGGTAGATGTGCAACTACACCATCCAAACTCACGCATATGCAAGAAAATGCTTTCTGAATAGCTGTCCACTGTAATGACCTCTATGCGTGAAAAGGTTAAATGATTGTATTATAAATTACATGAAATGATTGGTGTCATGATGCCATGACTAACTGGGGCCCAGGTCAGGAAGCAGACAGACTGGCTAAACCAACCGTCTGCTTGCTGTCTCACGTCACAGAAGTCAGATAAATCCCAAAACACAGAGACTCTTTCTTGTCTGCTGACTTCTGCTATGCACTCAAGCTCGCCGCCTACAGCCATTTTGTGTGTTTGGGCTGCACACGTCACCTTTTTCCCCAGAGGCAGCGGCGGCAGGTTTTTCTGAACTCTCTTTGTCTCCAGATGTTTCTGTTTCTACTGCCAGTACTATTTTTGAAACTCATGTGATCTCTGATGTCTCTGTTATGGCCACAGATGTTGTTGCTGAACTCTCCGTGTTCTCTCAAGCCTCGGTTTTGTCTGCTAACACTGTTTTTGAATCCTCTGAGCTCGCAGTTGCCTCTATTTCAGTCATGGGCACAGTTTCTGAGCACTCTGTGTTCCCTGACAGTTCAGTTGAGGCCATGGAGGCCATTTCTGAGTTCTCTGAACCCCCTGAATGCTCTGTTTTGGCTACTGAAGCTGTTTTTGAACTCTCTCTGTCCCCTGACTTTAGTGTATGTCCAGCTGCACCCACAGAGATTATGAACTCCTTGTCAGTTTAGAAAGGACTATCTCTCCTGAACTTTCTGCCAGCCCTGTCATGAACAAGCAGACAGATTTTGAATTCCCCACCTGTTTCTTTTTGGCTTCAGGAGCCAATACTAACCTGCCTGTTCCTTTTCTTATAGTTTCACCAGTCTTTCCAGATCTGCCGTGGAGGTTTTCAGCCTTTGTCCAGAGTCCAGAGACTGCTCCAGCCCTTGTCCAGAGTTCCGAGATGGCTCCAGCCTCTGTCCAGAGTCCCGAGATGGCTCCAGCCCCTGTCCAGAGTCCCAAGATGGCTCCAGCCCCTGTCCAGAGTCCCGAGATGGCTCCAGCCCCTGTCCAGAGTCCCGAGATGGCTCCAGCCCGTCCAGAGTCCCGAGATGGCTCCAGCCTCTGTCCAGAGTCCAGAGACGGCTCCAGCCCTTGTCCAGAGTCCCGAGACGGCTATAGCCCCTGTCCAGAGTCTCGAGAATGGCTCCAGCCCCTGACCAGAGTACCGAGATGGCTCCAGCCCCTGACCAGAGTCCCGAGATGGCTCCAGCCCCTGTCCAGAGTCCCGAGATGGCTCCAGCCTCTGTCCAGAGTCCTGAGACGGCTCCAGCCCCTGACCAGAGTTTTTTCAGAGTTTGACTTTAAAGGATAGTTCACTCAAATTACCCCAGAATTTACTCACCCTCAAGCTATCCTAGGTGTATATGACATTCTTCAGGTTCAACTGCGCATGTCGGTTGCAAAAGACGATCTGGAAAATGTCATGATATGCAGTGAGATGCCAGCTAGTTTCGGAAGCTTTGCTAGTAGTGTTGTCAAAAATATCCTCCTTTCCACAGTATTGATACACAGATACCAGCTGCACTTTCTTGCTCTCCTCTCCGACCGACAGGGAGTTGACACGCTTAACACTCCGGTAAATAGTGTTGGTGTGACCGGTCTGAATTTTGCATGGAATTGCACATAATTCTACTCATTCCCGCATATTTCATGCTCACATCTGAAGTGCACTCACATACAGTAATAAAGCCGCCTCTGACGTACAAGTGCAAAAATTTGCTCCATTTCCCAGCTTATTAATGGTCAAATAATGTCACAATGCCCATCTTGGTGAGTATTAACATAAACAGTCTTAAACAGTTCAGGAAGAAATTTGTGTAACAGCAACAGTATTTTGGATCCATGCGTGCGTCAGGTCTTAAAGGGACAGCAGCCAAATATATTGTTAATGTTATTCAAACTACAAAAAGACAAACGATCACTTACTGCTCTTGACTTGTGTAACTTTAATGGATTAATCTGTATTTTTATTTATTTTTTACAATGAAGATTATCAATGAAAATATAATGTCATTTTAAATTTGATTACTTTGGGTTTCGTAGCTGAATACTGTTAGACCTACCTGAAAAATAAAGCAGTCTATTTCATTTGTATCTTTATTCTATTATATTTATTTGTGCTATTGTTAGTAATTTGTTTATTTGTTCTTATTTTATTACTGTTTACTTGTCTTTTTTTTATTTAATTTACCATTTGAAATCAAGCTTCCTTGTGCTGTGTGTAAGCTATTGCAACAAAATTACCCCATTGTAAAAAATACATTGAGTTATCAAATATTTGTGAGATAATTGTAATGGTAATTGATCGTTTAGCCTATATATATATAAAAAAAAAAAAAAAAAAAAAAAAACCTTAAAAGCATTATAAAATAAAATTTATCTTTTCAGGAGAAATTTTTGATTGCCTAGACTTTCAATAGATGGACAAAAAAAAAAAAAAAAATATTCAAAATATCTATGACAGTATATGCAGCGTTTTTTTTCTCCATGGTATCAAAAAATGGTATGATAAAAATAAATAAAATGTTAGATAACTTATTTTAACACAAATTGCAATCAAAGCTGGTTATATAATGTCATTAAAGGATTATATTGTATATCTCTGGCCCCTGGATGCTAGGCCATTTCGTTTCATTGTTTACCTACTGACAAGATAGTATGGCAAATGGATCTGTAAGACGTATTCCACTCACTAATGTTCATTTTGATGAATAACACTCCTTATCGCTGGGTGACAAATAATTGTAATATCACGGACATTTTGAAAACATTTATCTGTAATTAGTCATCTATAAATAATATTTTTAAATCTAACGATTTTGTACCTTATCCATGTAATTTTCTATATGTAAACGCTAGCTCTCCTGGGTTTTCTGCAACCTAGCTGCGTGCAAATCCTGTACGTTTACAAACAGATAATTGGTCTATACAATGAGAAAAAAGTCCTGGCTAAGCCAAGCATTATAATGGCAGGAAATGGAAGACCAAATTATAAGTGCATCCATACACAAGTGTACACACAGGGCTTTAATTAAGGGGGTTAAAGGCCTTCTGAAGCGATGCGTTTTTAAAATGAGAAAAATATCCAGATTTAAAACGTTTTGTAAAATATGTAGCTTCTGTAATCAACTTAAGTGTCACAGTTCAAAATGCTTAACCCTATGGTCCTCTTTGTTTAAAAGGGTCACACCTGGCTTCTTTGCGGTCAAAAGTGACCAAAGCCTTAAAATGTAACTCCCCCTCCCTTTGTATTTTTGCTTATTTCCCATTCATTTCCTGTGTCGTCCCATTCTGATGCATAAAAAATTAAAAAACAGTTTCAAACCGTAAAATGTTTTGGTAATTTGACTGAGAGGACCAGACTGTTAAACTGTCACGGCCGTTATGCTCTTGCTGCAAGTTGAACACAGAAGGCGGTCTGGGGGAAGATACTTGTGTTTCAGGACACTTTCACCGATCCTCTGTGGCCAGCTGAGATTCATCGGAACGGCGAGTTGAACAATGGCCAGAGTCGAAAGCGAAGAATCAAGAAACACCGCGGGAAACGCACGGGGATCCGTAACAGACTGAGAAAAAGGGCATTCAGCCCACCTCTCCCAAGCATCATGCTCGCAAATGTCCAATCCTTGGAAAATAAGATGGACGATCTTAGAGCCAGGATAAGTTTTCAACGGGACATGAGAGACTGTAACATCTATTGTTTGTCCGAAACATGGCTCCCGTCCGCGGTCCCGGACACCGCTGTGACGCCGTCGGAGAACTTCTCTGTTTTTCGGATGGACAGAACAGCCGAGGCCGGTAAATCCAAAGGCGGTGGAGTATGATTCATGATCAACAAGAAATGGTGCGACCCCAGGAACATCACCATTCTTTCGCGGTCCTGCTCGCCTCATCTGGAACAGTTAACAATCAGGGCTGGCTTTATCTGGCCTTCATGATGTTACCAGCGGCTTCATAAACAAACACCCCGATGTTGCGTTCATCGTCGCTGGCGATTTTAACAAAGCAAACCTAAAGAAAGTCTTGCCAAACTTTCACCAGCACGTCTCCTGTCTTACACAAGGAGCAAACACACTGGATCATTGCTACTCTCCGTTTAAGAACGCCTATAAAGCACGGTCAATTCCAGCTTTCGGCAAATCGGATCATGCCGCCATTTTCCTCACACCTGAATACAAACAAAGGCTCGTTCAGGAACCCCCGGTGAGGCAGGAAGTTAAACGCTGGTCACCCCATTCAGAGACCGCGCTACAGACAGCTCTTGATGACGTCGACTGGGACATGTACCGGGCGAGTTCATCTGACGTCAGCGAGTTCACGGATGTGGCGCTTTGCTTCATCAACACGCTTACAGAGCAAGCCACACAAACAATAACAATAACGTCCTTCTCAAACCGTGGGTGGACAATTCAATCTGCGCTGCAGTGAACACACGCACTGCCGCATACAACGCCGGTCTCCTATCGGGGAATATGACTAAATACAAATCATCCTCCTATGCTCTGCGACGCGCAGTTAAAGCCGCAAAGCTCCGTTATAAGGATCGAGTGGAGTCTCATTTCCAACTCAACGACTCGCGGCACATGTGGCAGGGTCTGAGGTCCATCTGTTCTTTTGGATCTAAATCCTCTGCAGAGGTCAGAGCTGATCCGTTACTTGTGAATGAGTTAAACTCTTTCTACGCTCGCTTTGATTGTAATCGTAGCAGCGCGACTCCGCCAAGTGACGCGTCAGAGGGAATCACTCAGAGCAGCAACAACCACGTGATCTCTGTCTCGGAGGATGAAGTTCGGAGGGCACTCAAGCGTGTGGACGTCAGGAAAGCTGCCGGGCCAGATGGTATTTCAGGTCGTGTTCTGCAGTCCTGTGCTGATCAGCTCGCCGGGTTGTTTACATCTATCTTTAATGAGTCCCTCGCTACATCTGTGGTCCCCACCTCCTTCAAAAAATCCACTATCATCCCTGTCCCTAAGAGCAGTAAACCCTCTTGCCTAAATGACTATCGTCCAGTGGCTCTCACGTCTATAGTCATGAAGGTCTTTGAGAGACTCATTAAAAACACCATTTGCTCCTTCATTCCTGACACTTTGGACCCTCTTCAGTTTGCCTATCGTCCCATTAGATCGACTGAAGATGCCATCTCTCATATCCTCCACTCCTCCCTCACTCACATCGACAGCAAAAGTGGGAACTACGTAAGGCTGCTATTTATTGACTATAGCTCAGCCTTTAACACCATAGTTCCCATTAAGCTAACCGCCAAACTCCTGGATCTCGGCCTGAATTCTTCTCTCTTCCGCTGGATTGAAGACTTCCTCACTGGCAGGCCTCAGGTGGTGAGAGCAGGCCAGTTCACCTCCACCTCCATCACCCTGAGTGTGGGAGCTCCACAGGGCTGTGTCCTGTGTCCCCTGCTCTACTCTCTCTACACGCATGACTGTTTGTCCACACACAGCTCCACCTCTATCATCAAATTTGCTGATGATACTGTTGTCCTGGGCCTCATTTCCAGCAATGAGACGGCATACTTGGACGAGGTGGAGCATCTAACATCATGGTGCCAGGACAACTGTCTCTCTCTGAATGTTGGCAAGACCAAAGAAATGATTGTGGACTTCAGGAAGAGACAGCAACGGACATACTCCCCTCTCATGATCAGCGGGTCACCAGTGGAGAGAGTGAGCAGCTTCAAGTACCTGGGTGTAAACATCTCCGAGGACCTGACCTGGACTGCTCACATTCAGACACAGGTGAAAAAAAGCCAGGCAAAGACTGTACCACCTGCACCAGCTGAGAAAATTCAGGGTTTCACCAGCTATCCTGAAAACTTTCTATTTAGGGGCGATAGAAAGTGTATTAACTCAGTGCATCACAGCGTGGTATGGGAACAGCACCAGTCATGACTGCAAAGCCCTGCAAAGAGTTGTGCGCTTACCCGAGCGCATCTCAGGGTCAGCTCTCCCGTCTCTGCAGGACGTCTACACCAAACGCTGCAAAGGTAGAGCTACTAAAATCAGCAAGGACTCTAATCACCCTGCAAACCCTCATTTCATGCTGCTACCATCTGGTAAGCGCTTCCGAAGCCTGATGGCCAAAACTGAGAGACACAGGAGAAGCTTCTTCCCCCAGACCATCAGACTCCTGAACTCAGTCACTTAATTTCACGTGACCGTCGATAGACTGACATTGCACATTCTGTTCGCGTTGTTACTGTGTAACAACCTGTTTGCACATACGGCGTACATTTCTGTTAACCACATAGTTATAAGGCTACTCACGGCACAGTTCCACTTTTTTTTATTCCATTTCACTTTCCTCATGTTTTTAACTGAATTTGCACGGTCCATGGAGCGGACCCGTTTACATTTCACTGCTGGTTGTATATAACTAGGTGACAAATAAAACTCTTGAATCTAGATATACATGGTATATGAATAACAAAGACCAAACTCTTCGAGTCAAAAAGATAAAGCACAAGACATTTCACTAAATATTTGACATTAAGCAATAAGGCTTTACATGGTTTCATTTGGGGCAGGCTTTGGCTGATCGGTTTCAGGCTCCGGCTGTAGGCCTCGGCGGTTGCCTCGCTGGTTGGGCTGTAGGCCTCGGCGGTTGCCTCGCTGGTTGGGCTGTAGGCCTCGGCGGTTGCCTCGCTGGTTGGGCTGTAGGCCTCGGCGGTTGCCTCGCTGGTTGGGCTGTAGGCCTCGGCGGTTGCCTCGCTGGTTGGGCTGTAGGCCTCGGCGGTTGCCTCGCTGGTTGGGCTGTAGGCCTCGGCGGTTGCCTCGCTGGTTGGGCAAAACCAAAAGCGGCATAAATATTTGGGTGCTAAATGTTTGTTCTGGTTGAGTATTTAAAGGGAATTGGCAAACCACTCAGGGAAGCATCTGTATTCAGAACTTCCCACACTGTTGCGGTGTGTCTCTATTGCCAGGTAACGATGACTCTTTGAAACCATTTTTTAGATTATCCTGTAATTGCATTATATTGTATGCTGATCAGTTGTGTATGATGGATTCTTTTTAATTCCTTTATTTGGAATTTGCCTGGCTAAAATAAACCTTTATCATTATTCTAGGGACCCGAGGACCCCTGACTGAAGCATGGACCACAGCATGCGGGATAATTTGATTTCTGACTATTACTGTATTAGCAAGTTGCAGCTTTTCGTGTCCATTAAATCAAAATTGCACTTCGAGTAAGCAGGTGCGACCACTTCAAGGTAAAATATTCACTCTGCAATCCTCTGACTAATATCAGAACTGGCTAGGTTGGGCCAATATGAACAATTAAGCATTTCTGTAAAAAAAAAAAAAGAAATTTAATTGATCGATTAAATTCCTTTGAGTCCTTAAAGTAGTTTTTCCTAAAGTTGCATATCCCTGCTTGTTTTAGAACAAAACTAAATTTCACTTCAAATATTGGTAACAGAGACATAAGTGGTTGTTTCACCAGTGTTTGATTAAAATTAAGTCAATTTATGACAGAAAACATACTGTATGCTGAAGATCTCACTCACTGGCATCAATGAGCGGAGTAGGTTTTACTGGAATAGTCCTACTTCATAGTTTCATGTTTTAGTTCAATGTGTTACTTGTGGGATCTTTGCAATTTGTGAAATTTACTATGAATTTCTGAATGAAAATTCAAAGTCTCTTTTGAGACCTCTAGCATCCATCATTAGTTGAAACTCACTGAAAACAGGCGGCACGCACACACGTCCACTGTTAAAGCGACAGCATTTGTCGCCTCCAGAGCAGCTTCTATCAGAAGTGCATCCTCGACTGGACAGCACGACCGTCAGCGTCGCCGGACACTGACCGGACACTACAGAAGAGGATTCAAGAGGATCGTTAGGGGAGACCAGGGAGGCCTGTAATAGTTTCGGCAAGTCAGGACTTTTACAAAGTGTCGCAAGCATTGTGTTCATATTTATCTGCTTCAAATCAAGCATTAATAAATATTTATAATTAATAAATAACTATCATTTATCACTAAAATGTGCCAATCAGTTTTAAAGAGAGTGATTACAACCCAACCAACTACAGTAGGATTTGTAACAAGTTCAACACTGATAGAAGACAGGGACAGTCAATATGTGGTTCATAAGGTACAACTAAAATGTACTGTAGGTTTTAAAATAATATATTGTAAGGCACTCATTTATGCATTTCCTCAGGCTGTATACTGAAGCTAAAAGATCTCCTCACCTAGGACTCCAGCGTCTATTGTGCTCAAATATGCAGACAGACACAATAAAACAGCACTCAACGAGAAGAACACTCGGGCTGTCATCCTCTCGACCTGCGCTCTCACAATGAACTCTACTGGAAACCGTGTGCTGCTGAATCCCGCAACAAAAACCGCTGTTTAAAGGGGCTTTGAAAACGCCTTTTTAAAGATCCAAGGAGGTCTGGGTAACTCCAGCCCTGATGAAACGCACCTGCCTGTAGCTTTAGTAGTCTAATCTGGAAGACCTTGATTAGCTTGTTCAGGTGTGTTTGATTAGGGTTGGAGGAGCAGAGCGCTGCGTTCACGGCGTATGTGGTATGACAGTAATTATGAGATGATTGAGCGTTTCTATGGCAACACTATCAACGCCTAAATTAATCTGCAGTGGTCAGCGATCACGTGGTTCAAGTCGGAGCTCTCGGAAAAATGAGCACCCAATAAACGAATTAATTGTCGATTAACAATTAACGATATGTTGTATTCTGAATGTCATTCTGAACTCATTCATTTGTAGAGCACTGCAATATAGTTTTATATAATTAATTTAATAATTATGTTAATAAAAATATAAAATGACCTTTAGATAAACACTGGGCTTAAAAAATGTAAGCTGCAAAAGATAACTTTGCACTCATTTCAAAGGGACCTATGACATCCTATGACATGAAATTCATCTAAACTTAAATGATCTCACGGATGAGGCTGTTGTGGTTAACGATTATATTTGCTGCTGTAAATGTGGCACATTCAGACTACTTTGATATAGTTTTTTTTTGGTTTTGTTTATTTTTTTACATTTAACTGATCTAAAATCATATTGCAGCAAATGATAACTTCACATTTGAAATTAAACTATGACACTATATCACTACTCACACAGGACTAGTTTTCTAAATGACATTTGAGTTACAGTTCTTATCACCTGACATCTGTGATTTCATGTACTCATTCAGACAGTATTAATTTTTACAGAGGAGTGTGTGTGTGTTTTCTATACATGAGCTTTACAGAAGGTCATGTGCTGTGTTTGCAACGATCACGTATGACACATATGTCTTTAAATTAATTATTTACTGATATAATTCAAATTTATTTAAAAAAAAAAGTTAATTTCACATGATTTTATAAAAGTGGCTGTTTATAATAAACTTCCATAAAATTTAGACACGCATCTTACTCTTACCTGACACTGATATTAAAATCATCTTTGCGGTTTCTGTGATTTGGCTCCATTTATTAATTTTTTTATTAACATTTTTTTTTTTTTTTTTATTGGATGCCACACATATTGAAATGAAAGCACGCTTTATGGTGCATAAGATTGGTGAACAAACAGTAGCTAAGGTAGGTCAAAAACACATGAAGAGAAATGTTAGGATAATACAACATCAGCATTCGGACAGTATTCTGCACTCATTTGAAATTGACATTTGACATCACCTGACATGAAATGAATTAATTAAATTAAAAAAATTTAATTAATTACTCTAAAAAATGCTGGGTTAAAAACAACCCAAGTTGGGTTGAAAATGGACTACCCCACGATTGGATTGTTTTAACCCAGCGATTGGGTTGTTTTAAGAAAACATTTAACCCAACCGTTGGGTTAGTCCATTTTCAACCCAGCATTTTTTAGAGTGTAAATAGCCTACAAATTAGAGATCTGCGCGGGGCTGTTTTTTTGTCCCAATCTATTCCGCACTCTCCCGCTTAAAATTCACTCCGTGTTTACCCGCTAGAATGAGTTTTATTCCCGACCCGACGGATCCCGCTAAATTTAGATTTTGTTTCCAGAATCTCTCATTTAAATTTCCCATACAGAAAGAGAGAGAATGGGGATAACAAATGTAAAATGTTGGCTATACAATCATTTTATTTTTGTCTTATCATACTGTCAGTGTCACACCGTAAAAAAAAATTCATAGAGAAAAATTAGCTAAATCAAATACGACATCTGTCACTCACAATTATAAGCCTAAATACAAATAAACGTAAACTGTTGGCTTACTAGCTACTGCTAAATTAAGTCTTTTGTATGAATGAATGATGCTCACTGACAACAGTCCATTACCGAAAGTCTCCTACCGTCATTACCCGACCGTCCACAAAGGCTGAATGTTCCCTCTAAACTCATGGCCAGGATGTACAGAACAATTATATATATATATATATATATTTTTTTACATAGGCCTGTATATTATTTTTGTAATGCAAGTTATTTGTATTTTTGTATAGTCGTAAGTTAAAAATTTAAGTTCTATAGCCTACATTATTTTTGTAACATAAGTACTTATTTGTAAATGAACCCAAGTAATACTATACATCGTTTATTTTCGTTATGTAACTTGAAAGGTGTAGGCTAAATAAAAAATAAAAATAAAAAAGAGAAGTGATTGTTCTGTACATGGTTTATTTTTGTAATGCAAGTTATTTGTACATTAAACAAATTCTTCTATACATTGTCATGTAAATTAAAATGTGTAAATGAAAATAAATTGGTCTATACATACTTTTTACAACCATTTATACTTAGAAGAAAACAGAGCAGAGCGGGAGACCCTGTTGGTGCTGCTGGATGGGCTGCACAATAGAGACCCTGGTAAGGCCTCGGCCAGCGAGACATCTGGGATGTGCGATTATTTCCACTGTCCTCAGGGTCGCTGGGCTGAATCAGTCGACGGCTGCCAGATCATAAAAAGTACAAAGTAGTAGATCCTACAATGCATCTGTGTGATGAGAGTTGAATAAAAATAAGTAGTTAAAGACTTGGACGTAAATGTATAAATGTGAAAATATAAATGTAACAGTTACATTTAAGAAAGATGTCGGTTGTCACCTCACTCACACACCTGTAGGGTGGCCATTTCCATAACACCAAAAAGGAGGACACTTATAGGCAAGGCAAGAATAATTGCATAGGACTGTACTCGCAACTACAGTACAATTTTGTCCATCATATCGATGTGATCATGATACAGTGACTCTGAAATAGCCTACTCTATTCATTGATTGACAATTTGATCTACGATAGATCTTGATGTAGACCTATGTGTAACAAAAGGCAAAAAAAGTTTGTTTAGTATTTGGATGACTGTTTGTGATGTCTGTTTAAAATGAGAAAAAAAAAAAAAAAAAAAAACACACACACACACACACACACACACACACACACACACACGAAAGCGGTCTTGCAAAGTGCACTGTGCCTGAAAACATAAAATGTATGGACTTATGTACATAAATACATAAACAAATAATCTGGAACAGTGTCAGAAAACATAACATTTCTGGACTTCTGGAAATAACAGAAATACATAACATAAATAATAAATGCGAAAAACAAATAAATACAGAAGAATTTCAGTTCTTAAAGAAGTTCACCCTCTGCAGCAGCTCAGGTGAAAATCCAATGTGCAAAATCCATAAAAAGCGTCTCTACTGCTTTGATATATATTTGTGCTCTTGTCCATTCCGGATTAAATGACGTTTCACCATGTTAACGTTATGATATGACGTAGCCAGCACGTGGAGGCTTGTTTACGCTTTTAACCAATGATATCAGACATTTAATTGACACCACCTTCAGCCAATCATTTGTTTGACCAGAGATCTTACAGCATTAAGCCTTGTTTATACTTTAGTCTGGTTCTGCAGCACGGGCCGCCGCTGACTGCGTGTGCGCCTCGTCCGCTTGGCACACCACCAAGCGAAATGCGGGTCACACTCTCAACTGCCCACTCCGCGATGACATCACTTTTGTCTTGTGTGGATGCGTCGAGTGTAAACAAGGCTTTAGACGCTATGTTGCTGTGTCCCAATAAAAATTCTAGAGCAGGTTTTTTAGGCCAATTCAGCACAACTCCACAAAGGAGGACAAATGTGTGTCCGGCTTGAGGCTGCGCCGGACAGGGGGCTTAAAATCCATAAGCATGGCCATTTAACGACGCTCGGTTCAGTGTTGCAAGTCTGGAATCGGGCTACTTTTACACTGTTGCTGTGAGTTGTTTGTAGCCTATAGTCCACAGTTTTAAGTTGTCTTTACTTTTGCAATATTTTTACCACCCACCCCCTGCATTTTGGCTGTGATTCTACTACTTTTGATTAGCAATCAAAGGGTTTTGTTGCACAGACCTGGCAACCCTGTCCCTCGGTTCGGCCTTCATAGCGTGCAGCCTTCACATTGGGACACAGCTACAGAGTCCACTGGAGGCGAGTGTAGAGGAATCCAAGTGCAGCATTTATTAAATCCAAAATTTGAAAAGAAATCCAATAAACATTTGCATGGCATGAAAAAGAAACATGAATTCACCAACAATGGTACAGGGAACAAATGCACAACACAAAGATGCATGGCAAACATAAGGGCTTAAATACACAGAGAGTGATGACTAACAAGGAACACCTGTGAACAATCAAACAATGAACCAATGATGAACATCAAATAGTATCATGACAAGACAAATCAATAGGTCAATACAAAGAGAACAGTGTTACAGTGGTGCCGAAACCCGGGAAGGAAGGAGATCACTGCCGCCATCATGCAGACCCCGTCAGCGTCGCCGTTTGCAGACATTATACAATTGCTCACAGGACTCCATCAGGAGCACCATCAAGCGCTGCTGGTCATGAGGGCCGATCAGGATCGGAGGTTCCACGCCCTCGTCCAGGCGCAGCAGGAGGACCGTGAGCTGCTCCGGAGCTTGTTGGACCAGGAGGTTCGGACGGCAGGGACTGCACCGAACCCCGCCCCTGCCACTCACATAGCCCTCAACAAGATGGGTCCCCAGGATGAGCCGGAAGCATTTCTCAACATATTCGAGAAGACCGCAGAGGCATGTGAGTGGCCGAAGACAAACTGACTGGTGCACCTGATCCCCCTGCTGTCGGGGGAGGCACATAAGGCTGCCCAACAGTTGCCAGTCACAAGCCTCCTGGTGTACAAAGCTCTCAAATGAGCCATACTTCAGAGGGTCAGCCTGAGTCCAGACCAGCACCGACAATGCTTCCGGTTGCTGGAACTGAGTGAGAGTGGTCGACCCTTTGTAATGGTACAGCAGCTCCGGGATGCGTGCCGCAAATGGCTGTCGGATGGCGAATGCGACGTTGAGGCAGTGACCAGTACCACATCAATAAGGTGGTACTGGAGCAGTTCATTGTGTGCCTACCCAAGAAAACTGCACAGTGGGTCCAGTGCCACCGACCGACGTCGCTGGACCAGGCCATCCAGCTGGCAGAGGACCAAATGGTGGCGTGCCCTGGGGTCGGCGAACCCCTACCATCGATTTCTCTCTCAAACCCTCTTGTTTCCCCTTCCCTTTCTCCCTCAAAACCTGTCCCTCTCCCCAGGTCCCATTCGAATTTGCCTCCTCGAGCTCCACCCCACTGGAGAGGTGGACAAGGGCAGGAACAGCAGTGGGGACCAAGAGCCGCACCCAGGGGAGTGGGGCCGAACAGACCGGACACCACCTCAGCTCCTTTTTCCCCGATCTCCCCACGCCAGTTTCTTGACCCACTTTCTGCCACTAAGGCAGAGGGGAGGCCTGGGCCGGCCTGCTGGCGGTGCTGGGACCCGGGGCACTTTGTGGATAGGTGTCCGGTCATGGAAGTAGGAACGCTGGTTCGGGTCCCGGGTCCCGGCCCTCGATCAAGCCGGGTTATACCAAATACCTGTGAGTATAAAGGGGGGTATTTATCAGGCTTTGGATTCGGGTTGCAACCAGACCTCCATTCATCAAAGCCTGATACAGCCGGGGGCATTGGATACGAGCCACATGGATAAGGTGAGGTGTGTGCACAGGGATGTATTGGAATATCCTTTAAGGTCCGTGACCATCCAGTTTAGGGGTCAAAAACATAGTGTTGAGGTGGCTGTTAGTCCACACCTCAGACATCCACTAATTCTGGGAACGAATTGGTCGGCTTTTAATCAATTATTAGGGTGTTTATCCGTGGATGTCTCCTGGGGAAAAAGGAAGCAGGGAAAGGGCGCGAGCACACAGGCTGGAGAAGCTGATCCGGGACCTATGGATCCTGTCCCAGGGGAACTGAGTGTGCTGGGGAGGCTGAACCTCGCCAGCCATGATGACTTTCCCCTGGAGCAGTCCCAGAATGAGACGCTGAAAAATGCATTTGATCAGGTCCGTTCAATCGACGGCCAGCTTCTCCAACCCGCGCAACCGCCCTCCTACCCTTACTTTATAATTCTCAAAGACAGGTTGTATCGAGTGACCCAAGACACTCACAAAACAGGATACAACCCAATTGTTAGTACCAAAAAGCAGCCAGGAAATTTTTTTTCCAGGCGGCTCAATGTAATCCAATGGCCGGACACTTATGACAGGCAGCCACATTAAATCGTCTAATGACCCGATTCTTTTGGCTGGGCATTCATGAAAATGTGCGCAGGTGGTGCACATCTTGTTGTGAATGTTAACTGGTAAATCCACCGGCCAACCCAAAAGCGCCTTTGCGACCCCCTTCCTCTCATGCAGGTCCCCTTCGAAAGAATTGGTATGGACCTCATCGGGCCATTGGAACGATCTGCACGGGGACATCACTTTGCATTAGTCCTGGTGGATTATGCAACACAATATCCGGAGGCAGTCGCGCTCCGCAGCATATCAGCGAAGAGTGCAGCAGACGCACTGGTTCAATTAATCCCCCGAGTGGGAATCCTGAAAGAGATTCTCATGGACCAAGGCACAGCGTTTATGTCACGAACGTTACACGAGCTGTATTAATTATTGGGCATTAAATCGATTCGCACCAGCGTCAATCACCCACAAACAGATGGTCTGGTGGAACAATTTAATCGCACATTGAAAACCATGATTTGTAAGTTTGTTAACAAAGACGCTAAAAATTGGGATAAATGGCTGGAACCCCTCTTGTTTGCTGTGCGCGAGGTCCCGCGAGCCTCCACGGGGTTTTCCCCCTTCGAACTTCTGTACGGATGCCAGCCCCATGGGGTTTTGGATGCCCTGAAAGAAACTTGGGAGGACGGACCTTTGGATAGTAAAAATGAAATAAAATACGTACTGAACCTGAGAACAAAACTCCACACATTGGGGCGGCTCTCGATGGAGAATTTGTTACAGGCCCAGGACAGACAGAGCCGGCTATACAACAGGGGAACTAGACTTTGCGAGAATTTGCACCGGGAGAGAAAGTGCTTGTATTGCTCCCCACGTCCAGTTCTAAATTACTCGCAAAGTGGCAAGGACCGTTTGAGGTCACACGGCAGCTAGGGGATCTCAATTATGAGGTAATTTGAGTGGATAGGAGTGGGGCACGTCAGATTTATCACCTCAACCTCCTTAAAAAAATGGAGAGAAGAGGAGCCAGTGATGTTAGCGACGGCAGTGAGCGGAGAGGAAGATCTCGGGCCGGAGGTGAGAGCTAAAGTACAATCCCTCGCTCTGGCCCCGAGGGGAGATCACCTGTGGCCCTCACAACTCACTGATGTAGCTAGGTTACAAGAAGAATTTGCAGATGTGTTCTCGCCCCTGCCTGGTCAAACTAACCTTTTTCAGCACCATATTGAGACAGAGCCGGGAGTGGTAATGCACAGCCGGCCGTATAGATTACCTGAGCACAAAAAAAGGTGGTTCAGACGGAATTAGAAGCAATGCTGGACATGGGAGTAATAGAGGAGTCACACAGTAATTGGGCGAGCCCAATAGTTTTAGTGCCTAAAACGGATGGCTCGGTTCGCTTCTGTGTTGATTATCACAAGGTGAATGCTGTGTCGAAATTTGACGCATATCCAATGCCCCGGGTAGACGAGTTGCTTGATCGGCTGGGTGCGGCTCGTTTTTATTCGACATTGGACTTAACAAAAGGATATTGGCAGATCCCCTTATCACCAATATCTAAAGAAAAAAAACAGCCTTCACAACGCCGTTTGAATTACACCAATTTGTAACGCTTCCTTTCGGGTTGTTTGGAGCTCCGGCCACTTTTGAGTGACTCATGGACCAGATTCTCCGGCCCCATGCCACATATGCCGCTGCTTATCTTGATGATATCATCATATATAGTAATGACTGGCAGCGACATATGGGGCATTTGCGGGTGGTGCTGAGGGTGCTAAGAGAGACTGGGCTGACAGCCAACCCGAAAAAGTGTGCGGTTGGGCGTGTGGAGGTCAGGTATCTGGGCTTCCACTTGGGCCACGGGCAGGTGCGTCCCCAAATTAATAAGACAGCAGCAGTTGTAACCTGCCCGAGACCTAAGACCAAAAAGGAGGTGAGACAGTTCCTGGGGCTGGCGGGATATTATAGAAGGTTTGTACCTAATTATTCGGACCTCACCAGCCTGTTGACTGATCTCACTAAAAAGGAAGCACCAGATCAGGTCCAGTGGATGGAGCTGTGCCAGCAGGCTTTCACCCAGGTAAAGGCTGCTCTGTGTGGCGGGCCGTTATTACACTAACCTGACTTTTCTCTCACCTTCTTATTGCAGACCGACGCATCGGACAGGGGGCTTGGACCAGTCCTGTCCCAGGAAACAGAGGGTGAGGAGCGGCTGGTGCTGTACATTAGCCGAAAGCTCTCTAAGAGAGAGGCTAAGTACAGCACCATAGAGAAGGAATGTCTAGCGATTAGGTGGGCCGTTCTCACCCTCCGCTATTATCTCCTGGGATGAGAGTTCACCCTCTGTTTGGACCACGCGCCCCTGCAGTGGCTCCACCGCATGAAAGATACTAATGCGTGGATCACCTGTTGGTATCTGGCATTACAGCCCTTTAAATTCAAGGTGGTCCACAGGCCGGGGGCGCAGATGGTTGTGGCTCCCCAGCCTGAGTCGGTGGTGGGGGTATGTGGCAAGGGTGACGTGGTTCAGCGAGGTCGGCAACGGAGAGAAGAGGCAGGTGACGAGCGGTACGTAAGTGGGTTAAGTGCAGAATGACATTCACCTGTGTCTCGTTGCAGTAATTGGCATGGGGAGACCGGATAAAAGCCGGTTGGAAAGAGGAAGCGAGTGAGAGAGAGCAGCTGGGAACTCGTGTGGCTGTGGGAGGAAGCTCTGGAGAGCGCACAGGATCGTTATACGGAGAGACTGACTTTGAGTTGAATGCGCAATCAGCACACTTTTGTTTTGTGTACGGAAAGAGTTCAAAATAAACACACGAGTCCCAGCAAAGATAAGAAGCATCTTTGTATTCAGGAAAGGCGACACTATTCAGGAGGGTTAGGGACTTCAGGATCATCTGAAGGCAAGGGTGGTAGGACAACCAGGTGGGTAACTGGTCGAGTATAGATCTGACCCTTGAGCTGCACATCTGCTGATCTGATATTGCCATCAGGACTCCGGTTTGTCTGAACAACTTTCCCTACAGGTTATAAACCTCGGGACAACTGAGGGTCAACAATCATGATGCAGGTATGCTCCGGTAGGTCAGGGGGTGAGGCTTGCCACTTCTGCCTGGTCTGTAAGTTGGGAAGGTAATCACGGATGAATCTGGACCAGAATCGATCTGCCAGGATCTGGGAATGTCTCCATCTTCTGCAACTTAGCATCTCAGATTCTGGGTAGATGACTTGAGGCAATGATCCATCAGGCCGCCCCATG
This sequence comes from Paracanthobrama guichenoti, assembly GCA_018749465.1. NCBI lineage: Eukaryota > Metazoa > Chordata > Actinopteri > Cypriniformes > Gobionidae > Paracanthobrama > Paracanthobrama guichenoti. The sequence goes on along the minus strand of CM031945.1, from coordinate 22,171,264 downwards.
AGGAGACTACTAGGGGTCACTGGGTCACTATCGGCCACGTCAGAGGATACATAACCCAAAGGTTTCAAGTTGAGGATAGCCTCGACTTCAAGCAAAACTGTCATCAGGACCTCTTCAGAAACTGACTGGGAACCCAAGACGGTGTACAATGCTGACTTAACCGATCTCACCTCCCTCTCCCAAACTCCACCAAAGTGAGGGGCTGATGGGGGATTAAAGGAGAAGTGGATCTTCTGGCGAGCAAGATGACGTCCCGCAACTCCTGCTCACCTCCACGAAAGTTGGTCTCTCTGTCTGACCATAACTGCGTTGGGGTACCTCTCCTCGCAATGAACCTCATAAGGGCCATAAGGAAGGAATCAGTATCTAGGCTATGGAGTAAGTCTAGGTGCATGACATTTCTCTGTACATCTTCCAATCTTGATTAGGAAAGGACCAAAGCAATCCATCCCACATGAATGGAAGGCAGGCTTGTAAAGCTGAAGGTGAGCAGAGGGTAGATCAGACATCTGAGGCACCGAAGGCTGGGATCTCCACCGACAGACCGAGTAGAAGGGCAACCCTTAGAAGGAATAGGACCCTGAAGTGTCCATCCCAAGTGGGTACGAACAGCAACTGGTGCACCCTGGCCGCCCCATCGAACAGGCTCAGTAGTGGTTATAAGGTGAGGCTGATCAGAACCAATAAGGAGCAATGGTTGAACATCTGTAAGGGTACAGAGGGGAAGGCCTCTCAAGTGTCTGTATTTCTGCTCCACAGGACAGGACTGGCGTGACAAGTTAAGGCAGTCAGCCATAAAGGCATGACTGATCTGATAACTGTTCTGCGGTTGGGAAACAGGAGATATCTGGAAGGATACAGAACAACCTCGAATGACCTGAACATCATCTCTGACGGTCCGTAACGGAAGATCCTCCAGAACCCCCTGAATGCCCAGGGCTTTCGCTCCGATCCATCATCCAAGAGGGCAAAGGTATCCAAGGTACGATCCTCATAATGCAGATGCACTGGAACCACCTTAAGCATAACACGGCCACTAATGGAGGGCTTATCGCAGAAGAACCTATCCGAGGAGTAACTCGTAGGCAACTCTTCTCCACAGTAGCGGAATCCTCTGTAGAGGAAGGACTGACATTCACATCGTGAAGGGAGAGAAGATGTAAGCCACAGCAAAGACTGCAGGGTTTCTTCAGGTAACTACCTCATCCACAGCCTTCTGCATTTTCCCCATAATTAACTTATAGTTTCTTCCTCTAAACCACAAAGCTCCATCATCTGCAAACAGTGATCTACCAACACTCCTATCCACCTTACTAAATATATAATTTATCATTACTATAAAAAGAACTGGACTTATTACACTTCCCTGAGGAGTACCATTTTCTATTATTCCTTGAGACGATATAGCATCTCCTACTCTCACTCTTATTACTATTTTCTTAAGGAAGTCATTAATCCAATTAAACATTCTTCCCCTACCCCCATCTCTTCCAACTTAATCATCAGACCCTCCCTCCATAACATATCATAGGCTTTTTCAATATCAAGAAACACAGCAATTACTGATTCTTTATTTGACAGAGCTTTCGTTATTTCCGCTTCCAAACACATAACCGGATCCATAGTACCTCTTCCCACCCTAAATCCACTATGATAAGGTGTTAATTTTCCTTCTTTTCCAAAAAATACTAATCTATCCGTTCTCATTCTCTCCATCACTTTCCCTACATGAGATGTAAGGGCTATTGGCCTATAGCTAGCGGGCTTACTTTGGATCCTTCCCTGGTTTCATTATTGGCAATATCAATGCTTCTTTCCAACTTTGTGGTAGCACCCCCATTTCCCACACTCTATTATAGAACGCTAACATTACGCTCAACAATTCCTCACTTAACTGCTTGATCATATAATAGCTGATTTCATCTTGCCCCGGAGTAGTTTCTCTCATTCTCCTCAGCGTTTGTTTTAGTTCCACCATTCCGAACGGCACATCCATTATATTATCTCTTTCCTGTCTCTTTCCCAATAGATGAGAATGTTCTCGTAACATTTCCTCCCTTTCCTTCTTAAACTCTTCAGTCAGATTTTCCGTACTGTTTTTTTTTTTTTTTTTTTCTTCAATAAATGTATTACAAAACATTTCTGCTTTATCACAGTTTCCTATTGCTATAATTCCCCCTTCATTTAAAACAGGATATTCCATATCCTTCCTTATTCCATTCATCCTTCTGATCATACTCCATACTTCTCCTATTGATGTACTTCTCCTATTCTATCACAGAAATCTTTCCAATGTTGTCTTTTTGCCCTTCTTACCACCTCTCTTACTTTTGCTTGTTCTCTCTTATATTCAATTAAATCTGGATAATTATGCATTTTTCTTACCTTCTTGTATGCGCTCCTTTTCCTTCTAATAGCTTCATCACACTCCTTATTCCACTACGGTACCATTTTCTTCTTCCTTTACTCTTAGGAACATTACTTACTGCTGCATTCTTCATAACTCCTATAATTTTCTCATTTATAGCTTCCATGTCATCTACACTTCTTACTTCATTTATGTCTAAACCCTCCTCCACCCTTTTCACATATTCAGTCCAGTTAGCTTTTTCATAATTCCATCTCCCTTCTCTTCTCTCACTTCTTTCTACACAATTATTCATATACATTTCAATCAAAACAGGAAAGTGATCACTACCTATAGTACATTTCCTTAATACCTTTCAGTTAATTATTCCCCCTAACCTACTTTTTTGCAAGAGTTAAATCCAGTGATGTTAGCGACGGCAGTGAGCGGAGAGGAAGATCTCGGGCCGGAGGTGAGAGCTAAAGTACAATCCCTCGCTCTGGCCCCGAGGGGAGATCACCTGTGGCCCTCACAACTCACTGATGTAGCTAGGTTACAAGAAGAATTTGCAGATGTGTTCTCGCCCCTGCCTGGTCAAACTAACCTTATTCAGCACCATATTGAGACAGAGTCGGGAGTGGTAGTGCACAGCCGGCCGTATAGATTACCTGAGCACAAAAAAAGGTGGTTCAGACGGAATTAGAAGCAATGCTGGACATGGGAGTAATAGAGGAGTCACACAGTAATTGGGCGAGCCCGATAGTTTTAGTACCTAAAACGGATGGCTCGGTTTGCTTCTGTGTTGATTATCACAAGGTGAATGCTGTGTCGAAATTTGACGCATATCCAATGCCCCGGGTAGACGAGTTGCTTGATCGGCTGGGTGCGGCTCGTTTTTATTCGACATTGGACTTAACAAAAGGATATTGGCAGATCCCCTTATCACCAATATCTAAAGAAAAAAAACAGCCTTCACAACGCCATTTGGATTACACCAATTATTACTTTCAGCACATCACCACCAACACGCGTGGTGATCGTGTACTGGACCACTGTTACTCTCCTTTTCGGGACGCATACAAATCTCTCCCGCGCCCACCTTTCGGCAAATCAGATCACTCTTCCATCCTGCTCCTGCCTGCTTACAGGCAGAAACTGAAACAGGAAGCACCCGCCCTCAGGACAATCCAATGCTGGTCGGACCAATCAGACGCTACACTACAGGACTGTTTTGATCACGTGGACTGGGACATGTTCGGGCAGCTTCTGATGACGACATAGAGGTATACTCAGAGACTGTAACGTGTTTCATCAGGAAGTGTGTAGAAGACGTTGTGCCGACTAAAACAATCCGTATCTACCCCAACAAAAAACTGTGGATAAATAGCGATGTCCGAGCAGCCTTGTCAGCACGAACATCCGCTTTTAAATCCGGTAATGCTGATGATCGCAAACAAACCAGTTACGATCTCAGAAAATCCATCAAAGCCGCAAAAGACAATATAAAAACAAAGTTGAAGATCAATTCAACACCAACGATGCAAGAAGTATGTGGCAGGGAATCAATAACATCACAGACTTTAAAGGGAATAAACCAGCTACGGTGAACATTGCCGCCTCTCTACCGGATGAGCTGAATAACTTTTATGCTCGTTTCGAGGCTCACAACACCGCCCACACAGAGCGCGCCGCCGCAGCTGCTGCAGGAGACGTGAGTGCACTCACCGTCTCCGTCGCGGATGTAACCCGATCCTTCCGACGGGTAAATATCCGGAAGGCTGCGGGTCCTGATGGCATCCCCGGCCGCGTGCTCCGAGCATGCGCATTACAACTAGCCGGTGTTTTCACAGACATTTTCAATCTCTCCTCTGTCTGTCTGTGGTTCCTCGTGCTTCAAAAAATCCACCATTGTGCCAATACCAAAGAAAAGCAAAACCACCTGCTTAAATGACTGGAGGCCCGTTGCTCTCACACCCATCTTCAGCAAGTGCTTTGAGAGACTCATCAGAGATCACATCTGCACTGTGCTGCCTTCATCATTGGATCCACTACAATTTGCATATCGTAGTAACCGTTCTACAGATGATGCTATTGCTTTCACCCTACACACTGCTCTCTCCCACCTGGAAAACAAGAACACCTATGTGAGAATGCTGTTTGTGGACTACAGCTCAGCATTTAACACCATAGTGCCCACTACACTTGTTGCGAAGCTCCAGACTCTGGGACTAAACAGATCTCTGTGCAGCTGGATCCTGGACTTCCTGACAGGCAGAAGTCAGGTGGTCAGAATGGGCAACAACACATCATCCCCTCTGACCCTCAACACTGGTGCTCCTCAGGGCTGTGTCCTCAGCCCACTCCTGTACTCCCTGTACACACATGACTGTACAGCCACACACAGCTCCAACGTCATTGTCAAATTCGCCGATGACACAACGGTGATAGGCCTGATCACCGACAACGATGAGACCGCCTACAGAGAGGAGGTGAGCACTCTGACTAAATGGTGTCAGGAGAACCACCTCTCACTCAACACCGACAAGACCAAGGAGCTGGTGGTGGATTTCAGAAGACAGAGCAGAAAACACAAACCCATCACCATCGACAAGACACCAGTGGAGCGGGTTAACAGCTTTAAGTTCCTCGGTGTCAACATCAGTGAGGATCTCGCCTGGTCCACACACACCGACGCAGTGCTGAAGAAGGCACATCAACGCCTCTTCTTCCTGAGACGGCTGAGGAAGTTTGGAATGAGCCCCAGCATCCTCAGATCATTCTACACGCACCACCATAGAGAGCATCCTGACGGGCTGCATCACGGCCTGGTTCGGAAACAGCACTGCTGGCAACCGCAAAGCTCTGAAGAGGGTCGTGCGAACTGCCAGCCACATTGTTGGAGGTGAGCTTCCTCCTCCAGGACATCTACACCAGGCGGTGTGCAAGGAAGGCCCGGAGGATCATCAGTGACTCCAGCCACCCGTCCCCACAGACTGCTCTCTCTGCTGCCCTCAGGAAGACGTCTCCGCAGCATCCGATCCCGCACTAGCCGACTTAGGGATAGCTTTTTCCTCAGGCTATCAGACTATTGAACGCTCAAAACTAATACTCTCTACAGCATACTCCCACAATATGGCATGCCACACACGCACTCAACTATAACAGTCAACACTGGACTATATACACATACTTCATTTATCACCGCACTATCCACGGTTACCACTGGATACATCCGATGCACACTCATGACATTCTGTATCCAGTTCACATACAATCATCATCATTTTATACGTACAAATGTCAATAATGTAGAACGTGTACATTCTGTGTATAGTGTTTCTTGTGTATAGTGCTTAATGTGTATATTCTGTGTACAGTGCTTAATGCGTATCGTGCTTAATGTGTATATTCTGTGTATTGTGTTTGTGTATAGGGTCTAATGTGTATATATCTGTGTATAGTGTCTAATGTGTATAGTGTCTAATGTGTATAGTGTCTAATGTGTATATTCTGTGTATAGTGCTTAATGTGTATAGTGCTTAGTGTTTAATGTGTATAGTGTTTAATGTGTATAGTGTTTAACGTGGTGCTAACTGTATGCATGTACTTTCAGAGTATAATGTGTAATGTAGTACTGACTGTAAGTATGTCCAATAGTACACTGTGTGTACTAACTATATGTATGTGCACATTGCACTTTTTTCTGTTTTTACCTGCTTAAGGTTGTATGGTTATGTTAACTGTTACTGCATTTGCCTGGAGCACGCTCCCAAGAATTTCACTCTCCAAGGCACATGTGCTTTGGTGATGTGACAATAAAACTGACTTGACTTGACTTGACTTGACTTGACCAATTTGTAACGCTTCCTTTCGGGTTGTTTGGAGCTCCGGCCACTTTTGAGTGACTCATGGACCAGATTCTCCGGCCCCATGCTACATATGCCGCTGCTTATCTTGATGATATCATCATATATAGTAATGACTGGCAGCGACATATGGGGCATTTGCGGGTGGTGCTGAGGGTGCTAAGAGAGACTGGGCTGACAGCCAACCCGAAAAAGTGTGCGGTTGGGCGTGTGGAGGTCAGGTATCTGGGCTTCCACTTGGGCCACGGGCAGGTGCGTCCCCAAATTAATAAGACAGCAGCAGTTGTAACCTGCCCGAGACCTAAGACCAAAAAGGAGGTGAGACAGTTCCTGGGGCTGGCGGGATATTATAGAAGGTTTGTACCTAATTATTCGGACCTCACCAGCCTGCTGACTAATCTCACTAAAAAGGAAGCACCAGATCAGGTCCAGTGGATGGAGCTGTGCCAGCAGGCTTTCACCCAGGTAAAGGCTGCTCTGTGTGGCGGGCCGTTATTACACTCACCTGACTTTTCTCTCACCTTCTTGTTGCAGACCGACGCATCGGACAGGGGGCTTGGACCAGTCCTGTCCCAGGAAACAGAGGGTGAGGAGCGGCTGGTGCTGTACATTAGCCGAAAGCTCTCTAAGAGAGAGGCTAAGTACAGCACCATAAAGAAGGAATGTCTAGCGATTAGGTGGGCCGTTCTCACCCTCCGCTATTATCTCCTGGGATGAGAGTTCACCCTCTGTTCGGACCACGCGCCCCTGCAGTGGCTCCACCGCATGAAAGATACTAATGCGTGGATCACCTGTTGGTATCTGGCATTACAGCCCTTTAAATTCAAGGTGGTCCACAGGCCGGGGGCGCAGATGGTTGTGGCTCCCCAGCCTGAGTCGGCGGTGGGGGTATGTGGCAAGGGGGATGTGGTTCAGCGAGGTCTGCAACGGAGAGAAGAGGCAGGTGACGAGCGGTACGTAAGTGGGTTAAGTGCAGAATGACATTCACCTGTGTCTCGTTGCAGTAATTGGCATGGGGAGACCGGATAAAAGCCGGTTGGAAAGAGGAAGCGAGTGAGAGAGAGCAGCTGGGAACTCGTGTGGCTGTGGGAGGAAGCTCTGGAGAGCGCACAGGATCGTTATACGGAGAGACTGACTTTGAGTTGAATGCGCAATCAGCACACTTTTGTTTTGTGTACGGAAAGAGTTCAAAATAAACACACGAGTCCCAGCAAAGATAAGAAGCATCTTTGTATTCAGGAAAGGCGACACTATTCAGGAGGGTTAGGGACTTCAGGATCATCTGAAGGCAAGGGTGGTAGGACAACCAGGTGGGCAACTGGTCGAGTATAGATCTGACCCTTGAGCTGCACATCTGCTGATCTGATATGGCCATCAGGACTCCGGTTTGTCTGAACAACTTTCCCTACAGGTTATAAACCTCGGGACAACTGAGGGTCAACAATCATGATGCAGGTATGCTCCGGTAGGTCAGGGGGTGAGGCTTGCCCCTTCTGCCTGGTCTGTAAGTTGGGAAGGTAATCACGGATGAATCTGGACCAGAATCGATCTGCCAGGATCTGGGAATGTCTCCATCTTCTGCAACTTAGCATCTCAGATTCTGGGTAGATGATTTGAGGCAATGATCCATCAGGCCGCCCCATGAGGAGACTACTAGGGGTCACTGGGTCACTATCGGCCACGTCAGAGGATACATAACCCAAAGGTTTCAAGTTGAGGATAGCCTCGACTTCAAACAAAACTGTCATCAGGACCTCTTCAGAAACTGACTGGGAACCCAAGACGGTGTACAATGCTGACTTAACCGATCTCACCTCCCTCTCCCAAACTCCACCAAAGTGAGGGGCTGATGGGGGATTAAAGAAGAAGTGGATCTTCTGGCGAGCAAGATGACGTCCCGCAACTCCTGCTCACCTCCACGAAAGTTGGTCTCTCTGTCTGACCATAACTGCGTTGGGGTACCTCTCCTCGCAATGAACCTCATAAGGGCCATAAGGAAGGAATCAGTATCTAGGCTATGGAGTAAGTCTAGGTGCACGACATTTCTCTGTACATCTTCCAATCTTGATTAGGAAAGGACCAAAGCAATCCATCCCACATGAATGGAAGGCAGGCTTGTAAAGCTGAAGGTGAGCAGAGGGTAGATCAGACATCTGAGGCACCGAAGGCTGGGATCTCCACCGACAGACCGAGTAGAAGGGCAACCCTTAGAAGGAACAGGACCCTGAAGTGTCCATCCCAAGTGGGTACGAACAGAAACTGGTGCACCCTGGCCGCCCCATCGAACAGGCTCAGTAGGGGTTATAAGGTGAGGCTGATCAGAACCAATAAGGAGCAATGGTTGAACATCTGTAAGGGTACAGAGGGGAAGGCCTCTCAAGTGTCTGTATTTCTGCTCCACAGGACAGGACTGGCGCGACAAGTTAAGGCAGTCAGCCGTAAAGGCATGACTGATCTGATAACTGTTCTGCGGTTGGGAAACAGGAGATATCTGGAAGGATACAGAACGACCTCGAATGACCTGAACATCATCTCTGACGGTCCGTAACGGAAGATCCTCCAGAACCCCCTGAATGCCCAGGGCTTTCGCTCCGATCCATCATCCAGGAGGGCAAAGGTATCCAAGGTACGATCTTCATAATGCAGATGCACTGGAACCACCTTAAGCATAACACGGCCACTAATGGAGGGCTTATCGCAGAAGAACCTATCCGAGGAGTAACTCGTAGGCAACTCTTCTCCACAGTAGCGGAATCCTCTGTAGAGGAAGGACTGACATTCACATCGTGAAGGGAGAGAAGATGTAAGCCACAGCAAAGACTGCAGGGTTTCTTCAGGTAACTACCTCATCCACAGCCTTCTGCATTTTCCCCATAATTAACTTATAGTTTCTTCCTCTAAACCACAAAGCTCCATCATCTGCAAACAGTGATCTACCAACACTCCTATCCACCTTACTAAATATATAATTTATCATTACTATAAAAAGAACTGGACTTATTACACTTCCCTGAGGAGTACCATTTTCTATTATTCCTTGAGACGATATACCATCTCCTACTCTCACTCACTCTTATTACTATTTTCTTAAGGAAGTCATTAATCCAATTAAACATTCTTCCCCTACCCCCATCTCTTCCAACTTAATCATCAGACCCTCCTCCATAACATATCATAGGCTTTTTCAATATCAAGAAACACAGCTGATTCTTTATTTGACAGAGCTTTCTTTATTTCCGCTTCCAAACACATAACCGGATCCATAGTACCTCTTCCCACCCTAAATCCACTATGATAAGGTGTTAATTTTCCTTCTTTTTCCAAAAAATATACTAATCTATCCGTTCTCATTCTCTCCATCACTTCCCTACATGAGATGTAAGGGCTATTGGCCTATAGCTAGCAGGCTTACTTTGGATCCTTCCCTGGTTTCATTATTGGCAATATCAATGCTTCTTTCCAACTTTGTGGTAGCACCCCCATTTCCCACACTCTATTATAGAACTCTAACATTACTCTCAATGATTCCTCACTTAACTGCTTGATCATATAATAGCTGATTTCATCTTGCCCCGGAGTAGTTTCTCTCATTCTCCTCAGCGCTCGTTTTAGTTCCACCATTCCGAATGGGACATCCATTATATTATCTGTTTCCTGTCTCTTTCCCAATAGATGAGAATGTTCTCGTAACATTTCCTCCCTTTCCCTCTTAAACTCTTCAGTCAGATTTTCCGTACTTTTTTTAATTAATTTTTTTATATATAAAAGCAGAAATGTTTTGTAATACATTTATATATAATCACAGTTTCCTATTGCTATAATTTCCCCTTCATTTAAAACATATCCCAATGCGATGTCAAAATAAAAGCCCTCTCTTAAAGGAGCCTTTACAACATTGACTGTATTAGACTTTGCATGGTTTGTTAATAAGTTGTGAAATAACCATTTGAACATAATGTCTCACTTGTAGGTACCGAAAAAAGTCGGAGCCTGGGAGATTTAATCAGTTGCAGTCTCCAGATGTTGCTGTTCATGTTTGTTAGCCCAAGACATTTTACATATCCAGACCAGACAATGTTCTACGGCCATGTCCAGAATAAAGAGTAGCCTATCCATGTCAGACAGTACAGTTAGGGTGATATGACTTAACCCGTGATATAAGATTTTGGCCATATACCTATCCAAGTCATTCATCACAGACAGTATCAAGGTCAGTAGGCTATACTTATTGTATTTTAGCCACACCACACTGTGTCACTGTGGCCTCAACCACGCCCTCCTCATTACCCTACGGACAAAGAAAAAAAATGCAAATATGCATAAATGTGGAAATAGAAATGAAAGAAATGAATAAATGTATAAATAAAAGAAAAAAATAAATGTGGATATATATATATATATATATATGTATATGTATATGTTTTTTTTTTTGTTTGTTTGTTTTTTGCTTTTCTTTGTATATTTATGTATTTAAACCCAACTGGGTGGGTTTCTGTAAGTGCATTTTTGCTCTTCGGGGAGTCTTGTAAGCCCAAATAAACGGCATGATGATTGAATCCAAGAGTTTGAAAAAAAAGATACAGGTATATAAATGGGTACATTCTGAAAAAGGTAGAGGAATTGCAGTACAGTGACCATTTTAATTGCATTAATTTTGCCAACCATAGATCGTGGAAGTGTCACAGAACGGAAGGGCACAGACAAGCAGGTAAGTATAAGTGATCTTTTTTTAAGTTTAGAGTGTGGTTGTAGCAGCGTGAACCAGGAAATGGATGTAGATTCGGTGACTGGTAATGTTGTATCTTGCAGGTGATGGCGAACTCAAAGAGTGAAGATCGGTAACCTGATGGACAGGGGACAGGGGACAGGGGACAGGGGACAGGGGACAGGGGACAGGGGACAGGGGACAGGGGACAGGGGACAGGGGACAGGGGACAGGGGAGGAATCTGCCGTTTCAGCATGTACTGGGACGAGACCAGACAATGAGTGAATGGTGACTGGGTGAATATATAGTGATAGTCTCTGATGAAGTGCAGGTGCAGAGAGTCAGTATTCTGGTGATTGTGAATGAGTGGGTGGGTCTTGGTGAGTCGGTGATGATTGTGGATGTGACAGTGTGGCTGACTCTGTGAAAAGGAGCCTCCACCTTTCTGTATTATCTTTTAATTTGTCAATCCTGGCAAAAAAAAAAAAAAAAAAAAAATGTTTTTAAAAGTTAAATATTTGCTTAGGATTTTTTGGAACCACAATGCCAAGGTATGTAAATTGGTCTTCGACTATTTTGAAAGGCAAAAGACCAACCTGGCCAGGATTTGTGTGTCTAGCAAGTGACATAAATTCACTTTTGGACCAGTTAATAGTATACCCAGAGATTTCGCCGAAGGCATTAAATGGGGGGTGAAAGACTCAATTTCAGTCAATCTCATGTCAATCTTGAGTACCTATAGAGTAGTATTGCATCCTTCATATCTCCGAAAAGTCTTTAGCTTTATTGTATTTAAAAAAGACAGATACACTGTACCGAGTCTTTCCGAATAAAACCGAGCGGCTGAAGGCGTATCGTGTGCGGAGCTAAAGTGGCACGAGCGCGCGCAGCTATTGCGTTGAGAGCGTCTGAAAGCTGAGACATCCTTAAACGTGGAAAAGAAAACGTTATCCTAAATAAACCATGGCTATCAGTCAGATTCAACCATACATATATGATCCATAATCTGATCCGTAGGCTGAAATTGAACAGGAGCAACAGGAGCAGCAGCAACAGCGACTACAGCAGGACGTCTCTATGTGGTATGTACTGTAACTGTATTTGCTTAGCGGCTTGTCATGCGTGAGTTTTACAACATTTGTGTGTGTTTACTCATGGTTTATGAGGACATGATTTGGTTTATGGACTATTGTATGCAACTAAACGTTAGCAGTAGCAAGCGGAACGGTTTTGCACGTCAGACTAGTGCGTGTTTACATAGAAAAACAATGGAATAGTAGTGCATTTGAATTAAGAAGCATGCTAGGTTTAATATGTTTGGAGTGGTTTTACAATAAACAAACAGACACCTATAGTGGTCAGCTAAACAAATGTAAACACACACCATACATCGCATGCTCCATTGAAAAATTAACTATACATGATCATGTTGTTTACTGATGTGTACTTACGCAACAATAGCCAACAACACACAGACATTTGAAGCAGTTTTACTCACTGCCTGCGGTTCCAACGTACGACCGTCAACCTTTAACACTGGGACCGCTCCATCTTTCAGCATTAGACAAGCTACAAATCCGGCGTCGAACTGGGTCTTGTTTATAAAAACAAATTGTCTCCAAAAATGCAGGGAACAAACAAAAACACTTGCGCAACTCCGTTGCTGCTCCGGAAAACAAACTCCATCCACTGTCCCATTAACGCTGGATTCTTTGGGAAGCTGTACAGGGTTGTCTTGCCCTGACAACCAAAAACACACTTTGGTGACAGTGTTGATTTCATGCAGCCAGCTTCCCTAAAGCCGAGCAAAGCACGTTAATGGGCGTGCATTTGCTCTCTCGCTCTGGTCGCGTGCGTGCCCTTCTGGGAGAAGAGCCCGAACGGCCCGTACAAGGACATTCCGCCCTTGTTGACGTCAAGCGGACCCATACTCGAAAAAAACTTTCTGAAACTTCTGAGAAACCGGAAGGAGTGTTTTTCACACAGAAATACTCCATCAAACGTCCAAACACCCCTTGCTTAACTTAGAACACGAGACTCACGGAAAGAAAATAAACTTAAGTAAAAGAAAGGAAAGTGAGAGGAGAGTTCTAGATGGCTTAAATGAAATCGTTAACCCATTCTTAGTTCTTTGGTCTGCCATATATAACGGTTACGTGTATTGTTTATAAACATGATATAAAATTATGCAGTAGAAGGCTATTATTTGATGCAGTTTGTATGTAAAACAGTCTCTGTGGGTTTTTCCTGTGGATTTCCTTTGTCTTGACCAGATCAAAAAGACCCTCTGCCGTTATCTTAATGTGGCCAAGATCTTGCGACACCATAAAAGTAATTAGTTGTTGGTGGGTGCCGAGCCCACGGGTTAATGGCCACAAACTGTTGGTCTGGAGTGTTGATCTGTTTTTTTTTTATGTGTGAAATTATGTTTGAACAAATCATCAGAAAGATTCAAAGATTCATTTGTGCCTGGTGCGGCCTCAAATATAAAATTCACATCCAAAGCCATCTAGATCTGGTGCTTTGCCAGACGGAAAAGACTTGATGGCCTCTAAAATGTCTTCAAATGTTTCAGAAAATGAGCGTTCTAGGTCTTCTTTTGCAATTTCATCTAACTGGGGAAGATTAAGACTATCAAAAAAAAGAATCAAAATCCTCTTGACTGACATTGCATCTTGAGGAATAAAGATCAGAGTAAAAATCCCTAAACAATTCCTTAATTTCTTCTGGATTGGTTACAGTCTCATCTGTTTTAGACTTAATTTGATTAATTGTTTGCTTTGCTTGCTCACACCTTGCTAATAAAGTTTCTGGCTTATCACCTAATTTAGTGTTTTTGTTTAATTTAAGATTCTCAATTCTTTTGCCAAATTGTCATCTGTACTGAGGTTCAGGAGGTGGCTTAAAAATGGGTCCAAATAACAATTGAAATCACCACCGATAACAACATTTACACACCCATCTGTATTAGTGTCAGATGGAATAAAGGAGGATTCAGTAGCAAGTGTAAATCTCAGTCTTTTAATTAAGTGTAAGCAATAAGAGTAGTAGCAGTGGGTCAAATGAGATGACATGCACGATGGTCCAGTTCTGGTAGCGCAGAGACAACCAGTCTTCTGTGAAGAACAAGGAACGGAACAACCATGAAGACAACACTGGCTCCAGACAAGCACGCAGGTACACAGACAACACTAGAACAACACGCCGAGAAACACCAAACAATCTGACAAAGACAGCATGTGTGATGAGACATTAAATAGGCAAGTGAAAGTGACTGCAGCTGTCGGTGGTGATCAGATGAGTGGTAATCAGTGACCACGCCTCCAACACAACCAAACACGCACAGAGAGAATGAGACAGCAAATTCATGAACCGTGACAATTAGGTCAAACATTTTATTTTATTTTTTAAATTGAGGTCATCAGTATTTAGACCATATATATTTAACATTGTAATATGTATAGAACCAAGTCGTCCTGAAATCATGACATATCTGCCATGAGAATCGGTAGTCATTGAATCAAGCTGAAATGAAATACCCTTCCAAAATAAAATTGCTACCCCCTGGCTTTACTGCTGAAATGAGCCTGATATACCTGGGATATCCAATTCACCCTCAGTTTAAGTTCTTGTCCCACAGCTATATGTGTTTCCTGAAGAAATAAGATGAGATAGGAATCACTTTAACTCTTTTAATGGGGTGGCCAAGACTTTTAGCGTTCCAAGAAGCCAAAGTTATGGTAGGATTTCCTCTATTAGTTTGGCTGTTCCCTTTCATTTATCTCTTTTACCACAAGATAAAACCACCATTTCCCCCTCCACAGAGAAAAAAACAAACAAAAAAGAAACAACTTCAACAAACCTCAAACTTTTAGATCAGCACTTTACTCCCCTGGTATTCAAGCTGACGTCCCTGCCGAAGCCGTAGAATGCGCTTTTTATCCTGGAAGTAGTGGATCCGTGCGATTATTGCACGGGATTTGCCTCCTTCTGGGGGCTTTGGCTGCGGAACTTGGTGTGTATGATCGATGACTGGAGGACCAGATAAATCTTCAAAAAGTTGCTTGATCAGCTCCACCACAGGTTGGCTCCAACTCGGTTGGCTTTCCTTTTTCAGCTCCTTCTGGAATACCGACAATTCTTATGTTATTACGGAACGATTGGCCCTCAAGATCGTTAAGCTTGGACTCAGGGAGCTTTGTATCAGTAAAAACCCGGTAGTATATTCGAATGATCGTGCTCTCCCGGGGGGCCCCCCATATCCCCCTGAGACGAGAGATTTATGTATTTTATGTCTGAAAAAAAGCCTCCAATGACGCAAATATCATCATTTTGCGTCATCGGAGGCTTTTTTGGCCAGAGGCTAGAGACTACAGCCAGTAGTAGGAGTTAGGTCCGCATGTTTTCAACCCGCCCATAGGGGTGGGATCTCACTCACAGAATGTAAATGTGAAGTCCTATGAAAGTTAAGCTTCCATAGGCATGAACTGAAAACGTGCCAGACTAGACACGTACGGTGAATGCCCGTGAGGCCGTGAATGAATGACAATGCGGCCGTGAATGAATGCCCGTGAGGCCGTGAATGCGTGTGCACTGTGAGGCCGTGAATGACTGTGCGGCCGTGAATGAATGCCGGGCGGCCGTGCTCATTTTAGTTTCGGTTTAGAATTCGCACCAATTCGGGGGCGGGTTGCTTGAATTGTGGGTTCGTTAGCCTATTATTCTTAATGAAAAACACAACAAAACAGTACAATAACAAACTCACTTAAAAAGGCACTTTTACATTTCGCTTTGAAACCAAATCTTCCGCGATCATCTTGTCATTCAGCTCCTCGCTCTTGTGATGAATGAAATCTGACTCCTGATGGTTTGTGCTGCGACTCTTGTTCGGCTCATGCTGTATTGAGGAGACACGTTCAGTTTTTAATTGTAGTGTCTGTTCTCTAACTGAACTAAATGATTTTATTACTATAAAAATCAAAACAACGGTGGGGTGGTGCCGCAGTGGGCAAGTGATGTAACCGGTGGGAGTGGCCTCGTAGGGCAGCGAAGCAAGTGCATTCTGGGAGTTGTTATCTTTCATCCATATGAGCCAAAAATACATTTTCTGGCTTTTTTCAGTCTAGAAGGCACCAACTTCTAAAATAATTTCACATTTCTACTACATAAATGACCCACTTTAAATACACATTCATCTTTCCAGCGGTGAAGTAGCCCTTTAAGCATCTTGTTCTCTTTACTTAAGGTATCCAGGGAAGTTTCCAGAGAAAAAGGATACAAGTTTCATGATCACTGACCTGCCTCTACCGTCTCAGCTCTCTCATTTAACTCTCATTGCGTCATTTGTATGGCTTGAAGAGTCACTTCCAGTTTATCTAATCTTTCATCAAATGCACTGATTATCTTATCCGAAATCTCCTCCATCATCAGTGACATGTCTTTTTCTTCAAGCCAGAGGCCTGCCGTTTTGTCAGTAGCATCAGGTTGCAGCTGAGAGGGTTTAACGCCCTTTTTTGATGGCATCGATAAAGCTTTAGGTTCAAGTGTAGTGCTGTGGCTGTCTAGCTAAACTTTAAGCCTATTTAAAAGTGGATGGATGTAGAGGAGATGGCAAACACATCTACCTCCTACGTTGCTCCATAGCATCCCCCTGTTTTTTGTTTTAAATGTGTATTGTGTTATGTATATTGCAGATGCTAAAATAATCAGAGCATTTTATCCTTCGCTGAATGAGAAAGTGAAGCAAGGACAGGTGAGCAGTATTTCTGTTTGTTTGAAATATGTTTAAAGCAATAAATCGAGGACTGTTAGTTTGTTAGTGTACTGGTTTGCTGTTCTTAGCTTGGTCTTCCCACTTTTGACCAGTTTAGAATTCATTTTGTTCTTGCCCAAAGGAAGAAAGTCATGGAGATTTTAGGATGTTATGAGGGCAAGTATATAATTAGAGATATTTCATTGTTGGGTGAAGTATAGAGAGTATGCATTGACATTTTAATTGGGTTTAATTAGGGAAACGATTGGCAGTTTAAACTAAAGGCTGGACTTGATATAGTGTTCATTACCAAAGCTCCAGTGATCCATGGATATTGACATGCATCCAGGAATCGTGTTTCCTGACATTTATATGTGCCTGATTTTGACACTGGGGATATACGTAAAAAAAAAATTTCCTTTGAATGCTTTATACAAATACAATATAGGTAGGTTTAAATCCGGGTGATCACTTATATCAATGTTATATCGTCACGTCCAGCCCTAAAACTATTTTGTGTCAGTGTTTGTTTAAAAATATCCAATTTATGCAGAAATATTTAATTGATGAGCTGTCAATACCATATACACTGATCAGGCATAAAATTATGACCACCTTCCTAATATTGTGTTGGTCCCCATTTTTCTGCCAGAACAGCCCTGACCCATCGAGGCATGGACTCCACTAGACCCCTGAAGGTGTGCTATGGTATCTGGCACCAAGATGTTAGCAGAAGATCCTTTAAGTCCTGTAAGTTGCAAGGTGGGGCCTCCATGGAACGGACTTGTTTGTTCAGCACATCTCAGAGATGCTCGATTGGATTGAGATCTGGGGAATTTTGTAGACCAAGTCAACACCTCAAACTCGTTGATGTGCTCCTCAAACCATTCCTGAACCATTTTTGCTTTGTGGCAGGGTGCATTATCCTGCTGAAAGAGGCCACAGACACCAGGGAATACCGTTTCCATGAAAGGGTGTACATGGTCTGCAACAATGCTTAGGTAGGTGGTACGTGTCAAAGTAACATTCCCATGTGATTTATCAGAGCAGGCCACCTTCTTCCATTGCTCCGTGGTCCAGTTCTGATGCCCAGCCTTCTCTCCCCATGTGCATCAATGAGCCTTGGCCGCCCATGACCCTGTCGCTGGTTCACCACTGTTCCTTCCTTGGAGCACTTTTGATAGATACTGACCACTGCAGACCGGGAACACCCCACAAGAGCTGCAGCTTTGGAGATGCTTTGACCCAGTCGTCTAGCCATCACAATTTGGCCCTTGTCAAACTCAAATCCTTACGCTTGCCCATTTTTCCTGCTTCTAACACATCAACTTTGAGGACAAAATGTTCACTTTCTGCTTAATATATCCCACCCACTAACAGGTGCCGTGATGAAGAGATAATCAGAGTTATTCACTTCATCTGTCAGTGGTCATAATGTTATGCCTGATCGGTGTATATGGTGTGTGTTTTAGCAAGGCAGTCTGTGTTGCAAGTTGGTGAATGAAGATACTTGCCAGGTTATGTGTCATTACTGCTTTATTCATTTATCCAATTTTTTAACAGAGTAACAGCTCACTACCAGTTACAAAAGACACTGTAACAGTATGTCAGGCAATTCTAGTTGCATTTTTCATCAATTTATTTCTTAAATTATCCCTTGACTATATTCTGGCCCGCCATCTAGTGGCATTGTTTTTTTGTTTGTTTTTTGGCCCATGGCCAAATATACTTGCCGACCTCTGGTATAGGATGATGCACTAGAGTCCACTGTGGAGGTAGATGTGCAACTACACCATCCAAACTCACGCATATGCAAGAAAATGCTTTCTGAATAGCTGTCCACTGTAGTGACCTCTATGCGTGAAAAGGTTAAATGATTGTATTATAAATTACATGAAATGATTGGTGTCATGCTGCCATGACTAACTGCGGCCCAGGTCAGGAAGCAGACAGACTGGCTAAACCAGCCGTCTGCTTGCTGTCTCACGTCACAGAAGTCAGATAAATCCCAACACATAGAGACTCTTTCTTGTCTGCTGACTCTGCACACGTTACCTTTTCCCCAGAGGCAGCATCGGCAGGTTTTTCTGAACTCTCTTAGTAATCGTAGTAGAAACAGAAACTTCTGGAGACAATTATTGAAACTCGTGTGATCTCTGATGCCTCTGTTATGGCCACGGATGTTGTTGCTGAACTCTCCGTGTTCTTTCAAGCCTCGGTTTTGTCTGCTAACACTGTTTTTGAATCCTCTGAGCTCGCAGTTGCCTCTGTTTCGGTCATGGGCACAGTTTCTGAGCACTCTGTGTTCACTGACAGTTCAGTTGAGGCCATGGAGGCCATTTCTGAGTTCTCTGAATCCCCTGAATGCTCTGTTTTGGCTACTGAAGCTGTTTTTGAACTCTCTCTGTCCCCTGACTTTAGTGTATGTCCAGCTGCACCCACAGAGATTATGAACTCCTTGTCAGTTTAGAAAGGACTATCTCTCCTGAAC
This sequence comes from Paracanthobrama guichenoti, assembly GCA_018749465.1. Taxonomy (NCBI): domain Eukaryota; kingdom Metazoa; phylum Chordata; class Actinopteri; order Cypriniformes; family Gobionidae; genus Paracanthobrama; species Paracanthobrama guichenoti. The sequence continues at coordinate 22,152,102 of CM031945.1, read as the reverse complement.
TTTCTGCCAGCCCTGTCATGAACAAGCAGATGGATTTTGAATTCCCCGCCTGTTTCTTTTTGGCTTCAGGAGCCAATACTTTGTCCAGAGTCCTGAGATGGCTCCAGCCCTTGTCCAGAGTCCCGAGATGGCTCCAGCCTTTGTCCAGAGTCCAGAGACGGCTTCAGCCCCTGTCCAGAGTCCCGGGATGGCTCCAGCCCCTGTCCAGAGTCCCGGGATGGCTCCAGCCCCTGTCCAGAGTCCCGAGATGGCTCCAGCCCCTGTCCAGAGTCCCGAGATGGCTCCAGCCTCTGTCCAGAGTCCAGAGTCCAGAGACGGCTCCAGCCCTTGTCCAGAGTCCCGAGATAGCTCCAGCCCCTGTCCAGAGTCCCGAGATAGCTCCAGCCCCTGTCCAGAGTCCCTAGATGGCTCTAGCCCCCTTGTCCAGAGTCCCGAGATGGCTCCAGCCCTTGTCCAGAGTCCCGAGACGGCTCCAGCCCCTGTCCAGAGTCCCGAGATGGCTCCCGCCCCTGTCCAGAGTCCCGAGATGGCCACAGTATCGATATTCCACAGTATCGATACACAGATACCAGCTGCACTTTCTTGCTCTCCTCTCTGACCGACAGCGAGTTGACACGCTTAACACTCCGGTTAAATAGTGTTGGTGTGACCGGTCTGAATTTTGCATGGTATTGCACATAATTCTACTCATTCCTGCATATTTCGCGCTCACATCAGAAGTGTACTCAGATACAGTAATAAAGCCGCCTCTGACATACAAGTGCAAAAATGAGCTCCATTTCCCATCTTGCCCATCTTGGTGAGTATTAACGTAAACAGTCTTAAACATTTCAGGAAGAATGTTGTGTAACAGCAACAGTATTTTGGATCCATGCGTTCGTCAGGTCTTAAAGGGACAGCAGCCGAATATATTGTTAATGTTATTCAAACTACAAAAAGACAAACGATCACTTACCGTTCTTGACTTGTGTAACTTTAATGGATTAATCTGTATTTATTTTTTTTACAATGAAGATTATCAATGAAAATATAATGTCATTTTAAATTTGATTACTTTGGGTTTCGTAGCTGAATACTGTTAGACCTACCTGAAAAATAAAGCAGTCTATTTCATTTGTATCTTTATTCTATTGTATTTATTTGTGCTATTGTTAGTAATTTGTTTATTTGTTCTTATTTTATTACTGTTTATTACTGTCTTTTTAAATTGAATTTACCATTTGAAATCAAGCTTCCTTGTACTGTGTGTAAGCTATTGTAACAAAATTACCCCATTGTAAAAAATACATTGAGATATCAAATATTTTTGAGATAATCGTAATGGTAATTGATCGTTTAGCCTATATATGAAAAAAAAAAAAAAAAAAAAACCTTAAAAAGCATTATCAAATAAAATTGACCTTTTCAGGAGAAATTTTTGATTACCTAGACTTTGAATACATCGACAAAAAAAAAAGAAATATTCAAAATATCTATGACAGTATATGCAGCGTTTTTTCACCCCATGGTATCAAAAATGGTATGATAAAAATAAAATAAATGTTAGATAACTTATTTTAAAACAAATTGCAATCAAAGCTGGTTAAATAATGTCATTAAAGGATTATATTATATATATATCTGGCCATCTGGCCCCTGGATGCTAGGCCATTTTGTTTCATTGTTTACCTACTGACAAGATGGTATGGCAAATGGATCTGTAAGACGTATTCCACTCACGTTCATTTTGTTGAATAACACTCCTTATCGCTGGGTGACAACCAATTGTAATATGCAGACATTTTGAAAATAACATTTATCTGTAATTATATAAATAATATTTTTAAATCTAACGATTTTGTACCTCATCCAATTTTTGGTATTTTTTGTACCTCCACCTTAAATCCTCTGCAGAGGGGAGCGCTGATCCGTCGCTTGTGAATGAGTTAAACTCTTTCTACGCGCGCTTTGACTGTAACCGCGGCAACGCGACTCCGCCAAGTGGCGCGTTAGAGGAAATTACTCAGAGCAGCAACAATCACGTGATCTCTGTCTCGGAGGATGAAGTTCGGTGAGCACTCAAGCGTGTGGACGTCAGGAAAGCTGCCGGACCGGATGGTATTTCAGGTCGTGTTCTGCGGTCCTGTGCTGATCAGCTCGCCGGGTTGTTTACATCTATCTTTAATGAGTCCCTCGCTACATCTGTGGTCCCAACCTCCTTCAAAAAATCCACCATCATCCCTGTCCCTAAGAACAGTAAACCCTCTTGCCTAAATGACTATCGTCCAGTGGCTCTCACGTCTATAGTCATGAAGGTCTTTGAGAGACTCATTAAAAACACCATTTGTGCCTACATTCCTGACACTTTGGACCCTCTTCAGTTTGCCTATCGTCCCAATAGATCGACTGAAGATGCCATCTCTCATGTCCTCCACTCCTCCCTCACTCACATCGACAGCAAAAGTGGGAACTACGTAAGGCTGCTATTTATTCACTATAGCTCAGCCTTTAACACCATAGTTCCCATCAAGCTAACCTCCAAACTCCTGGATCTCAGCCTGAATCCTTCTCTCTGCCACTGGATTGAGGACTTCCTCACTGGCAGGCCTCAGGTGGTGAGAATAGGCCAGTTCACCTCCACCTCCATCACCCTGAGTGTGGGAGCTCCACAGGGCTGTGTCCTGAGTCCCCTGCTCTACTCTCTCTACACGCATGACTGTTTGTCCACACACAGCTCCACCTCTATCATCAAATTTGCTGATGATACTGTTGTCCTGGGCCTCATTTCCAACAACAATGAGACAGCATACTTGGACGAGGTGGAGCATCTAACATCGTTGTGCCAGGACAACTGTCTCTCTCTGAATGTTGGCAAGACCAAAGAAATTATTGTAGACTTCAGGAAGAGACAGCAACAGACATACTCCCCTCTCATGATCAGCGGGTCACCAGTAGAGAGAGTGAGCAGCTTCAAGTACCTGGGTGTAAACATCTCCGAGGACCTGACCTGGACTGCTCACATTCAGACTCAGGTGAAAAAAGCCAGGCAAAGACTGTACCACCTCCGACAGCTGAGGAAATTCAGGGTTTCACCAGCTATCCTGAAAACTTTCTATTTAGGGGCGATAGAAAGTGTATTAACTCAGTGCATCACAGCGTGGTATGGGAACAGCACCAGTCATGACCACAAAGCCCTGCAAAGAGTTGTGCGCTTATCCGAACGTATCTCAGGGTCAGCTCTCCCGTCTCTGCAGGACGTCTACACCAAACGCTGCAAAGGTAGAGCTACTAAGATCATCAAGGACTCTAATCACCCTGCAAACCCTCATTTCATGCTTCTCCCATCTGGTAAGCGCTTCCGAAGCCTGATGGCCAAAACTGAGAGACTCAGGAGGAGCTTCTTCCCCCAGGCCATCAGACTCCTGAACTCAGTCACTTAACATCACGTGACTTCACTTCAGGATAAACATACTGTCATTGCACTGCACTTTCTGTTCTCGTTGTTACTGTGTAACAACCTGGTATAAACCTGTTTGCACATTATACTCTTTATACATTTGTTAACCACATATTTATAAGTCTACAGTTTACTTCAATTATTTTATTCCACTTTATTCTTATTTACTTTTTTTTCCTTCTACTTGACTTGATTATAATTCTACAGATATATATATATATATATATATAGTATTTTTATCCTATTTCTATTATAATTTCCTCGTGTTTTTAACTGTGTATTTGCACGGTCCATGGAGCGGACCTGTTTACATTTCACTGCCGGTTGTATATTCTGTATATAACGGTGTATGTGACAAATAAAACTCTTGAATCATCCATGTAATTTTCTATATGTAAACGCCATCTCTCCTGGGTTTTCTGCAACCTAGCTGCGTGCGAATCCTGTACGTTTACAAACAGATAATTGGTCTATACAATGAGATAAAAAAAAAAGTCCTGGCTAAGCCAAGCATTATAATGGCAGGAAATTGAAGACCAAATTATAAGTGCATCCATACACAAGTGTACACACAGGGCTTTAATTAAGGGGGTTAAAGGCCTTCTGAAGCAATGCATTTTTAAAATGAGAAAAGAAAATTCAGAATTAAAACATGTAGCTTCCACCAGACCTCCTTCTGTAGTCAACTTAAGTGTGACGCCTCTCACAGTTCAAAAATGCTTAACCCTCTGGTCCTCTTCATTTAAAACGGTCACACTTGGCTTTTTCACGGTCAAAAGTGACCAAAGCCTTAATTTTACTCCCCCTCCCTTTGTATTTTTGCACATTTCCCATTGATTTCCTGTGTCAGACAAGTCACCAACTGTCATCCCATTGTGATGCAGCAAAATAAAAAATGAAGTTTCAAACCATATAATGTTTTGGTCATTTGACTGAAGAGGACCAGACTGTTAAACTATGTCACAGCAGTTATGCTCTTGCTGAAGGTTGAACACAGAAGGCGGTCTGGCGGAAGATATACATGGCAAATATGGATCATTTTTACCCATACAAACAGTTTCAGAAGGCCTTAATTTCTGCCAAAACATGGAGAACCATTTTTTTGGTACCAAAACTCAACTCTTCAAATCAAAGATAAAGCACAACACATTTCACTAAATATTTATTTGACATTAAGCAATAAGGCTTTTCATGGTTTCATTTGGGGCAGGCTTTGGCTGTTAGGTAATGGCATTCGGCTTCAGGCTCTGGCTGTTCTGTTGCAGGCAACGGCAGTTCGGCTTTAAGCTTCAGCAGTTTGGCGGCAGGCTTCGGCTGTTTGGTTGCAGGCTCTGACTGTTCAGCTTCAGGCTCTGGCTGTTCTGTTGCAGGCAACGGCAGTTCGGCTTTAAGCTTCAGCAGTTTGGCGGCAGGCTTCACTGCAGGCTCCGGCAGTTCGGCTGCAGGCAACGGCAGTTCAGTTACAGGCAATGGCTGTTCAGCTTCAGGCTCCGGCTGTTCAGTTGCAGGCAACGGCAGTTCGGCTTTAAGCTTCAGCAGTTTGGTGGCAGGCTTCGGTAGTTCGGCTGCAGGCAACGGCAGTTCAGTTACAGGCAACGGCTGTTCAGCTTCAGGCTCTGGCTGTTCAGTTGCAGGCAACGGCAGTTCGGCTTTAAGCTTCAGCAGTTTGGTGGCAGGCTTCGGTAGTTCGGCTGCAGGCAACGGCAGTTCAGTTACAGGCAACGGCTGTTCAGCTTCAGGCTCCGGCTGTTCAGTTGCAGGCAACGGCAGTTCAGCTTCAGGCTCCGGCTGTTCAGTTGCAGGCAACGGCAGTTCAGCTTCAGGCTCTGGCTGTTCAGTTGCAGGCAACGGCAGTTCGGCTTTAAGCTTCAGCAGTTTGGTGGCAGGCTTCGGTAGTTCGGCTGCAGGCAACGGCAGTTCAGTTACAGGCAACGGCTGTTCAGCTTCAGGCTCCGGCTGTTCAGTTGCAGGCAACGGCAGTTCAGCTTCAGGCTCTGGCTGTTCAGTTGCAGGCAACGGCAGTACGGCTTTAAGCTTCAGCAGTTTGGCGGCAGGCGTCGGCTGTTTGGTTGCAGGCTCTGACTGTTCAGCTTCAGGCTCTGGCTGTTCTGTTGCAGGCAACGGCTGTTCAGCTTCAGGCTCCGGCTGTTCAGTTGCAGGCAACGGCAGTTCAGCTTCAGGCTCCGGCTGTTCAGTTGCAGGCAACGGCAGTTCAGCTTCAGGCTCTGGCTGTTCAGTTGCAGGCAACGGCAGTACGGCTTTAAGCTTCAGCAGTTTGGCTTTAAGCTTCAGTAGTTTGGCGGCAGGCTTCACTGCAGGCTTTGGCTGTTCAGCTTCAGGCTCTGGCTGTTCAGTTGCAGGCAACGGCAGTTCAGCTTCAGGCTCTGGCTGTTCTGTTGCAGGCAACGGCAGTTCGGCTTTAAGCTTCAGCAGTTTGGCGGCAGGCTTCACTGCAGGCTCCGGCAGTTCGGCTGCAGGCAACGGCAGTTCAGTTACAGGCAATGGCTGTTCAGCTTCAGGCTCCGGCTGTTCAGTTGCAGGCAACGGCAGTTCGGCTTTAAGCTTCAGCAGTTTGGTGGCAGGCTTCGGTAGTTCGGCTGCAGGCAACGGCAGTTCAGTTACAGGCAATGGCTGTTCAGCTTCAGGCTCCGGCTGTTCAGTTGCAGGCAACGGCAGTCCGGCTTTAAGCTTCAGCAGTTGGGCAGCAGGCAACGGCAGTTCGGCTTCAGGCTCTGGCTGTTCTGTTGCAGGCAACGGCAGTACGGCTTTAAGCTTCAGCAGTTTGGCTTTAAGCTTCAGTAGTTTGGTGGCAGGCTTTGGCTGTTCAGCTTCAGGCTCTGGCTGTTCAGTTGCAGGCAACGGCAGTTCAGCTTCAGGTTCTGGCTGTTCAGTTGCAGGCAACGGCAGTTCAGCTTCAGGCTCTGGCTGTTCTGTTGCAGGCAATGGCAGTTCGGCTTTAAGCTTCAGCAGTTTGGTGGCAGGCTTCACTGCAGGCTCCGGCAGTTCGGCTGCAGGCAACGGCAGTTCAGTTACAGGCAACGGCACTTCAGCTTCAGGCAACGGCACTTCAGCTTCAGGCAACGGCACTTCAGCTTCAGGCAACGGCACTTCAGCTTCAGGCAACGGCACTTCAGCTTCAGGCAACGGCAGTTCAGCTTCAGGCAACGGCAGTTGGGCAGCAGGCAACGGCAGTTCGGCTGCAGGCAACGGCAGTTCGGCTGCAGGCAACGGCAGTTCAGTTACAGGCAACGGCAGTTCAGCTTCAGGCTCTGGCTGTTCAGTTGCAGGCAACGGCAGTTCAGCTTCAGGCTCTGGCTGTTCTGTTGCAGGCAACGGCAGTTCGGCTTTAAGCTTCAGCAGTTTGGTGGCAGGCTTCACTGCAGGCTCCGGCAGTTCGGCTGCAGGCAACGGCAGTTCAGTTACAGGCAATGGCTGTTCAGCTTCAGGCTCCGGCTGTTCAGTTGCAGGCAACGGCAGTTCGGCTTTAAGCTTCAGCAGTTGGGCAGCAGGCAACGGCAGTTCGGCTTCAGGCTCTGGCTGTTCTGTTGCAGGCAACGGCAGTTCGGCTTCAGGCTCTGGCTGTTCAGTTACAGGCAACAGCTGTTCAGCTTCAGGCTCTGGCTGTTCAGTTACAGGCAACAGCAGTTCGGCTTCAGGCTCTGGCTGTTCAGTTGCAGGCAACGGCAGTACGGCTTTAAGCTTCAGCAGTTTGGCTTTAAGCTTCAGCAGTTTGGTGGCAGGCTTCACTGCAGGCTTTGGCTGTTCAGCTTCAGGCTCTGGCTGTTCAGTTGCAGGCAACGGCAGTTCAGCTTCAGGCTCTGGCTGTTCAGTTGCAGGCAACGGCAGTTCAGCTTCAGGCTCTGGCTGTTCAGTTGCAGGCAATGGCAGTCCGGCTTTAAGCTTCAGCAGTTTGGTGGCAGGCTTCACTGCAGGCTCCGGCTGTTCGGCTTCAGGCTCCGGCTGTTCAGTTACAGGCAACAGCTGTTCGGCTTCAGGCTCCGGCTGTTCGGCTTTAAGCTTCAGCAGTTGGGCAGCAGGCAACGGCAGTTCGGCTTCAGGTTCTGGCTGTTCAGTTGCAGGCATCGGCAGTTCGGCTTTAAGCTTCAGCAGTTTGGTGGCAGGCTTCACTGCAGGCTCTGGCTGTTCTGTTGCAGGCAACGGCAGTTCAGCTTTAAGCTTCAACAGTTTGGTGGCAGGCTCCGGCTGTTTGTCTTCAGGCTCCGGCTGTTCAGCTGTAGGCTTTACTGGAAGTGTCGGTGGTTGGGCTGTAGGAGTCACTGGATGAATACAAATGTCAGCTTTAGTCAGAAGGAGAGGACACACACCAAGTTTTACTTACAGAGTGAAGTATTCAGTATTATTCAACCAGTTTTGTAAAAGCTATTTGGATCATGTTGATAACTTGCAGATTTGACATATAATAATCAAAATTGATAAATGCATATTTTCCAAAACGTCCCCCGACCTTGAAATTATGATGGCAGCCTCCATTTCTGGATTTAGGCTAATTTGTCTGGTGTTACGGTCTTCCCTGGTAACGCTACAGACTCTATAGTAACTCCACACCTTTTATGCAAGATTACATCTGTGGCGTGTAAAAATGGATTTCACCTGAGAGCGAACGCAAGAGATCTAAGCTGCACTAAGACAATAAAACATCTGAATAAGAGATCTACAAGAGAAAGACTCCACCTGACCCAATCTTATCCCCTCCCATCAAATCACAGATACTGCCACAAGCAGTTTCTTTGTGGTCAATATAAACACTTTTGGTGCAATTAGTAAACAGGTTTCATTCCCACACCAGTAGAACAGGTCATAAAGACAACCAGGCTTACTCTCCTGGTGTGGGCGATGCGCAAAGATCTTTTGATAAACATTTGCGGTCATCCCCCCCCAAAGACAGGCGTGACCATTTGGGAAGAAAAGTTCAACCAAAAGCTGCATAAATTTGGGTTCTAAATGTTGGTTGTGTTCTGGTTAAGCATTTAAGAGGAATTGGCAAGCCACTCAGGGAAGCATCTGTATTCAGAACTTCCCACACTCCTGCAGTGTGTCTCTATTGCCAGGTAACAATGACTTTGAAACCATTTTTAGATTATCCTGTAATTGTTTTATATTGTATGCTGATCAGTTGTGGATGGAGTCCTTTTAATTCCTTTATTTGGAATTTGCCCAGCTAAAATAAACCTCTCTTGATTTCTCTTGTATTATTCTGAAATCATTATTCTAGGGACCCGAGGACCTCTGACTGAAGCATGGAGCGCAGCATGCAGGATAATTTGATTTCTGACCATTACTGTATTAAGTTGCAGCTTTGTGTCCATTAAGTCAAAATTGCACTTTGAGCAAGCAGGTGCGACCACTTCAAGGTAAAATATTCACTCGGCAATCCTCTGACTAATATCAGAACTGGCTAGGTTGCGTCGTGAGCTAGTGCAATTTCGCGAGGATTACGTCGCTGTGCGATATCGGGTACCTTGATGAACAAATATTTGAGATAATTGATTTTCTTAGTATCTCTTATCTAAATTAAAAATCATAACTAATCCTTTGATCAGCCATTAAATCATAGATGTAATAAACTTAGTGAAATAACATACAAATAGAGTCAGAGTAAATACTTCATGGAGTCAGATTTAGAATTGGATCTCCACATTATAAATCAATTAAAGTGATCTTTCTAGAAGCGCCAGAAGACACACGGAGAAGCCCTTCAACCAGCTGCTGATTCCTACGTTGGGCCAAGTAGGTGGACCTTACAGGCGGTACTTCAAAATGTAGGCCTACCTGAAATTTGTTTCAGCCATTTAATCTTATAACTTAATGTTTTTAGACTACAGGGGATTTAATCTTTTAGAATAAAGACTATAAAAAGGTAGAACAGACCATTTTTCATGCCTTTATGTAGAACCAATAATAATAATAAAAAAAGGAATTTAATCGCTCATTTAATTTGAGTCCTTAAAGTAATTTATTTCCTAAAGTTGCATATCCCTGCTCGTTTTAGAACAAAACTAAATTTTACTTCAAATATTGGTAACACCATAGATACAAGTGGTTGTTTCACCAGTGTTTGATTAAAATTAAGTCAATTTATGACAAAACATGTCACTGTATGCTGAAGGTCTCACTCACTGGCATCAATGAGCAGAGTAGGTTTTACTGGAATAGTCCTACTTCATAGTTTCATGTTTTAGTTCAATGTGTTACGTGCAGTTTCTTTGAAATTTGTGAAATTTACTATGAATTTCTGAATGAATTAAAGTCTCTTGAGATCGCTAGCATCCATCATTAATTGAAACTCACTGAAAACAGGCGGCACGCACACACGTCCACTGTTAAAGCGACAGCATTTGTGTCCTCCAGAGCAGCCTCTATCAGAAGTACATCCTCGACTGGACAGCACGACCGTCAGCGTCGCCGGACACTGACCGGACACTACAGAAGAGGATTCAAGAGGATCATTAGGGGAGACCAGGGAGGCCTGTAATAGTTTCGGCAAGTCAGGACTTTTACAAAGTGTCACAAGCATTATGTTCAGATTTATCTGCTTCAAAGCAAGCATTAATAAATATTTATAATTAATAAATAACTATCATTTATCATTAAAATGTTTTAAAGACATGTTTTAAAGAAGTGATTACAACCCAACCAACTACAGTAGGGTTTGTAACAAGTTCAACACTGATAGAAGACAGGGATAGTCAATATGTGGTTCATAAGTTACAACTAAATGTACTGTAGGTTTTAAAATATATTGTAAGGCACTCATTTATGCATTTTCTCAGGCTGTATACTGAAGCCAAAAGATCTCCTCACCTAGGACTCCAGCGTCTATTCTGCTCAAATATGCAGACAGACACAATAAAACAGCACTCAACGAGAAGAACACTCGGGCTGTCATCCTCTCAACCTGCGCTCTCACAATGAACTACTGGAAACCGTGTGCTGCTGAATCCCGCAACAAAAACCGCTGTTTAAAGGGGCTTTGAAAACGCCTTTTTAAAGATCCAAGGAGGTCTGGGTAACTCCAGCCCTGATGAAACGCACCTGCCTGTAGCTTTAGTAGTCTAATCTGGAAGACCTTGATTAGCTTGTTCAGGTGTGTTTGATTAGGGTTGGCGGAGCGGAGCGCGTTCACGGTGTATGTGGTATGACCGTAATTAGGAGATGATTGAGCGTTTCTATGGCAACACTATCAACGCCTAAATGAATCTGCAGGGGTCAGGTAGTTACAGCGATCTAAGTCGGAGCTCTCAGAAAAATGAGCACCCAATAAACGAATTAGTAAATTGTGTGGACGGTTTAGCAAGTCAAACTACTCGGTTAACGTAACCTCGGGTCCCTGAGAGAAGGGAATGAGTATTGCGTAGCTAGCTACGCTATGGGAAAACTCCTTTTCTCGAGAATATGAGGCCAAAATTGTCCTTATAGTTTTATTTAATGTAAAACGCAGTGCAGCTGCACAGCAGACCCAGGCAGTACTAGCGTGCTGATTGGCTGTGCTGCGGCAACTGCACAAATCTATGGCGAGGCGGCTGAGGAGTGCTTCGCGCCCCAAAAGCACGTCAAACACCGCCTAAATTTGCACATCTAAGCTCGACTGAAGCGATCCCCTGATCTAAGCACAATAGCACGGCGGGTTACGCAATACTCGTCCCCTTCTTTCAGGGAACCGAACCGAGTAGTTCCCTTTCGAGAATACTCTCATATAGCGTATGGGAACCCAATTTAATATGCCGTGCATGCTTTGAAAACTTTGCCCCATCTTTATGGCCTGGGGAGAAAGCCTGAGGCTCATAAAAGAGATTAAGTATGAGACCCAAAAAGAGGCCAACAATAGTGAGCCTCATATAAGGGTTTATATAGGAAAGAATATTCATATGTAATAAATCCATATAAGAACTAGACCAGACAAAGTCGGGCCTTATTAATATTGAAATATGTATACATTTGTTATATGGGTTTTTTACAAACTAGACCGGACAGAGTCGGGCCTTATAGTATGTAATGTGATGAACATTTGCTTGTGTTATGGGGTTCGGCTTATTTATTTTTGTTTATTACTTATTATGGGTTGAGATAAAACCCCAGACCGGAAAGAAATTCAGGCCATAAAGTATTGCAAATGTAAACATTTGTTTATATGGGGTATAGATAAAAACTAGACCGGACAGAGTCGGGTCAATAGAGTCAGAGTCAGAGTCAGTAATCCCTGAACAGAAATGCATTTTGTTGCACAGGCTACTTAAGTATTAACTTGTATTAATCATTAAATGATTCAATACAAGCATCACATATAATGTTACCGGATTAAAATGTTAAAATGTGTCAAATGGAGTCCAGTTGCACAAGTCTACACTGCTGTTTTAATATGAGATTGTTATTAGATCCACTTGTTCAAATCTAGGTGGAAACCTTCTTCCTTACATCCATTTTATTTTAAACAACGCAACTGCATTGTGTATTTTGAAAGATGTGCTTAGAAAGAGAGAAACCCAACAAGAGACTTGTTCTGCAAACTTTCACTGTTCTCATCTTATGTGAATTCATGTCTCAAAAGTTAATTGGAAGATGCAGAATGTTCACTCTGAGAATACGAATATGCTATTTTTGTGACCGTTGTTGGCAATAATAAAGTTTGTAATTCATCTTTGACGTCCACTGTATTTCTGTCATTCATACCTGAAATCAGATTTAATTAAATCATTTTAATTCACTCATTAAAAATAAAGTTATTTTTGTTAAGTCAAAACAATTCCATTAAAGGTGCACTATTTAATTTGTTTTTTTTTCAGTAAAGTATCTAAAAACCACTATAGGCCAGTGTTATATATTTTGTTCAGTTGAGTACTTACAATATCCTAAATGTTTCCAACTATTTGTAAATCGTGAGAAAATTGCTATTTTAACCAATGAACCGGGACGTGTGAGGGCGTCGCCAGTCAATTGCATCATATCTGCGTTCCCCTCAGTTTCCGGTTTTATTTTGCAGAAACGCTTTACTCTTACTGCAGTGTGCAACAAGTGTCAGCAGCTGCAGAGCGAACGCACAGAGTAATGTCATAACATCATTTTCAACACACTCAAATGTATCTAATATGATAAATAGAGCCGAGTTACCTCATACTCGTGACCGGAAAAGCGGAAATGGTGCCGGCAACTGTGTCATAATAAAAGTCCTGCTGCTCATGAGGCATCTGTTGCGTTCATCTTATTAACAAATCGCTCCAGCGGCTTTGCTCAGCTCCCACAACACTCGGTCCTGCTCTGCTTCACACTACAGTAACGTTAAGAATCACATCCATGAACATGATTTCTGCCCGAGTCCTATCCCGATTCTTTCCCCCCGGCTGTGAGGTGAAGACCACATGTCCCAAGATTCTGAGCTCAAGCTTGGTGTCATCAAGCTATACCTTTGTTTTGAATAGGCGACCTCTAGCAGACGGAAAAGTTACATGGTGCACCTTTCAGTAGTATTCATTAGAATAGTGTGTGTAGAATGGGGGTTGGCCAAGGAAACCAATATTTTTGTTTAAATTGTACTTAATTTGTGCGTGCTATTTGCAGTTACTCATTTTAAATGGTTGATTTTTAAGGAGCGCATTTGATTAAATTCAACTACACTTAAGAATTGAGTTAGAATTAATAAAATTGTGGCAAAAGATTACAAGCAATATTATTGAGTAGATATATTTATTTTTAATTTTTTACAGTGCAAGTACAAATGATATAAATCAGTTCACAAATTTACAATCCTGAGGTCTTTGAAGGCAGGTATGGTGGAAGTATCAATCAGTCCAATCACACAGACATTCCTCTGACTCCACTTTATAAAAGATAATCATCTGAAGGACATCTCGCTGACTAGAGCCTGAGATTAATTCAAAATGACATCCTTTGGCATCAGTGTTAAGCTGTAGCATCAGTGGTGGAGGAGTCCTGTGAGGTGGATATGAGAGCAGCATCATGCAGACCATCGAGCAGAGCAGTGAAAGGATTGGAGAGCGGCTCTTCCATGGATGAGTAGATGAGGTATAGCAGGCAGACCACCAGGAGAAAGAACATGATCTGAACCCACACAGGCACCAGACGCTGCTGAATCTCCTGTCTCTCCAGTGTAGCTGGACTCAGTAGTGGCATTTCAAGATATTTAAATTGCACAGGGCGGCCTGCAGCTCCCTTTATAGGCTCTCTCTTTGTAGCACTGCAGGCGGAAAAAAGACATTAGAACTAATTTACACTGTCAAAATTAAAGCGGAGGCATGCTAATCAATAGTTTGTGAACAATGGTAGTACTTAAGTATGGGAAAAGTATCTCGGTACTCACTAGATTCCAGTGGGGGTTTTGGCAGTGTCAGGGAACATCTCTGAAAGAACATCCATCACAGGTTCCTATTGGGGGGATAGATGATGAAGAGTATAACAGTGTAGTTCAGCCATACAGGGTTTAAAAATCATGTGAGCTGCATTCATGTGCACAGCATTAAGCTCTAAGACGCACAAGTCAGGCCTTTGATGGAACTTATGAGAGCTTTCCTCTCTCTGACATACCAAACACCAATGTAGTGACTGCACTTCACGGTACATTTAACCTTTAAATCAGGAGAAAGAGAGTACTAAAATATACAAAAATTAAATGGAAAAGCAGCATTTCTTTTGGATTTTCCTTTGTACATTTCATTTTCAGAGGTCAAAACTCTCAGATCAGTCAGTGCAAGAAAGTGAGAAAAGAAGAAACAAAATAACTCCCAAAGGACAGAGGGGGTGTGAAAGCCCATTAGATGTCTGGCAATGCAGTATGTCTGCTGAATTAACCATCCACCGAAAGAGTGAGGACAAACAAAGAGGCAGACCCTGAGGAGAGGAGCAAGGCTGCGAGGAGGAAAAAGCAGTTACTGTGACCGTTTGTTTCTGATGGGCAGATGGAGATGTTAAACAAAGAGATCGGCCAGTCATAGTGTCTTTATCCAGCCTCATGTAGTCCTGATAAGAAATACAATCTTTTATCAGACTTCAGCGCTGCTGTTAAAAGGAACACGCCAAATTTTTGAGACTTTAGATAATTCACCGTATCCCCCAGAGTTAGATAAGTCCATACATACCATTCTCATCTCCATGCCATAACTCTGTCTAACACAACCACCGCTAGCCTAGTTTAGCACAAACACTGGAGGTAAACAGCTCCATCTAGCCTACTGCTCAATAAGTGACAGTAGTTCATATACTGCGGCACCTGTCAAAAAAAGTTGATGGGTGGTGACCTTTGACCTTTGTCTTTGAAGTTCTGACCCAGGGCCCCTCCCCTAGGTGTCCACCTTTGACCTTAGGGGTATGGTTATGAATGGGTTATTGTTATGGGTTTGACCCTTGTCCTTTTGACATCTGGGAGCGATTAGGCTTTTATCATTTAAAAAAAAACTTTTTCATATTTGAAAATAGGCTAACTTCCGTCAACATAACCAATGTGACAACCTGCTTGCACAGACAGCGTGCTGGGGACTATTTTCAGGCGCTGCGTAATATCATTGCACCGCTGCACCCATGGAACGGCAGCAAAGTTCCTTGATTATTACGCAGGAATGGGAGTATAGCTGCTAGTCATATCGGTCTAGAAAAATCGCAACGTTTCATTTTCCGTCGGCCTTAGTACACAATGTAACTATACACATCACAACATGTAAATAGGAAAATGTTGCCGTTATTTTGTCACTTATTGAGCAGTTGGCTAGATGGAGCTGTTTACCTCCAGTCTTTGTGCTAAGCTAGGCTAGCGGTGGGTGTGTCAGAAGACGAGAATGGTATGTATGGACTTATCTAACTAATATATGGTGAATAAGCTAAAGTCCCAAAAAGTCGGTGTGTTCATTTAAAGCAAACATATTATCTGTAGCCACAAACCTGCAGGGCCCTGCTGTCCACCATCTGCTCGGTTCTCTGACCAAATCTCCTCTCAGTCTCTGTTTGTTTTGACTGAGGATTGAATCTGTTCTCAAGCTGCAGACAAAACAAATACCATCACACAGCAAGAACAAACCCCAAAGACTCAAAACTACAACCAATCAAAACTAAATCACTGGCAATCATCCCATAATTATTGAGATTCTCTGTTCAAACTCCCCTCTTCCACCATCTGCGTGATGCTGAAGGATCTGTACTGGGACCCACTTTGACCCAAAGACCCATTCTGAATAAAGCACAAGTGGAAATGTATACAAAGAAATATGACATCCGGAACAGTCAATCAGATGTAGCACAGAAAAAGACATCAAAACATTATTTTAACCTAAAATACAGTGTTTACAGTGTGCAACATAAGAAATCTACAGAATATGGAGTCAGTTGAGATAATGGATGAATCACATTTCAGTCTCGGGGGGAAACAAAGGATGGATTCAGGTGCATGTAGAGCCATTTACTGATAGATTTCATGTTGGTCTCAGCATGGAAGGAAAGTGGACAGAGGATCTCTATGTTTCTATGTTCTAACATATGGTTTTCTTTATGTGCTGGAACCAGTCCATTTAAGGAACAGGTTCTGGTAGGAGTGAATGGGAGTTAGGAAAAGGGTCCCTCTTTTTGTATCGCAAGATCTTCTTGGATTCCCAAAAGAGCCTGGAGATCTGACCAGGAGATGACCATATTTAGACTTTCCTATACCATGAGCTATATGATGTATTCCCTCTCTCATTGGTTAAAACTGTACTATACCCCTTGTACTCTTTCCATATAAACTAGTGCCTTTCTCCCAATAAAAGTGAGATTTTAAAAGTGAGCGTCTCAGCGCTGAGTCTGTATTCATTCAATTGCCAATAAAGAGGACTGGGATGAGGCACGAAGGGACAAAAACCTAACACTTACATTGCTCGCTGTTTTGCTGGTCTCTATACGAGACACTGTTTCAGACAGAAGCTGCACTGACTCTGGAATACATGCAAAATAAAAAAAGTATTACTAGCAAGAACATTAACATACAGTCTTTATGAGAAACAATACAGACAATTATTTTTACTATAAATTAGTGATGGGTAAGAATCGTTGAAAAGATGTCATGTTTTTTAGTGGCAATTCTTCTGGCTAAATCTACATTAATCTGGATACATTTTAAAATGCATATTTTTCTCCATGTTTTGGCCTTCCATCCACACATGAAAATTGAGCTTTTTGAAGATTCTCTTCCAAGGGGGTAAATTTAAAGACCGTTTTCATGCTGTAGTGTGGACTGAAAACGAAGGCATTTGAAAATGCATGTTTAGTCACTTGATATTGTACCTATAGATACACTCACCTAAAGGATTATTAGGACACCTGTTCAATTTCTCATTAATGCAATTATCTAAATCAACCAATCACATGGCAGTTGCTTCAATGCATTTAGGGGTGTGGTCCTGGTCAAGACAATCTCCTGAACTCCAAACTGAATGGGAAAGAAAGGTGATTTAAGCAATTTTGAGCATGGTTGTTGGTGCCAGATGGGCCGGTCTGAGTATTTCACAATCTGCTCAGTTACTGGGATTTTCACACACAACCATTTCTAGGGTGTACAAAGAATGGTGTGAAAAGGGAAAAACATCCAGTATGCTGCAGTCCTGTGGGCAAAAATGCCTTGTTGATGCTAGAGGTCAGAGGAGAATGGGCCAACTGATTCAAGCTGATTGAATAGCAACTTTTACTGAAATAGCCACTCGTTACAACCAAGGTATGCAGCAGAGCATTTGTGAAGCCACAACATGCACAACCTTGAGGCGGATGGGCTACAACAGCAGAAGACCCCACCGGGTACCACTCATCTCCACTACAAATAGGAAAAAGAGGCTACAATTTGCACAAGCTCACCAAAATTGGACAGTTGAAGACTGGAAAAATGTTGCCTGGTCTGATGAGTCTCGATTTCTGTTGAGACATTCAGATGGTTGAGTCAGAATTTGGCATAAACAGAATGAGAACATGGATCCATCATGCCTTGTTACCACTGTGCAGGCAGGTGGTGGTGGTGTAATGGTGTGGGGGATGTTTTCTTGGCACACTTTAGACCCCTTAGTGTCAATTGGGCATCGTTTAAATGCCACGGCCTACCTGAGCATTGTTTCTGACCATGTCCATCCCTTTATGACTACCATGTACCCATTCTCTGATGGCTACTTCCAGCAGGATAATGCACCATGTCACAAAGCTCGAATCATTTCAAATTGGTTTCTTGAACATGACAATGAGTTCACTGTACTAAAATGGCCCCCACAGTCACCAGATCTCAACCCAATAGAGCATCTTTGGGATGTGGTGGAACGGGAGCTTCGTGCCCTGGATATGCATCCCACAAATCTCCATCAACTGCAAGATGCTATCCTATCAATATGGGCCAACATTTCTAAAGAATGCTTTCAGCACCTTGTTGAATCAATGCCACGTATAATTAAGGCAGTTCTGAAAGCGAAAGGGGGTCAAACACAGTATTAGTATGGTGTTCCTAATAATCCTTTAGGTGAGTGTATGTGCCTGCCTGCTATGTGATATTCACTTTCACAGTGTTGCTAAAGATAAATGTACAATCTTCAAATTACATTACTGAAAAGATGACAGAAAAAAAAAAGCCACCAGTAATTGGTAAGATATTTTGCTAATAAAATGATCATGGCAGAAGAATAGCGTAAGAAATGTATTATGTCTGATCTCTCTGTATCATTTCAGTGAGCTTTTATTACATTTTAAATAAGGCACAGTAAGATGATTTTAGCATTAAACAATGTTTCAGTGTGAATGAGAAACTTTTGAAAAATACTTACTCTAGTGTGGAAAGAGCATTGTTTGTATTGTTTTGTATTGTTGTCAAACACATTAATGTCTTAGCCTTAGTTAGCATACAAACGTGTCTCAAGTGTTTTGTGCCCTTCCAATGTGCTCAGTCAAAGTGCTTTTGAGCAAATACACATCCTATATAAAGTTTTGAAGTCCTCTAATTGGGGTCAGTTGAACCCAAACCAGCCTATTTATTCAAGGCTTTGTTAAACTGATTAAATCAACCCATCGAGTATTCAAGAGTCAATGCTGCTCCCTACCAGAGTCCTCGTCTTCCTCCCTCTCAGTCGCTCCCTCACTGTCCGAGTAGAGGCTTGTATCCCCTGTGCCGCTGACCCACTGCTGTGATGTCTGTGCTGAAGAATCCAGCAGCCTTTTCAGATTCTTTTCATAGAAAGCTCTAGTGGAAGCTGCTCAGAACACACAAAACCATGTTGAATTTATAGCATATTCTGTTTTGAAAGGAAAAGACTGTGACTCAAACAGACTGACCTACAATGCATCTGGCTTTAATCCCATACTGGAGCAGTTTGGCTTTCAGCTGATCATTAGTCAGTGAGCCCAGGTCTACCATGTCTGCCGCCTCTTCTTTCTTGGCCTGTACAGTGAAATACACACAAACTATTTAATCAAATCCTCTGGAGGTAGTGAAATTTAAAGTAAACAAAAATGTGTACATCTCTTAAATCGTTCACACCACAAAAATCTGTCGAAGAAACAAATTATAGTGCCGTTGACCCCTTTATCCCCTGCAGAAAAGGATCAGGAAGGATGGTTTAAAATTGCGCCCTACTGTACATTTACAAATCCAGCTGAGGGCATAAAGCAGCCGGGGTAAAAATCTCTGCTCTGACTGAACATGCCCACCTGTGGAAAAATGCAATACAACATACATCACAATTTAATGCCATACTAACTTTAACCACAGAGTGGGACTATTGTTCACACTATCGAAAACCACATTGAGACATTAAAGCTGCAGTGCGTCATTTTTGTTTAATATTAAAATACTTTATCTTAATATGCAGAAACAACTATTAGTAGGTTATTCCTGTGGGTTGAAACCACAAAGCTCTGCGGTGCTAAACATGGTTCTGTTTGGAATGTGGGTGCAACTGGGTTAGATGCAAGCTCCAAAAACTGAATAAAGCCCATATAAAAGAGCTTGAAATTGAAGGAAAAGGCTCTAAATTGACATTTATACAGTGGCCGAGAGAGCTCAACGCGCTGCAACTGAAGAAAACGCATGCAAATTGAAAACAAAAAAAAACATCAAATAAAGAAAACACCTTCATCAGTTTGACAACACATGCGCTGCAAAAGTTCACAACACAAGCAAATACAAAAGCGCTGCAAATACTCACAACACATGCAAATAGAGAAACGCGCTGCAAAAGTCCACAACACATGCAGATACAGGCCAAGCGATCTGAAGCCTCTTCTGCGATGATCTGAATGATGATGAGGATGATGATTAGGCTACTTTTAGAATTAAATTAATATTTAAATTTGCCCTGCAATAATTTCTAGAGTATCACATATAAAATAATACGTAATGTAATAAGATTAGCTAACGCCTCATTTAAAACATTTTTTTAATTTTTAATTTTTATTATTATTATTTTTTACTACGGGCCACAAGGAAATATTAAGAAATAAATTAAGGTTAAATAGTGTTATCAGAACATGTTGAATTAGAGCTCTTATCGCTAAATTTTTTGTTTCACTTTCTGCAGTGAATGATGGACTGGGATTTGAGACATAAAATAAAGTAAATTATTATATATTATATATATATATATATATATATATATATATATATATATATATATATATATATATATATATATATATATATATATATATATATAAATAAATTTATTAAATTTATTAATAATATTTGTTTAACATAAAATAATACCCCGCCCCCTCCGAAAGTGTTCTAGGGAACACCAACAAGTGACGTACCTGGCTAGGATCGCTGGCTGGGATTGTTCAATGTTTACTCTTCAGTGGGGTTTTTTTTTTTATCTTAACATTCTGATCGTATGTGCATTATGAGCAGGCCTATTTGCAGCGTTTTTGTATTTGCATGTGTTGTGAGTATTTGCAGCGTTTTTGTTTTTGCATGTGTTGGGAGTATTTGCAGCGTTTTTGTATTTGCATGTGTTGTGAGTATTTGCAGCGTTTTTGTATTTGCAGCGTTTTTGTATTTGCATGTGTTGTGAGTATTTGCAGCGTTTTTGTATTTGCAGCATTTTTGTATTTGCAGCGTTTTTGTATTTGCAGCATTTTTGTATTTGCATGTGGTGTGAGTATTTGCAGCATTTTTGTATTTGCATGTGGTGTGAGTATATGCAGCGTTTTTGTATTTGCATGTGTTGTGAGTATTTGCAGCGTTTTTGTATTTGCAGCATTTTTGTATTTGCATGTGTTGTGAGTATTTGCAGCGTTTTTGTATTTGCATGTGTTGTGAGTATTTGCAGCGTTTTTGTATTTGCATGTGTTGTGAGTATTTGCAGCATTTTTGTATTTGCATGTGTTGTGAGTATTGCAGCGTTTTGTATTTGCATGTTTGTGAGTATTTGCAGCGTTTTTGTATTTGCAGCGTTTTGTATTTGCATGTGTTGTGAGTATTTGCAGCGTTTTTGTATTTACAACGTTTTTGTATTTGCATGTGTTGTGAGTATTTGCAGCGTTTTGTATTTGCAGCGTTTTTGTATTTGCAGCGTTTTTGTATTTGCATGTGTTGTGAGTATTTGCAGAGTTTTTGTATTTGCATGTGGTGTGAGTATTTGCAGCGTTTTTGTATTTGCATGTGGTGTGAGTATATGCAGCATTTTGTATTTGCATGTGTTGTGAGTATTGCAGCATTTTTGTATTTGCAGCGTTTTTGTATTTGCATGTGTTGTGAGTATTTGCAGCATTTTGTATTTGCATGTGTTGTGCCAGTATTTGCAGCGTTTTTGTATTTGCATGTGTTGTGAGTATTTGCAGCGTTTTTGTATTTGCAGCGTTTTTGTATTTGCAGCGTTTTTGTATTTGCATGTGTTGTGAGTATTTACAAGCGTTTTGTATTTGCATGTGGTGTGAGTATTTGCAGCGTTTTGTATTTGCATGTGTTGTGAGTATTTGCAGCGTTTTGTATTTGCAGCATTTTTGTATTTGCATGTGTTGTGAGTATTTGCAGCGTTTTTGTATTTGCAGCGTTTTTGTATTTGCATGTGTTGTGAGTATTTGCAGCATTTTTGTATTTGCAGCATTTTTGTATTTGCATGTGTTGTGAGTATTTGCAGCGTTTTTGTATTTGCATGTGTTGTGAGTATTGCAGCGTTTTTGTATTTGCAGCGTTTTTGTATTTGCATGTGTTGTGAGTATTTGCAGCGTTTTTGTATTTGCATGTGTTGTGAGTATTTGCAGCGTTTTTGTATTTGCATGTGTTGTGAGTATTTGCAACGTTTTTGTATTTGCATGTGGTGTGAGTATTTGCAGCATTTTTGTATTTGCATGTGGTGTGAGTATATGCAGCGTTTTTGTATTTGCATGTGTTGTGAGTATTTGCAGCATTTTTGTATTTGCAGCGTTTTTGTATTTGCATGTGTTGTGAGTATTTGCAGCGTTTTTGTATTTGCATGTGTTGTGAGTATTTGCAGCGTTTTTGTATTTGCAGCGTTTTTGTATTTGCATGTGTTGTGAGTATTTGCAGCGTTTTGTATTTGCAGCATTTTTGTATTTGCATGTGTTGTGAGTATTTGCAGCGTTTTTGTATTTGCATGTGTTGTGAGTATTTGCAACGTTTTTGTATTTGCATGTGGTGTGAGTATATGCAGCGTTTTTGTATTTGCATGTGTTGTGAGTATTTGCAGCGTTTTTGTATTTGCAGCATTTTTGTATTTGCATGTGTTGAGTATTTGCAGCGTTTTTGTATTTGCAGCGTTTTTGTATTTGCATGTGTTGTGAGTATTTGCAGCATTTTTGTATTTGCAGCGCTTTTGTATTTGCATGTGTGTGAGTATTTGCAGCGTTTTGTATTTGCATGTGTTGTAGTGTTTGCAGCGTTTTTGTATTTGCAGCGTTTTTGTATTTGCAGCGTTTTTGTATTTGCATGTGTTGTGAGTATTTGCAACGTTTTTGTATTTGCATGTGGTGTGAGTATTTGCAGCGTTTTTGTATTTGCATGTGGTGTGAGTATATGCAGCGTTTTTGTATTTGCATGTGTTGTGAGTATTTGCAGCGTTTTTGTATTTGCAGCATTTTGTATTTGCATGTGTTGTGAGTATTTGCAGCGTTTTTGTATTTGCAGCGTTTTGTATTTGCATGTGTTGTGAGTATTTGCAGCATTTTGTATTTGCAGCGTTTTTGTATTTGCATGTGTTGTGAGTATTTGCAGCATTTTTGTATTTGCATGTGTTGTGAGTATTTGCAGCGTTTTTGTATTTGCATGTGTTGTGAGTATTTGCAGCGTTTTTGTATTTGCAGCGTTTTTGTATTTGCATGTGTTGAGTGTTGCAGCGTTTTGTATTTGCAGCGTTTTGTATTTGCATGTGTTGTGAGTATTTGCAGCGTTTTTGTATTTGCAGCGTTTTGTATTTGCAGCGTTTTGTATTTGCATGTGTTGTGAGTATTTGCAGATTTTTGTATTTGCATGTGGTGTGAGTATTTGCAGCGTTTTTGTATTTGCATGTGGTGTGAGTATATGCAGCGTTTTTGTATTTGCATGTGTTGTGAGTATTTGCAGCATTTTGTATTTGCAGCGTTTTGTATTTGCATGTGTTGTGAGTATTTGCAGCATTTTTGTATTTGCATGTGTTGTGAGTATTTGCAGCGTTTTTGTATTTGCATGTGTTGTGAGTATTTGCAGCGTTTTTGTATTTGCATGTGTTGTGAGTATTTGCAGCGTTTTGTATTTGCAGCGTTTTGTATTTGCATGTGTTGTGAGTATTTGCAGCGTTTTTGTATTTGCAGCGTTTTTGTATTTGCATGTGTTGTGAGTATTTGCAGCGTTTTTGTATTTGCATGTGTTGTGAGTATTTGCAACTTTTTGTATTTGCATGTGGTGTGAGTATTTGCAGCATTTTTGTATTTGCATGTGGTGTGAGTATATGCAGCGTTTTTGTATTTGCATGTGTTGTGAGTATTTGCAGCGTTTTTGTATTTGCAGCATTTTTGTATTTGCATGTGTTGTGAGTATTTGCAGCGTTTTTGTATTTGCAGCGTTTTTGTATTTGCAGCATTTTTGTATTTGCAGCGCTTTTGTATTTGCATGTGTTGTGAGTATTTGCAGCGTTTTTGTATTTGCAACGTTTTTGTATTTGCATGTGTTGTGAGTATGTTGCAGCGTTTTGTATTTGCAGCGTTTTTGTATTTGCAGCGTTTTTGTATTTGCATGTGTTGTGAGTATTTGCAGAGTTTTTGTATTTGCATGTGGTGTGAGTATTTGCAGCGTTTTTGTATTTGCATGTGGTGTGAGTATATGCAGCGTTTTTGTATTTGCATGTGTTGTACGTGTTGCAGCATTTTTGTATTTGCAAGCGTTTTTGTATTTGCATGTGTTGTGAGTATTTGCAGCGTTTTTGTATTTGCATGTGTTGTGAGTATTTGCAGCGTTTTGTATTTGCATGTGTTGTGAGTATTTGCAGCGTTTTTGTATTTGCATGTGTTGAGTATTTGCAGCGTTTTTGTATTTGCATGTGTTGTAGTATTTGCAGCGTTTTGTATTTGCAGCGTTTTGTATTTGCAGCGTTTTTGTATTTGCAGCGTTTTGTATTTGCAGCGTTTTTGTATTTGCATGTGTTGTGAGTATTTGCAGCGTTTTTGTATTTGCAGCGTTTTTGTATTTGCAGCGTTTTGTATTTGCATGTGTTGTGAGTATTTGCAACGTTTTTGTATTTGCAGCGTTTTGTATTTGCATGTGTTGTGAGTATTTGCAGCGTTTTTGTATTTGCATGTGTTGTGCAGTATTTGGCAGCGTTTTTGTATTTGCATGTGGTGTGAGTATTTGCAGCATTTTTGTATTTGCATGTGGTGTGAGTATATGCAGCGTTTTTGTATTTGCATGTGTTGTGAGTATTTGCAGCGTTTTTGTATTTGCAGCATTTTTGTATTTGCATGTGTTGTGAGTATTTACAGCGTTTTTGTATTTGCAAGCGTTTGTATTTGCAGCGTTTTGTATTTGCATGTGTTGTGAGTATTTGCAGCATTTTTGTATTTACAGCGCTTTGTATTTGCATGTGTTGTGAGTATTTGCAGCGTTTTTGTATTTGCATGTGTTGTGAGTATTTGCAGCGTTTTTGTATTTGCAGCGTTTTGTATTTGCATGTGTTGTGAGTATTTGCAGCGTTTTGTATTTGCAGCGTTTGTATTTGCAGCGTTTTTGTATTTGCATGTGTTGTGAGTATTTGCAACGTTTTTGTATTTGCATGTGGTGTGAGTATTTGCAGCATTTTTGTATTTGCATGTGGTGTGAGTATATGCAGCGTTTTTGTATTTGCATGTGTTGTGAGTATTTGCAGCGTTTTTGTATTTGCAGCATTTTTGTATTTGCATGTGTTGTGAGTATTGCAGCGCTTTGTATTTGCGCGTTTTTGTATTTGCATGTGTTGTGAGTGTTGCAGCATTTTTGTATTTGCAGCGTTTTGTATTTGCATGTGTTGTGAGTATTTGCAGCATTTTTATATTTGCATGTGTTGCGAGTATTTGCAGCGTTTTGTATTTGCAGCGTTTTTGTATTTGCATGTGTTGCGAGTATTTGCAGCGTTTTTGTATTTACAAGCGTTTTGTATTTGCATGTGTTGTGAGTATTTGCAGCGTTTTTGTATTTGCAGCGTTTTTGTATTTGCATGTGTTGTGAGTATTTGCAGCGTTTTTGTATTTGCAGCGTTTTTGTATTTGCAGCGTTTTGTATTTGCATGTTGTGAGTATTTGCAACGTTTTTGTATTTGCATGTGGTGAGTATTTGCAGCATTTTGTATTTACATGTGTTGTGAGTATTTGCAGCGTTTTTGTATTTGCAGCGTTTTTGTATTTGCATGTGTGTAGTATTTGCAGCGTTTTTGTATTTGCAGCGTTTTTGTATTTGCAGCGTTTTTGTATTTGCATGTGTTGTGAGTATTTGCAACGTTTTTGTATTTGCATGTGGTGTGAGTATTTGCAGCATTTTTGTATTTGCATGTGGTGTGAGTATATGCAGCGTTTTTGTATTTGCATGTGTTGTGAGTATTTGCAGCGTTTTTGTATTTGCAGCATTTTTGTATTTGCATGTGTTGTGAGTATTTGCAGCGTTTTTGTATTTGCAGCGTTTTTGTATTTGCATGTGTTGTGAGTATTTGCAGCATTTTTGTATTTGCAGCGTTTTTGTATTTGCAGCATTTTTGTATTTGCAGCGTTTTTGTATTTGCATGTGTTGTGAGTATTTGCAGCGTTTTTGTATTTGCAGCGTTTTTGTATTTGCATGTGTTGTGAGTATTTGCAGCATTTTTGTATTTGCAGCGTTTTTGTATTTGCAGCATTTTTGTATTTGCAGCGTTTTTGTATTTGCAGCATTTTTGTATTTGCATGTGTTGTGAGTATTTGCAACTTTTTTGCATGTGGTGTGAGTATTTGCAGCGTTTTTGTATTTGCATGTGGTGTGAGTATATGCAGCGTTTTTGTATTTGCATGTGTTGTAGTATTTGCAGCATTTTTGTATTTGCCAGCGTTTTTGTATTTGCATGTGTTGTGAGTATTTGCAGCGTTTTTGTATTTGCATGTGTTGTGAGTATTTGCAACGTTTTTGTATTTGCATGTGGTGTGAGTATTTGCAGCATTTTGTATTTGCATGTGGTGTGAGTATATGCAGCGTTTTTGTATTTGCATGTGTTGTGAGTATTGCAGCGTTTTTGTATTTGCAGCATTTTGTATTTGCATGTGTTGTGAGTATTTGCAGCGTTTTGTATTTGCAGCGTTTTGTATTTGCACAGCGTTTTTGTATTTGCAGCGCTTTTGTATTTGCATGTGTTGTGAGTATTTGCAGCGTTTTTGTATTTGCATGTGTTGTGAGTATTTGCAGTGTTTTTGTATTTGCAGCATTTTTGTATTTGCATGTGTTGTGAGTATTTGCAGCGTTTTTGTATTTGCAGCGTTTTTGTATTTGCAGCATTTTTGTATTTGCAGCGCTTTTGTATCTGCATGCTTCTGAGTATCTGCAGCGTTTTTGTATTTACAACGTTTTTGTATTTGCATGTGTTGTGAGAGATTTGCAGCGTTTTTGTATTTGCAGCGTTTTTGTATTTGCAGCGTTTTTGTATTTGCATGTGTTGTGAGTATTTGCAGAGTTTTGTATTTGGTACATGTGGTGTGAGTATTTGCAGCGTTTTTGTATTTGCACGTGGTGTGAGTATATGCAGCGCTTTGTATTTGCATGTGTTTGTGAGTATTTGCAGCATTTTGTATTTGCAGCGTTTTGTATTTGCATGTGTTGTGAGTGATTTGCAGCGTTTTGTATTTGCATGTGTTGTGAGTATTTGCAGCGTTTTGTATTTGCATGTTTGTGAGTATTTGCAGCGTTTTTGTATTTGCATGTGTTGTGAGTATTTGCAGCGTTTTTGTATTTGCATGTGTTGTGAGTATTTGCAGCGTTTTGTATTTGGCATGTGAGTATTTGCAGCGTTTTTGTATTTGCAGCGTTTTGTATTTGCATGTGTTGTGAGTATTTGCAGCGTTTTGTATTTGCCATGTGTTGTGAGTATTTGCAACTTTTGTATTTGCATGTGGTGTGAGTATTTGCAGCATTTTGTATTTGCATGTGGTGTGAGTATATGCAGCGTTTTTGTATTTGCATGTGTTGTGAGTATTTGCAGCGTTTTTGTATTTGCAGCATTTTTGTATTTGCATGTGTTGTGAGTATTTGCAGCGTTTTTGTATTTGCAGCGTTTTGTATTTGCAGCGTTTTTGTATTTGCATGTGTTGTAGTAGGAGCATTTTTGTATTTACCGCTTTTGTATTTACATGTGTTGTGAGTATTTACAGCGCGTTTGTATTTGCATGTGTTGTGAGTATTTGCAGCGTTTTTTGTGTTGCAGCGTTTTGTATTTGCATGTGTTGTGAGTATTTGCAGCGTTTTTGTATTTGCCAGCGTTTTTGTATTTAAAGCGTTTTGTATTTGCAGCGTTTTGCATTTGCAGCGTTTTGTATTTGCATACGTGTGAGTATTTACAACGTTTTTGTATTTGCATGTGGTGTGAGTATTTGCAGCATTTTTGTATTTGCATGTGGTGTGAGTATATGCAGCGTTTTTGTATTTGCATGTGTTGTGAGTATTTGCAGCGTTTTGTATTTGCAGCATTTTTGTATTTGCATGTGTTGTGAGTAGCATCTGCAGCGTTTTTGTATTTGCAGCGTTTTTATTTGCATGTGTTGTGAGTATTTGCAGCATTTTTGTATTTGGCGTTTTGTATTTGCATGTGTTGTGAGTATTTGCAGCATTTTGTGTTCCATGTGTTGTGAGTATTTGCAGCGTTTTTGCTTTGCAGCGTTTTTGTATAATGCATGTGTTGTGGTATTTGCAGCGTTTTGTATTTGCAGCGTTTTTGTATTTGCATGTGTTGTGAGTATTTGCAGCGTTTTTGTATTTGCAGCGTTTTGTATTTGCATGTGTTGTGAGTATTTGCAGCGTTTTTGTATTTGCAGCGTTTTTGTATTTGCAGCGCTTTTGTATTTGCATGTGTTGTGAGTATTTGCAACATTTTTGTATTGCATCATGTGTTGTGAGTATTTGCAGCATTTTTTTGTATTTGCATGTGTTGTGAGTATTTGCAGCGTTTTTGTATTTGCAGCGTTTTGTATTTGTATGTGTTGTGAGTATTTGCAGCGTTTTTGTATTTGGTATGTGTTGTGAGTATTTGCAGCGTTTTTGTATTTGCATGTGTTGTGAGTATTTGCAGCCGCCTTGTATTTGCATGTGGTGTGAGTATTTGCAGCATTTTGCATTTGGACGTGTGTGAGTATATGCAGCGCTTTGTATTTGCACGTGTTGTGAGTATTTACGGCATTTTTTTATCGTGTTTTGCATCTGCGTTTTGTATTTGCATGTGTTGTATCTGGTAGTGTTGCAGAGCGTTTTTGTATTTGCATGGTGTGAGCTATCTGGTACGTGTCAGAGTATTTGCAGCGCCTGTATTTGCAGCGTTTTGTATTTGCATGTGTTGTATCGGTACGTATTTGCAGCGTTTTGGTATTTGCATGAGCATCTGCAGACCGCTTTGTATCTTTTGTATTTGGTGTTGCCGAGTATTGCAGCGTTTTGTATTTGCATCTGCGTTGTGGCAGCGCGTTTGCATCTGCGTTTTTGTATCTGCAGCGCTTTTGTATTTGCACTTTTTGCCATTTGCATGTGCGCCAGAGCATTTGCAGCATCTTGTGCATTTGGCAGCGCCTTTGTGTGTGAGCATGCGCTGTGAGCATTGCACTTTGCACATTTTGCATCTGCATTGCAGCGCTTTTGTATTTGCAGCATGCCTGTGATCTTGCAGCCGCTTTGCATCATGTGTTGTGAGTATTTGCAGCATTTTTGTATTTGCAGCGTTTTGCATCTATAACGCTTTGCATCTGGTACATTTGAGCATGTTGCAAGCAGCTTTGCATCTGGTGTCGCAAGCTTTGCATCTGCGTTTTTGTCATTTGCATGTGGTGTGAGTATTTGCAGCGCCTTGGCATTTTTGCCTGCATGTTTATTATTTGCACGTTTTTGTATTCTGGCATGTGCAGCATTTTGTATTTGCATGTGTTGTGAGTATTTACAGCTTTTTGCATTTGTATGTTGCGCAGCGTTTTTGCATTTGCGGCAACGCCTTGCATTTTGCACGTGTTGTGAGCATTTGCAGCGCTTTGTATTTGCAGCGCTTTTTGTATTTGTATGTGTTGTGAGTATTTGCAGCGTTTTTGTATTTGCAGCTTTTGTATTTGCATGTGTTGTGAGCATTTGCATTTGCAGCCTGTTGTACAGAGCATTCTGCAGCGTTTTTGTATTTTGCATTTGCATGTGTGTCAGCGTTTTTGTATTTGCAGCGTTTTTGCATTTGCAGCGTTTTGTATTTGCAGTGCGCTTTGTATTTGCATGTGTTTTGAGTATTTGCAAACGCTTTTTGTATTTGCATGTGGTGAGCATTTGCAGCGTTTTACATTGCATGTGGTGTGAGCATTTGCAGCGTTTTTGTATTTGCACGTTGTTGTGAGCATTTGGGCAGCCTTGCATTTTGCCTTTGCATCTGGTGAATGTGCAGCATCAGCCGCTTTGTATTTGCATGTGTTGTGAGTATTTGCATCTTCGTACAGAGCATTGGCACGCCTTTGCATCTGCGTCGCCTTTGCATCTGGTACGTGTCAGAGCATTGCGTTACACCTTGCAGCGTTTTGCAGCTGCCTTTGCATCTGCAGCCTTTGCATTTGCAGCCTTTGCATCTGCACGTGCGAGTATCTGCAGCCGCTTTGCATCTGCAGCGTTTTGTATTTGCACGTGTTTGTGAGCATCTGCAGCGCGCTTGCATGTTGTTGCATTTGCACTCGCGTTTGCCTTTGCATCTGTACGCCTTGCATCTGTCGCGCACTTGCATCTGGTACGTGCCAGAGCATTTTTAACCTTTGCATGTGGTGTGAGTATTTGCAGCGTTTTTTGCATCTGGCAGTACGGTATTTGCATACGTTGTGAGTATTGCATCTTTTTGTATTTGCGTGCTGTTGTGAGCATTTGCGTATTTGCATCTTGGCAGCCGCTTTTGTATCTGGTACGTGTTGTGAGCATCTGCACGCTTTGCATCTGCATACGTGCAGAGTATTTGCAAACGCCTTTGCATCTGGCACGTGGTGTATATTTGCAGCGTTTTTGTATTTGCATGTGGTGAGCATTTGCAGCGTTTTGTATTTGCATGTGTTGTGAGTATTTGCGAGCGCTTTTGTATTTGCAGCGTTTTTGTATTTGCATCGTTTTGTGTATTTGCACGCGTTTTGTATTTGCGTTTTGTATTTGCATCTGTTGTGGTATTTGCAGCGCCGCTATTGCATCTGGTATGTGCCAGAGCATCTACAGTATTTTGCATCTGTACGTGACAGAGCAGCTGTTTTTGTATTTGCATCTGTTTTTTAGCATCTGCACGTTGTTGAGAGTATCTGCAGTTGCATCTGGGCAGCAAGCGTTGCTGTATCTGCATTGACTTTGCATTTGCAGCATTTTTGCATCGGTACGCTGCTTTGTTTGCATTTGGCAGCTGCCTTTGCATCTGCAAACCGCCTTTGCATTTGCATGTGTTGTGAGCATTTATCAGCGTTTTTACTGTACTTTGCAGCGTATTTGCAGCTGTTGCGTTGCATTTGCATGTGTTGTGAGCATTTGAGTTTTTGTATCTGCAATGCGTGAGCATTTGCAGCGTTTTTGTATCTGGCACGTGGTGTGAGTATACAGCCGCGTTTTGCATCTGGTATGTGTTGTGAGTATTTGCAGCAGCATTTGCATTTGGCAGCGTTTTTGTGTATGTTGTGAGCATTTGCAGCGTTTTTGTATTTGCATGTGTTGTGAGTATTTGCAGCGTTTTTGTATTTGCAATGCGTTTTGAGTATTTGCAGCGTTTTGTATTTGCATGTGTTGAGTATTTGCAGCGTTTTTGTATTTGCATTTGCATGTGTTGTGAGTATTTGGCAGCGCTTTGTATGGTGGCAGCGTTTTGTATTTGCATGTGTTGTGGTATTTGCAGCGCTTTGTATTTGCATGTGTATGAGCATGTGCAGTTAGCAGTATTTGCAGCGTATTTGCATGTGTTGTGAGTATTTGCAGCGCTTTTGTGTATGTTGCATGTGGCAGAGATTTTTTGTATTTGCATGTGCTTGAGTATTTGCATGTGCTTTTGTATTTGTAGCGTTTTTGTATTTGCAGCGCCATTGCGTCTACACGCATCTGCATCTGGGTACATGCATCTGTGCAGCGACTATTGGCACTACGCTTTGCATTGCGTATGTGCCAGGAGAATCAGCACGCCTTGCATCTGCACGTGTTGTGAGTATCTGCAGCCGCCTTGCATCTGGGTACGTGTGAGCATATCAGCCGCTTTTGCATCTGTATCGTGTCATGAGCATCTGCAGCACATTTTGCATCTGGTACGTGTTGCATGTGGCATGCAGCCATTGTGAGGATGGTACGTGTTGCAGTTTGCAGCTTTCTGGCATTTGCATTGTGTGCACAGCATTACAGCCGCTTTGCATCTGGTAATGCGTTGTGAGCATCTGCAGCGCTTTGCATCTGGTACGTGTCAGAGCATCTGCAGCCGCTTTGTATCTGCAGCGTTTTTGTATCTATGCATGTGCGTCGCTGTGCATTTGCAGCAAACGCTTTGTATCTGCAACGTGTCAGAGCATCTGCAGTGTTGTGCTTTGCATCTGGCAGCCGCAGCGCATTTTGTATTTGGCAATGTACAGGCAGCATCTATGCATTTGCATGTGCTGTGAGCATGCAGCCGCTTGCAGCTACGTTTTGCATCTGCAAGCCTGTCGTGTGAGTATGCGTAGCGCTTGCATCTGTACAATGCACAGGAGCATCTGCAGCCGCTTTGCATCTGGGTACGTGTTGTGATTGCATTTTGTATTTGCAGCTTTGTATCTGCATGCACGTGTGAGCATCTGGCAGCCGCTTTGCATCTGTTGTACGCTTTGCATCTGGCACGCGTTGGAGCATCTGCAGCCGCTTGTAATCTGGCAGCCGCTTTGTATCTGGGTACGTGCCATGAGCATTTGCAGCGTTTTTGTATCTGCGTACGTGCCGCTTAACATGCTGCCTTTGTATCTGGTACGTGTGTGCGGAGCATCTGCAGCGTCTTTTGCATTTGTACGTGTTGTATGAGCATGTTGCATTTGCATCTGGCACGTGTTGTAGAGCATGTGTTGTGCATATTTGCATTTGCATCTGGTACGTGGCCAGAGCATCTGCAGCCGCTTTTTGCATCTGTACGTGTTGTGAGCATCTGCAGCGTCTCTTTGTATCTGCACGTGTGTGAGCATCTGCAAAATGCCTTTGCATCTGCAATTGCCAGAGTATCTGTCGCCTTTTTGTATCTGCACGTGTTGTGAGCATTATGCAGCATTTGCATTTGCAGCGTTTTTGTATCTTGGCATGTGTCTACACGCTCATTTGCAGCGCTTTTAGCATCTGGTACGTGTTTGAGCATCTGGCAGCCGCCTTTTATCGCGCTTTGGTGTTGCGTCAGAGCATCTGCAGCCGCTTTGCATCTTGCAGCCGCTTTTGTATCTGGCACGTGTTGTGAGCATCTGCAGCCGCTTTGTATCTGGCACGTGTCAGAGCATCTACAACCGCTCTTGTATCTGGCATGTGGTGAGCATCTGCAGCGTGTTTTTGGTATCTGCATGGTGCAGAGTATATGCAGCATCTTTGTACCATTTGCATCTGGCACGTGAGCATCTGCAGCCACTTTGTATCTGCAGCACTTTTTGCACGTGTCAGAGTATCTGCAGCACTTTTTGCATCTGCATGCGCCTGCATCTGGTAATGTACAGTTGTGAGTATTTGCAGCGTTTTTGCATCTGGTACTGCACAGTTGACTGCAGCCGCTTTGCATCTGGCAGCCGCTTCCCATCTGGCAGCATCTTTGCAACTGGTACCGTGGCAGCTGCGCTTTGCATTTGCAGCGCCGCCTTATTTGCAGCCGCCTTGCATCTGCGTGTGTATCTGGCAGCATGCCTTGAGTATCTACAGCCGCTTTGCATACTTGCAGCCGCCCATTTTGCATTTGCACGTGTTGTGTGAGTACCAGCCGCTTTGAGTATTTACAGCTTTTTCTGCAATGTGTTGGGTGAGCATCTGCAGCATTTTGCATCTGCAGCGTTTTGTGAGCATCTGCGTTTTTGTCATTTGCATTCAGGTACGTACAGAGTATTTGCAGCCGCTTTGTATTTGGCACGTTGTGAGTATCTGCAGCGCTTTTGCATCTGGCAGCCGCCTTTACTCTGTACTGTACAGAGCATCTGCGCCTTTGTATCTGGCAATGCTTTGCATCTGCATACGTGTTTTGAGTATTTGCAGCTGATATTTGTAAACTGCAAGTTGTGTCAGCATTTGCAAACGCTTTATTTGCATGTGTTGTGAGTGCATTTGCAGCTTTCTTTGTATTTGCAGCGTTTCAGGAGATTTAATGTGTCAGAGCATTACAGCACTTGCATCTGCACGTGGCAGAGCATCTACAGCGCTTTGCATCTGGCAGCATTTCTGTATATCTGGCAATGTGTCATGAGCATGCAGCCGCTTTGTATCTGGCAGCGTTTTGTATCTGGCATCTCAAGTTGCACTCTGTACGTTGTGAGCATCTGGTATACCCGTTTTTCTGTAATGTGGTGATCTGGCAGCCTTTGTACTGGCACGTGGTGTGAGCATACGCACCGCGTTTGCATCTGGTACGTGTCAGTGAGCATTTGCAGCGTGGCTTTGTATCTGCACGCATGTGTCGCAGCGCCTTTGCATCTGGCATTTGCACGTTTTACGTTTGCATCTGGTATCGCGCTTTTGAGATTCTGGCAGACGCTTTGCATCTGTACGTGCTATTGCAGCATCTGTTGTGAGCACGCTTTGGCATCTGCACGTGTGTCAGGAGCATCTCGCAGCCGCTTTGCATCTACGTATGTTGTGAGCATTTGCAGCCGCTTTGTAATTGGCAGGCGTTTTGTTCGCATCTGCGTGCTTTGCATCTGCACGCTGCTAGCATCTGTACGTGAGCATGTGTATGCAGCACGTTTTGCCTTTAGCATCTGCGCCGCCTTTGCATCTGGTACGTGCAGAGCATCTATCCATTGCAGCGCTTTGCATCTGGTGTGCTTTGAGTCCCATGCAGCGCCTTTGTATTTGCATACGGTGTGAGCATCTGCAGCGCTTTTGTATCTGGCAGCCGTCAGTGAGTATTTGCAGCATCTTTTTGCAGCAGGCATGTGTTGTGAGCATTTGCAGCAGCGTTTTTGTATTTGCAGCGTTTTGTATTTGCATGTGTTGTGAGTATTTGCAGCATTTTTGTATTTGCATGTGTTGAGTATTTGCAGCGCCTTTAATATTTGCATGTGTTGTGAGTATTTGCAACGTTTTGTATTTGGGTACGTGGTTGAGTATTTGCAGCATTTTGTATTTGCATGTGGAGCATGTGAGTATTTGCAGCGCTTTGTATTTGCATGTGTTAGCGTTTGCAGCGTTTTGTATTTGCAGCGCTTTTGTATTTGTATGTGTTGTGGTATCGTAGCGTATTTGTATTTGCAATGTTTTTGTATTTTTGCAGGCGTTTTTTGTATTGCATGTTTGTGCAAGCGTTTTGTATTTGCAGTGCTTTTGTGAGCATTGCAGCGTTTTTGTATTTGCATGTGATTGTGAGTTATACAGCTTTTGTATTTGCAGCGTTTTTGCATTTGCATGTGTCAGTGAGTGCAGTATCTTTGCATGTACACAGCATTTTTGTATTTGCACATGTGCCATGGTATTTACAGCCGCCTTTGTATCTATATGCAGCATCAGTATTTGCATCTGTACTGTGAGTATTTGAGTCAGCATTTGCGTAATGGTGTGCAACTATTTACATTTGTCTGGTAGTGGTGCAGAGCTCATGCACAGCGTTTTGGAGTATCTACAATGCCGTCGCTTTGCATCTGCAGCATTTTGTATCTGGCAGCCGCCTTTGTGATTTGGTACGTGTCGTGAGTATCTGCAGCGTTTGCAGTTTGGTACGTGTGTGAGCATCTGCGCTTTGCACTGGCCCACTCCGTGTGGTGAGCCAGGCTAGCTGTATTTTTGCATCTGCATACGTGTTGTGAGTATTTGGCAGCCGCTTTTGTATCTTGCAGCATGTTGCATCTGGTATTTGTGGAGCATTTTTGTATTTGCAGCGCTGTTCGCTGCATGTGTTGTGAGTATCTGCAGCGCTTTGTATTTGTACGTAAGCCAGAGCGCAGGCTTTTGTATTTGCATGTTAGCACTCCAGAACAGGCCATGAGCATCTGCAAGGCCTTGCAGAGTATTTGCAGCGCTTTTGTATTTGCACGTGTTATTTGTAGCGTTTGCATTTGCAGCGCATTTGTATTTGCATGTGTTGTGAGCATTTGCAGCGCTTTGTATTTGCAGCATTTGGTGTGCATCTTTGCATTTGCAGCCACTTTCTGGGTATTTGCAGCCTTGTTTTGTATTTGCAGCGTTACTGGTGCTTTGCATTTGCATTGTTGTATTTGCAGCGCTTTTGTATTTGCATGTGTTGTGAGTATTTGCCCAGCGTTTTTGTATTTGCAGCGCTTGGCAGTACGTGTATATTGCAGCAGTTTTTGTATTTGCATGTGTTGTGAGTATCATAGCAAAGCGCTTTGTATTTGCACGTGTTGTAGTATTTGCAGCGTTTTTGTACGTTGAGCATTTGTATGAAGCACTTTGTATTTGCAAAGGCTAGCTTTGTACAAAGTTGTGAGTACGGTGTGTTTTACAGCAGCTTTTTGGTATTGCATGTACAGAGTATTTGCAGCGCTTTTTGTATTTGCATGTGTTAGAGGTGTTTGCAGAGACGGCTTTTTATTTGCATGTGTGCTGGCAAACGTTTTAGATATTTAATGTGTTTGAGCATTCAGCGTTTTGTATTTGCAGCGCTTTGTTGTGCAGCCGTATTTGCAGTCGTGTTTTTACATATTTTTTGCATCTGGCAGCGTTTTGTATTTGCATGCTTTATATTGGTATTGTGTTGTGAGTATTTGCAAAGTGTTTTTGTATTTGCAATCGTTGTATTTGCATGTTGTGAGTATTTGCCAGCGTTTTTTGTATTTGCAGTGTAGAAGAGCATCTGCAGCATCTTTGCATCTAGCACGTGGTGCGAGCATGTTCATAAGACTTTGCATATTGCACGTGTTGATATTACGCAGCGCTTGCATTCTGCGTAATGTACAGAGCATCTGTACCTTTGCATCGCCTGGGTACTCCGCACTGCGCGTCAGAGCATCTGGCAGCCGCTTTACTGCATCTGCGCGCCTTGCATCTGTAAGGCTCTTAGATTTGGGTACTGCAAGCGAGCATCTGCCGTTCTCTTCACTCCGCAATGCACAGCTGCATTAATGCGCCTTTGGCATCTTGCATACGTGCTTCGTCAGCATCTGCGCCGCCTTGCATCTGGCAGCCGCCTTTGCATCTGGTAATGTACAGTGAGCTTCTGCTTCTGCATCTAAGTTGCCAGGCTTTAGCATCTGCAGGTTAACGCCGAGCATCTGCGCACGCGCCGCAGTATCATGCGCTGTCTTTGGTACGTGGCGTGAGCATTGCATCTTGGCATCTGGTACATGAGCACTACGCGCCGCCTTTGCATGCTATACGTACAGAGTATTGGTAACGCTTTGTATCTGGGCGCGCTTGCTGCTACGCATTCGCATCTGCGCCTTTGCATCTGCACGCGTTGCATTTACGTGCCTCTTGCATCTGCACGTTAAGTATATAATTCGCACGCCTTGCATCTTGCAATTCGTGTTAGAGTATCTACAGGTGGTTGTATGGATACGTAATGTTTTAGCATCGGCAGCCGCTTTTTGCATTTGCAGCTTTGATTTGTATGTGGTTGTGAGATTTGCAGAGTATTCTGCAGCCGATTTGTATGTGTTGTGAGTATTTGCATCGTTTTGTCAGAGTTGTGAGTATTAGCGTTTTTGTATTTGCAGCGTTTTTGCATCTGGCATGTGTTGTGAGTATTTACAGCGTTTTTGTATTTGCAGCCGCTTTGCATTTGGCAGCTGCTTTTTGTATCTGGTACGTAAGCCAGAGTGACGGTTTGCAACGTTTTGTTTATGGTACGTTGTGAGCATTTGCAGCATTTTGTATTTGGTACGTAGTGAGACATGCTGCGTTATGTTGCATACGTGTTGTGAGTATTTGCAGCTGCATTACGCAGCATTTTGTATTTGCACGTGTCGTGAGTATCTGGCAGCCGCCTTTGCATCTGGCACGCTTTGCATCTGGTACGTGTTGTGAGCATCTACTGCACTTTGCATTTGGCAGCCGCTTTGCATCTGTTAATTTTGCATCTGTCTGTGCCGCATATTGCATCTGCAATGCGTCAGTGAGCATCTATGTCGCCTTTGCATCTGGCAGCCGCCTTGCATCTGGGCATCGCGTCGTGAGCATTCGTTGACTTTGTGCACTGTCGCCTTCCGCGTCGCGCCGTTAATTCTCATCTGCTCGGAATGCAGTCGCCACTTTGCATCTGCATGTATACCGACTGCTCGCCTTGGCATCATGTTCCCACCAGCCGCCTTTGCATCTGCACGTGTGAGAGATACGCAGCCGCTTTGTGCATCTGCACGTGGTGCAGAGCATCTATACACTTGCATCTTAATGCAGTGCAAAACGCAGCCAGCCTTTGCATCTGGTACGTACAGAGCATCTGCAGCTGCCTTTGCATTTGGTAATGGCCAGAGTGACGCAGCGTGAGCATCTGGCAGCCGCCTGGCACTCCAGTACGTGCGGTGCGCAGACCAGCGTCACTCTGCATCTTGGCGTGCCGCTGACATACGCAGTCGCTTCCTGCATCTGCAATGTGTCAGAGCATCTGGCAGCCGTCTTTGTATCTGGCAACACGTGGCGTCTGCATACGTGCACCCGCACCTGCAGCGCTTTGCATACTACTGGCAGCCCCTTTGCATCTGCACGCGCATGTGAGAGCAGTACTCTGTATTTAAGGCGCCACTGCATCTGCGCCTTTACAGTGAGACATTTGGGTGACATCTGGCAGCCTTTGCATCTGCAGCTGCACTTGCATCTGGTACGTACTGAGAGCATCACAGCTGCTTTTGTATCCAGCAAAGCCTTTGGGCACCCGCGTTTTGCATCTATAGCAGTTTTTGACATCTGGGCAATGTGTCAAAAGAGTATCTGGCAGCCGCTATGTACGCCTGCATCTGGGCACGTGTCAGGTGAGCATGTTAATCTTTGCACTGGCAGCGCATCTGGCATCTAAGCACTTGGGCATCTGAACGCCTTTGGTATCTACAGCGTTTTGTATTTGCATGTGTGAGATGGTGCAGAACTCCCCATCTGCAATGCGTGTGAGTATTTGCACCGCTTTTGTATTTGGGTACGTGGTGCGGAGATATGCAGCGCTTTATCTGTATGCGTTGCGGAGCATTCCGCGTTACCTTGCATCTGCTGCGCGCTTCTGCACCTGGGCAGTGCGCCAGCACTCTGCGTTTCACTGCATTTCCACGTGTTGTGAGCATTGGCAGCCGCCTTGCATCTGGGTACGCGGCAGAGCATTGCCGCACTTTGCATCTGCATGGTGTAAAGCATGCAGCTGCCTTTACATCTGCAGTAATGTGTCAGGAGCATCTGCAAACGCTTTGAGCATCTGGGCAGCACGCTTCATGTACTGCAATGCAAGCCGCAGCATTCGCGTTGCATCTGCACCTGCGTCGCCCCTGCATCATGAGCGCTCTTGCATCTGCAGCATACAGCCAGAGTATTTGGCAGCGTTTATCTGGTAGATGTGTTGCAGCATCCAGCCGCTTTGTATTTGGCAGCATTTTTTGTATTTGTATGTTGCTGTGAGATCTATACGTGCAGAGTATTGGTAGCGTTTTGTGTATTTGCATTGTGTTTGGAGCATCTATGTCACTTCGAGTTAATGTTGCAGCCAGAGTATTTGCACGCTGTATCTGCAACGCTTTAGATCTATACGTGTTGGTGAGTATCTGCAGCGCTTTTTGGTAGCGCTTTTGCATGTGTTGTGAGTATTTGCAAGAGTTTTGTATTTGCAACGTGGTGTGAGCCCATACACGCTTTTGCATTTACGTGGTGGAGCATACGTTATGCGCTTTGCATCCAGTGGCACGTGTTGTGAGCCTGGTTGCGGCATTTTTGTATTTGCAGCGCTTTGCATTTGCATAATGTGTGAGTATCGTACTGCAGCGTTCTTGCATCTGGGTACGTGTGAGCATTTGGCAAACGCTTGTATCTGTAATGCAGTGAGCATTCATGCAGCGCCTTTAGAACATTTGCACGTGCTGTGAGGCTTTGCAGCGTTTTTTGTATTTGCATGTGTTGTGAGTATTTGCAGCGTTTTTGTATTTGGCCAGCGTTTTGTATTTACATACCAGAGTATTTGCGCGCTTTTATGTACACGCTTTTACTGTACGACGCTTTATAACTTTACGTACTCCACAAGTGAGCATCTGCCATTTGCATCTTTTATACCGCATTTGGCAGCGCTTTTAGTGTTGCATGTACAGAGTATTTGCAGCCGCTTTTAGATTTGCAGCATTTTTATCATTGTGTTATGGAGATTTGCAGCGCTTTTATTTGGGCGTTTGATTTCCAGTAGCGTTTGCGCAACGTGTTGGGTGAGTATCTGCAGCATTTTGTATCTGGCAGCGCTTTTGTATTTGGTAATGCGTTGTGAGTATGTTGCAGCGTTTTTGCATTATGGGTACGCCGTCATAGACCATAAACTGCCTTGGTATCTGGCGCGCGGTGAGCATCAGTACGGCACTATATCGCAGTACGTGGCGTGAGCGCCTCGTACGCAGCCGCTTTGTATTTGGCAGCGTTACTACGTGCCGTATGCATCGGCATGCGCCTTGTATCTATACACTTGCACGAGTCATCATGCTACCTTGCATTTGCAGTATGCAGTGAGTACGCACGCCTGTATCTGCAACGTGTCGTGCACTATTCAGAACCGCTTTGCATGCACGCGGTGTTGCCGCGTTAATTTTCTACGTGTCAGTGCGGCGGAGATACAAGCAGTTATTTCGTACCCTGCACTGTGCCAGGAGCATTTGCAGCCGCCTTGCATCTGGGCGTTGCTTTGCATCTGCACGCGTCGCGGAGCATTGCACGCCGCTTGCATCTGTTGTACGCTTTGCATCTGGCGTCGTATTTGCAGCTGTTTCCTCGCCTTTGCATCTGTCACGTGTCGTGAATCTGCAGCGTTTTCTACTCCGGGCATTTGCGCGCATATCTGCCGTCGCCTCAATTCGCCACCCTTGTATTTGGTACGTGTTGTGAGCATTTGCAGCGCTTGTATTTGTAGCTGCTATTGTATTTGACCTGTATTTGCAGTTACATGTGTTGTGAGTATTTGTTTTTGTGTTTGCAGCGTTTTTGTATTTGCATGTTGTGAGTATTTGGCAGCGTTTTTGTATTTGCAGCGTTTTGTATTTACATGTGCTTGTAGTGTTGCAGTGTTTTTTGTATTTGCATGTGGGTGTGATGTTGCAGCATTTTGTTCCATAGTGGTGTGTGAGTATATACCGTTTTTGTATTTACGTGTGTTGTGAGTGTTTGCAATCGTTTTTTGTATTTAATGTGGTGTGAGAGATTTTTGAAAGATTGCATGTGCATGTGGTAGAGATATTTAGCGGCGTTTTAGCTATTTTGTGAGCGTTTGTATTTGCAGCGTTTTTGTATTTGCATGTGTAGTATTTGCAGCCATTTCTGTATTTGCAGCGCTTTTGTGTTTGCATGTGTTGTAGTGTTACAGTGATTTTGTATTTGCATGTTGTGAAAGTATTTGTGGCGTTTGCGTATTTACCAGCCGTTTTTCTGTGTTACATGTGTTGTGAGATGTTGCAGGCGTTTTTTGTGTTTGCAGCGTTTTTTGTATTTTATAGCGTTTTTACATGTTGCAGCCGTTTTCTGTGTTGCATGTGTTGTGAGTATTTACAAACGTTTTGTATTCATGTGGTGTAGTATTTGGCAGCATTTTGTATTTGCATGTAGTGCTGAGTATACGATGCAGCGTTTTTGTATGGTACATGGTGTTGTAGTGTCTACTGTGATTTTGTATTTGCATGTAGGTGCGTGATGTTGCAGCATTTTGTATTTGCCATGTACGTGTAGTATCATCAGCGTTTTTGTATTCGTATGTTGAGTATTTACTCAGCGTTTTGATCACGTACCACCAGCATTGCCAACGTTGCATCTGTTACGGCAAGAGATTATGCAGCGTTTTGTATTACAGCGTTTTTGTGTTGCATGCGTTTTATCAATTGCAAGCGCTTTTGTATTTGCATGTGTTGCGGCGAGTGTCTGCCAGCGTTTTTGTATTTGCATGTTGAGTGTTGCAGCGTTTTTGTATTTGC
Organism: Paracanthobrama guichenoti; assembly: GCA_018749465.1. NCBI lineage: Eukaryota > Metazoa > Chordata > Actinopteri > Cypriniformes > Gobionidae > Paracanthobrama > Paracanthobrama guichenoti. The sequence goes on along the minus strand of CM031945.1, from coordinate 22,110,761 downwards.
AGCGCGTTTTTATGTTTACCTGCATGTGTTGTGAGTGTTGCAGGCGATTTCTATTTACCAAGCGTTTTTGCATCTGGCAACTATTTTTGTATTTATAGTAACACGCATTTGCATGTTGTTGTAGTATTTATAGCGTTTTTGTATTTATAGCGATTTTTATGTTGCATATGTTGTAGCGAGTATTTCACGAGTCAGCGTTTTTGTATTTGCAAGCGTTTTTGTATTTGCACGCGTTTTGTATTTGCCATGTTGTGAGTGTTGCCAGAGTTTTGTGTATTTTCATGTGGTGTGAGTATTTAGACGGCAGCGTTTTTGGCATTTGGTATGTGGTGTGAGCATGGTAAGCGTTTTTGTATTTACGTAATATTTGTGATGTTGCAGCATTTTAGTATTTACCAGCGTTTTAGCATTTGCATGTGTTGAGCAGTGTTACGACGTTTTGTATTTGCGTAATATTTGTAAGTATTTCCGCAGCGTTTCTGTATTTGCATGTCTGTTGTGAGTATTTGCAGCGTTTTTGTATTTGCATGTTGAGGTATTTGCAGCGTTTTGTGTTACTGCGCATGTTGTGGTATTGCAGTGATTTTTGTATTTGCAGCGTTTTGTATTTACATGTTGTGAGTATTTGCAGCGTTTTTGTATTTTATCATGTTCAGCGAGTATTTGCAACTTTTTTCAACATTTACACATAATGGTGTGAGTGTTGCAGCATTTTTATATTTGCATGTGGTGTGTGAGTATATACAGCGTTTTTATGATACATGTATTGTGAGTATTTGCAGCGTTTTTGTATTTGCAATTTTTGCTTGTTGCGTATGTTGTGAAAGTATTTGCCAGCGTTTTGTATTTGCAGCGTTTTTGTGTTGCAGCGTTTTGTGTTGTATGTTGAGTATTTGCAGCATTTTTGTATTTGGCCTTTGTATTTCAGTAATGTTGTAGTGTTGCAGCGTTTTTGTATTTGCATTAATGTTGTGAGTGTTGGCACGTGTTGCCAGCGTTTTTGTATTTGCATGTGTTGCAGGTATTTGCCAGCGTTTTGTAATTTGCAGCGTTTTTGTATTTGCAGCGTTTTGTATTTGCAGCGTTTTTGTATTTGCATGTGTTGTGAGTGTTGCAACGTTTTGTATTTACGTAACTGGTGTAGTGAGTATTTTTAGCATTTTTGTATTTGCATGGTGTGTGAGTATACAGCGTTTTTGTATTGCATGTGTTGTGTGTATTTACCCAGCGTTTTTGTATTTTGCATGGTGTGGATGTTGCAGCATTTTTGTATTTGCGTATGGTGTGAGTATATACGGCGTTTTGTATTTGCATGTGTTGTAGTGTTGCATGCAAGCGTTTTGTGTTTGCAGCATTTTGTATTTACATGTGTTGTGAGTATTTGCAGCGTTTTGTATTTACGAAGCGTTTTTGTATTTACAGCGCGTTTTTGTATTTGCGAAACGACTTTTGTATTTGCATGTGTTGTGAGTATTTGCAGCGTTTTGTATTTGCGTAATGTTATGAGTATTTGCAGTTTTTGTATTTGCAACATTTTGTATTTGCACCATATGTTGTGAGTATTTACGGCGTTTTGTATTTGCAGCGTTTTGTAATTGCAGCATTTTGTATTTGCAGCGCTTTGTGTTTGCATGTGTTGTGATGTTGCAGCGTTTTTGTATTACGACCGATTTTTGTATTTGCATGTTAATGAGTATTTACAGCGTTTTTGTGTTACAGCGTTTTGTATTTGCAGCGTTTTTCGCCATTTGCATGTGTTTGTGTGAGTATTTGCAGGTTTTTACAACATTTTGCATGTGGTGTGAGTATTTGCAGCGTTTTTTGTGTTGTTGCATGTGGTGTAGTGTAGCAGCCGTTTTGTATTGCATGTGTTGTAGTGTTGCAGCATTTGTATTCATGACGTTTTTGTATTTGTGTGTTGTAAAGTATTTGCAGCGTTTTTGTATTTGCATGTGTTGTAGAGTATTTGCAGCGTTTTTGTGTTGCATGTGTTGTGAGTATTTTGCGTTTTTGTATTTGCACAACAATGTTGTGAGTGTTGCAGCGTTTTTAGCCATTTGCGTGTGTTGTGATGTTGCAGTTTTGTATTTGACGTTTGTATTTGCGTGTGTTGTGGCAGGTATTTCTGAGTGATTTTGGCATTTGCATGTGTTGTGAGTGTTGCAGCTTTTGTATTTACGTAGTGAGTATTTTGCAGCATTTTGTGTTGCATGTGGTGTGTGAAAGGTATAGCCAGCGTTTTGTGTTGCATGTGTTGTGAGTATTTGCGGGCGTTTTTGTATTTGCAGCATTTTTGTATTTACGCGTAATGTTGTAGTGTTGCAAGCGATTTTCACTGTATTTACCGGCGTTTTTATTATTTGCAGCGCGTTTTTGTATTTACTGTATGTTGTGAGTGTTGCGGCATTTTTGTGTTGCAAGCGCTTTTGTATTTGCATGTATTGCGAAGTGTTGCAGCGTTTTTGTATTTGCATGTTGTGAGTATTTGCGTTTTGTATTTACGCGTTTTTGTATTCCGTATGTTATAAAGTATTTACGAGCGTTTTTGTATTGCAGTTTTATGTTTTACAGCGTTTTTGTATTTACCCAGCGTTTTGTATTTGCATGTGTTGTAGTATTTTACAGCGTTTTGTATTTACGTAATGGTTGTAGTGTTGCAGCATTTTTGTATTTACGTAGTGTGTGTGTATATGCAGCGTTTTTGTATTTGCATATGTTGCGAGAAGTATTTGCAGCGTTTTTGCTGTTCTGTAACATTTTGTATTTGCATGTTGTTATTTGCAGCGTTTTATGTTGCAGCGTTTTTGTATTTGCATGTGGCTGCGAGTATTTGCAGCATTTTTGTGTTTGCAACGTTTTTGTATTTGCATGTGTTGTGTGATGTTGCAGCATTTTTGTATTGCACATGTGTTGTAGTCATTGCGCGTTTTTAGTATTTTATAGCGTTACATGTATTTGCATGTGTTGTGAGTATTTTTGGCGATTTTGTATTTGCAGGCGTTTTTGTATTGCTGCATGTGTTGTGTGAGTATTTTACATGTTTGTATTTGCAGCGTTTTTGTATTTGCATGTGTTGTGATGTTGTAGTGTTTTTGTATTTGCAGCGTTTTTGTATTTGCAGCGTTTTTGTATTTGCATGTGTTGTGAGTATTTGCAAGCGTTTTGTATTTGCATGTAGTGTGAGTATTTGCAGCATTTTTGTATTTGCATGTGTTGTGAGTATTTGCAGGCGTTTTTGTATTTGCAGCGTTTTGTGTTTGCATGTGTTGTGTGAGTATTTGCAGCGTTTTGTATTTACGTATGGTTGTGGTATTGCAGGCGTTTTTGTATTTGCATGTGTTGTGAGTGTTGCAACGTTTTTGTATTTGCATGTAGGTGTAGTGTTGCAGCATTTTGTATTTGCATGTGGTGTGAGTATATGCAGGCGTTTTGCGGTATTGCGTAATGTTGTGAGTATTTGCAGCGTTTTGTATTTGCAGCGTTTTTGTATTTTACGTGTGTTGTGATTATTTGCAAGCGTTTTTAATATTTACGTAATATTGTAGGTATTTAGCGTTTTTGTATTTACAAGCGTTTTTGTATTTCTGCGTAATGTTGTGTGAGTGTTGCGAAAGCGCGTTTTTGTGTTTGCAGCGTTTTTGTATTGCGTAATATTGTGAAAGTATTTCACGAAGCGTTTTGTATTTGCATGTATTTAGCGAGAATATTTACGCGTTTTGTATTTGCATATGGTGTGAGTATATGCAAGCGTTTTGTATTTGCATGTGTTGTAGAGTATTTGCAGCGTTTTTATGTTACAGCATTTTGTCGTTTGCATGTGTTGAAAAGTATTGCAGCGTTTTGTATTTGCAGTTTTTGTATTTACTGTATGTTGTGAGTGTTGCAGCATTTTGTATTTGCAGCTTTTGTATTTATGTGATGTAAAAGGTATTTGCAGCGTTTTTGTGTTGCATGTGTTGTGGTATTTGCAGCGTTTTTGCACTTTTTGTATTTCTGAGTTTTGTATTTGCACGAGCGTTTTGTATTTGCATGTTGTAGTGTTGCAACGTTTTTGTATTGCATGTAATTAGCCAGGTATTTTGAGCGTTTTTGTATTTGCATATGGTGTAATTATGCTGCAGCGTTTTTGTATTGCGTATGTTGTAGATGTTGCAGCGTTTTTATGTTACAGCATTTTGTATTTGCATGTATTGTGAGTGTTTTACCGGTGTTTTGTATTTGCAGGAATTTTTGTATTTGCATGTGTTGTAGTGTTGCAGCATTTTGTGTTCACCCAGCGTTTTTGTATTTGTGTGGTTGTAGTATTTGCAGCATTTTTGTATTTACATGTGTTGTGAAGGTGTTTGCAGCGTTTTTGTATTTGCATGTTGTCTGCGTGTTGCAAGCGTTTTGTATTTGCATGTGTTGTGATATTTGCAGGCGTTTTTGTATTTGCCAACATTTTACATGTTACGAAGCGTTTTGTATTTGCATGTGTTGCGAGTATTTGCAAGCGTTTTTGTATTTGCATGGTGAAGTGTTGCGAAGCGTTTTGTATTTGCATGTTGTAGGTGTTGCAGGCGTTTTTTTTGTATTTGCAAAGCGTTTTGTATTTGCATGTGTTGTGAGTGTTGCAGGCGTTTTGTATTTGCATGTGTTGTGAGTGTTTGCAGTGTTTTTGTATTTGCATGTGTTGTGATATGTTGAGCGTTTTTGTATTTACCCAGTGTTTTGTATTTGCATGTGTTGTGGCAGTGTTGCAGCGTTTTTGTATTTTGTATTTGCAGCGTTTTTGTATTTTGCAGCATTTTTGTATTGCATGGTGTAGTGTTGCAGCGTTTTGTATTTGCATGTGTTGTGGAATTATTTGCAGCGTTTTTGTAATTTGCAGCGTTTTGTATTTACGTATGTTGTGAGTGTTGCAGCGTTTTTATGTTGCATGTGTTGTGAGTATTTGCAAGCGTTTTTGTAATTGCAAGCGTTTTGTATTTGCACATGTATTTTGTGAGAGTATTTTGCAGCGTTTTGTTGCAAGCGTTTTTGTATTTCATGTGTTGTAGTGTTGCGGCGTTTTGCCTTGTTGCATGTGTTGGCAAGTATTTGCAACGTTTTTGTATTTGCATGTGGTGTGGTATTTGCAGCATTTTTGTATTTACATGTATGGTGTGAGTATATGCAGCGTTTTGTATTTTGCGTAATGTTAGTGTTGCGTTTGTATTTGCTTGTTTGTATTTTATGTTGTGGTATTTACCTGAGCGTTTTTGTATTTATGACGTTTTTGTATTTACGGCGTTTTTGTGTTGCATGTGTTGTAGTATTTGCGACATTTTTGTATTTGCAAGCGCTTTGTGTTGCATGTGTTGTAGTGTTGCAACGTTTTTGTATTTGCATGTGTTGAGTGTTGCAGCGTTTTTGTGTTACAGCGTTTTTGTATTTTGCAGCGTTTTTGTATTTGCATGTGTTGAGTATTTACCCAACGTTTTGTATTGCGTGTGGATGCGCAGGTATTTACCAAGCGTTTTGTATTTATAATGTGGTGTGAATTATGTCTGCCGACGTTTTGTATTTGCGTGTGTTGCTTCAGGTATTTGCAGCGTTTTTGTATTTGCAGCATTTTGTATTTGCATGTTGCTGGTAATTGCAAGCGTTTTTGTATTTGCAGCGTTTTTGTATTTGCATGTGTTGTGGTATTTGCCACGGCGTGCGTATTTGCAGAAGCGTTTTTGTATTTGCATGTGTTGTAGATTATTTGCAGCATTTTGTATTTGCGCATGTTGTGAGTGTTACTGGCGTTTTTGTATTTGCGTGATTTGCTGAAGGTATTTGCGGCGTTTTGTATTCCCAGCCGTTTTTATGTTTGCATGTATGTTGTGAGTAATTTGCAGCGTTTTTGTATTTACTGCTTCGATTTTTGTAATTTGCATATGTTGTGGATGTTGCAAGCGTTACTGTGTTCTGAAGCGTTTTTGTGTTGCAAGCGTTTTGCATTTGCATGTGGTTGTAGTGTTGGGAGTTTTGTATTTGCATGTGGTGTAGTGTTACGGCGTTTTTGTATTTGCATGTAATTGTGAGTATATGCAGCGTTTTGTATTTGCATGTGTTGTGATGTTGCAGCGATTTTCACTGTATTATTTGCAAGCGTTTTTGTATTTTGCATGTGTTGTGAGTGTTGCAGCATTTTGTATTTACATGTGTTGCTTGAAAGTGTTGCAGCGTTTTTGTATTTGCATGTGTTGTGAGTATTTGCAGCGTTTTTGTATTTGCATGTTGGTAGTGTTGCAGCGTTTTTGTATTTGCAGGCGTTTTTGTATTTGCATGTGTTGTGAGTATTTACCAGGCGTTTTGTATTTGCAAGCGTTTTGTATTTGCATGTGGTGTGAGTGTTGCAGCGTTTTGTGTTTATGTGTTGTGAATATTTTATAGCGTTTTTGTATTTACATGTGGTGTGAGTGTTTGCAGCATTTTTTGTATTTACACATGTGGTGTGAGTATATGCAGCGTTTTTGTATGTTGCATGTGTTGTGAGTATTTGCAGCCGTTTTTGTATTTGCCAGCATTTTGTATTTGCGTATGTTGTGAAAGTGTTGCGTTTTTGTGTTTGCAGCGTTTTTGTATTTGCAGCATTTTGTATTTACAGGCGCTTTTGTATTTACATGTTGTGAAAAGGAGTGTTGCAGCGTTTTTGTATTTCTAGCGTTTTTGTATTTGCATGTGTTGTGAGTATTTGCAGCGTTTTATGTTCTTAGCGTTTTTTGTATTTGCAGCGTTTTTGTATTTGCATGTGTTGTGAGTATTTGCAGAGTTTTGTATTTTGCATGTGGTGTGAGTCATTGCAAGCGTTTTTGTATTTGCATGTGGTGTGAGTATATGCAGCGTTGTTTTGTATTTGCATGTGTTGTGAGTATTACGCTTGTTTTTACATGTTTGCAGCGTTTTTGTATTTGCACATGTGTTGTCGAAGATGTTACGCAGCGTTTTTGTATTTGCATGTGTTGTGGCGAAAGGTATTTGCCGGGCGTTTTTGTATTTTGCGTATGTTGTGAGTGTTGCCAGCGTTTTGTATTTACTGTGTGTTGTGAAAAGTGTTTACTAGCGTTTTGTATTTGCATGTGTTGGCAAGGTATTTGCAGCGATTTTTGTATTTCTTGAGCGTTTTTAGTATTTGCAGCCGTTTTTGTATTTGCATAATGTTGTAAAAGGTATTTGCGGCGTTTTTGTATTTTACAGCGTTTTTGTATTTGCACAGCGTTTTGTATTTGCATGTGTTGTGATGTTGCACGAGATTTTGTATTTGCAACGTTTTTGTGACTGCATGTGTTGTGAGTATTTGCAGCGTTTTTGTATTTGCATGTGTTGTAAAGTGTTACAGCGTTTTTGTTGTATTGCATGTGGTGTAGTGTTGCAGCATTTTTGTGATTTGCATGTGGTGTGAGTATATGCGACGTTTTGTATTTGCATGTGTTGTAGTGTTGCA